>JANIJU010000004.1:35414081-35480384 GCA_025504685.1 Leucosticte australis
CGCGGGGCGCGGCCGCCAGGTGGCGCTGGGGGCCGCCGGCTGGGGAGGGGGCGCGGGGGGCGCGGAGCCCCCGCCGGGAGCGGCGGCACCGGCACCGAGCCGAGCGGGCAGCGCAGCGCCTCTGCCCCGGGCTCTGCCTCTCCTTCCTTCTCTTCCCGCCCCCCTCAAGGTCAGCCAAGGGAGAGGCGCTCGGGGGGCTTCCCGAATGCCGGTCGGTGCGGCGGCTGGCGGGGGGACGGGGGCAAAGCCAGCAGGGCTCTGTGCGCTCCCTTCTCCTCGGTGGCTCTGCCAGGAAAAGGGGGGACTGGCGGCACACGGCTTTGCTGTGTGTCTCAGGGCGGAAAAAAACTGTAAAGGCAGCAGGTTGCGTCTTGGAGCTCGAAAGATTTGCTAAAAATACCGGGAGGGTTTTTTTCCCTCTTTTTTTCTTTTTAAACTAAGGGAACAGTGTGTAACCGTGGGTTATCCTTCTGGCTTTTGCTACGATGTGTTTTAGCGCTGCCTCTAAAAGAGCTTCTGTCGGAGGTGTGCACCTGTCGCTCCCTTGTTTTGCTCCTAACAAGTAATCACGGAACTCCGGGGAGCCACCCGAAATCGTGGATTAATCCGGTGGCGGAGCGGGCTCCGGAGCAGCGGATCCACGGCTGTGCTCCCTCGGGTGCTGTTTGAAGAGTTGTTTGTGCCGGGTACCCCCGGGGTGCCGCTCGTTCCTCCGCCCCTGCCGCTGTGTTCTGGCAGCGGGGGGATGCCGGAGCTTCCGTCCGGATCGGGTGTCTCCATCCCGGCGGTCCCGCATTGGCAGCGCGCTCCTTCCCACGTGTGAGGTGTGACTGGTGGGTTAATCCCGGCACCTGCTCAGGTGTGGAATAGCCTTTCCAGCGTCCCTAATTAATATTTGAGCTGTCTCCTTTAGCGGTGTGGCCCTGGCAAATAATTGGTGTTTGTCTAAATTTAAATTGACCTTTGCGATTGATTTAACGGAGACTCGGATTCGGGCTTGGTTTCACTCCTTGGGCTAAGTGGAGCAGTAAATGCGTGAGAAAATTATAAAAAAAAAACATTAAAAAGCCGTGAATCTCCTGTGCTTGCCCAGGATACTGAGTGGAGTGACTGAGGTGTGGGCATGTTAAAATCCCACTGTCAGAGCTGTCTCCTGCAGGAGCTCGGAGAAGGAGGAGGATTTTACTCCTGTCCTGGGGACTGATGATTAGAAAGCTCTCCTGGCTTTAGTTGGGCTGTGCTGTTTCATTTTTTGGCAGCCTGGCTGTGGTGTTGCAGTCATTGGTTTTTGGGGTTTTTTTCAACAGGGAGGTTGGGTGCAGGTTGGTTGGGTTGAATCCCCGAGAACCAAGAGATCAGAATCCTGGCGGATCCCTCTGGCAGCATCTGTGATGTGCCTGTTTATCCCCTCACAGCAGAGATGAGTTATCCTTTCCCTCACACTGTACTTGAGAAACTCTGCAGAGCAGTGAGAGAGAGCTGCTGAATCCTGGAATAAGTGATCTGCCAGGAGAAATTTAAGGAACTGGAGCTCCTCATAATATAGAGGAAATTGAAAGGAAGTGTTTCTGCAAAGGGGAAGCAGAAAACCAGACAGATCCTTGTCAGGTGGGGGAAGGAATGGGCTCACAGTGTGAGCAGAGGGGTTTGGTTAGGTGCTGGCAGACTTTACTGACAGTAAGAGCAGTGAAATGCTGAATTATTTCCTGGGAAGGCTGTTCAGTCTTTGTTATCAGAGGTGGTTAGGACAGGTTAACTCAAATCAATCAGTTATGGCTGATGAAGAATTGATCCCTCTCTGTCATGGGACTGGGATGTACAAGCTTCCTGACACCACAGATTAAATTAAGAAAGATGTAGGAAGAGTTAGTATAATATGGGTGTAATTAATAGAGTGGTTACATCAGGTGTGTCTGTGCAGTGTTGTTTTTTAGTACCATCAATTCTACTTGGGTACTTCTCAGGGTGGCTGGTTTCTCACAGGGGTGATAAATTAAATGGGCTTTCTTTGAGACAGGGTGGAAATGCTAAATGGTCTTATGGATGAGTTCTTTCAAAAGCAATATAAATAATGCTGGAAGAAACTGCACCAGTAGGCCAGATTACTGGGAGAGGACAGAGCTGTAAAACAAACAAAAAAACCTCCTCCAGATGGGTGAAGTACAGAGGAGGAGGTTTCAATACCACCAAATGGGAGAGAGGTGAGGAGGTGAACAAATACTTGGATTAGGAGGGAACAGTTGGGAGTACATCAGTACTGGGGGACACAGGGCTTGAGTGAAGCATTCACAGCTTGCTGGAGAGTTCTGGAACCTGGGGGAGCTGGGAAAGCTCAGTGGGCTCAGCATGGAGACGTTCCCACAGGAACAATCCCGCAGGGAGAGGACCCCGAGTCTGTCCCCAACAGGATCACAAGGGGTGAGAGATCTGCGGAGGGGGATGCAGGAAACTTGAATAAGAAGTTTGTTCATTGATCTTGGAGTAGGGATGAGCAAGAAGAAGGAAGTTTTTACTGATATTTGTAGATTTCCCCTCTGAGTGGGGTGGTGGTGTGCATTTCAGGATGGCTGGGCAGGGTGAGGAGGTCTGACCGTGGAGCAAGTGGGGCTTGGGCATCCACAGCGTTGGCAGCGTGTGACAGAGCTGAATAAATGAACTTGGAGCAGAAATATCAGAGGCTGCATCTCTTTGCAGTCTCCCTGCTTGGCTACACACACGTGAGGGGGCAGGAAGCCAAGTTCCCAAATGTGTTTGGGGTGGGCTGGGGGTTGTGATGTGTGGGAGGCCACACGTCCTGTTGGGCAGCTTGTCCTCTGAAGAGCTTGGAGAGAGGATTCAAGTGGGGCTGTTCCTCAGGGAAAACTTCCTTATGGAACAAGGGAAGGCCTTTCCTGTCTCCTGCTTGTCCCAGGTGCTGTGGAAGTCGAGGGTCAGCATCCCAAGAGTTGGGAAGCAGGCCTGGAAAAGCTTCACAAGGAAAGCTTTTTCAGTGATGTGGAGGTGGGCAAAATACTTAAATGAAACACTCAGCTTTTGTGTGTTGAGCACCTAATCCTCATGGCTTTCTTCCTGCAGAGATTGGAGGCTCCTGTTCCTGCATTTCCTGGAGCCTGTAGCCAGGGGTTGGGTTGTGTTGGATTGGAATGTAATCAGCTGCTGCAAAAATACCTACAGAAAATCAAGGGCTTGGCTGTGTGTGGCGTTCCTGTGGTAGTTCATTCTAGCAGTTCTGGGCAAATCAGGAATATTGATTCCTAGTGCCTTCTTCTAAGCCTAAAAGAAAAAAAAAAAACTGAGCCCATCTGAGCTGCAGCCAGATTTTGAGTAGGTATTGGACAACCTGCAGGTTTGTCTTTCTGCTCCAGATGAGAACCAGGCTTACCTGTGCTGATCCATCCTCCAAGCCAGGTAGGATTTTTGGTGCAGGTGGCTCAGGTTTGAGGATGCAGTGGAGACTGTATCCTGCAGAGGTCTTGCTCTGTGCCAAGAAGAGAAGGGATAAGCCTCAAGAGGAGGATGCAGGGGACATCCTGCTGCAGCTGTCCTTTATTCACCATAGATACAATGTGTATTTAGTGAGGTTTTTCCCTCTGCAGCGTTGACTTCCAGAGAAGCTGTAGCTCAATAGTGTGGTCATAATTTCCTGTGGGACCACCTCAAGCCCTGAGGGTGAGACACGAGGAGGTTTTGCCTTTTTTTTCTGCCAGGGCCAGGATTAAATATGTGAGATGGTGTTTCTTGTTGGGACTCAGATGTTTATTAGTCCTTATCTATGTCACAGTCTCACAAACCCTGAGTTCTACAGCACTTCCCTCTAACAAACTAAAAATGGAGCTCCATCTCTCTCTCTGCAAGGCCTTTTAACGATAAACTGTCCAATTAAGAAATGAAACCTAAATTATTTTTACTTTTAACCCAATAACCAACCACCCATGGCCCGCAGTGTGGACTTTTTTATCCAATTCCACAAAACCACCCAAACCCATGGAGAAGAAGATGAAGAAGAAGTAGCAGCCTCTGCCCCAAAACCTCCATCTTGTTTATATCTATTACTGTATTCTAAATCCTTAAACTCTGAGTTTCCCACCATATGGTATTACACACTTCTATTCAAGCTCCACACCTACAATCCCAGATTATGGCAAGAATTGAATTCTTTCATTCATTCAGATGGAATTGAATTCTGTTATTCAGATTTGGAAGCCTTCTCCACAGCCTCAGGTCAAATGCAATGTTCTCCTGGGGGTCAGTGCCTGGCAGCACAGAAAGTCTGGAATTCTCAGCAGCCAGGGCTCCAACACCTCACTGTCACCAAAGCTGCAGTTTATTGTCCCACTGCTGCCCAGCCCTTGAAGGAAACTGTCAGCTGAAGCTCAGGCAGTGGCTGCAGGGATGGTGGCACTTGGAAGACCCTGGGTTGTGTTTTTGCTGAGGATGGAAGCTGGCAGACCTGTTTAATTAGCTGTACTGCTGTTTTCCTGACCTGGCATACTGCTGATTGTGATTTTTCCAAGGAATGATTAAAAATCTGTGCTAAAGGAGATGACCAGCAAATATTTTTGGGTGTATGAAAGTGGTAAAAACAGAGAACACACTTTCAGGGCTCTCTCTGTGTGAAAGAGGAGCACAATATGAGGACTAAATACTGGGTTGGGGTTTTTTGACAGTTATTTGGTGGTGTTACCATTTTTTATTTATTATTTATCTCATGGGAATAATAAAGACTTTGAATCTAGGGTCCCTGATGGGAAAGGAAGTTAGAGTGGTGATCAAGTTGATGCTGTCACTAATATAAAAATTTCAGGGCAGTTCTGTTTCCACAAGGGGAGTGTTTGTCAGCTCTGCTCAGACAGGAGGGGTACAGCTCTCCTGAGCAGTGCCTAGTCTTAGAAAGAGAAGGAAAAAAAAAAGTTATTCTTTTTTTGAAGCTGTTTTAAGACTCATCTGAAAGAGGAAACTTTCTGTGAGGTTAGGCTCCACCCAGTCTGCAGGGTGAAATAAACTTTTATGACTTAATTTCTGATTTGTGCTATGAGTCACCAGTTTGCCATTCTATAAAACAGCATCGAGCTGACTCAAATATGCAATTCAAATTATTCTCCTGATTGGATGTCTGTGGAAATGTAGAGATTGTTTTAGATTTGGGTAGCTTGGTTTTTTTTAAAAAATAATTATTCATTTATTGCAGTGTCAGTTGGTGGTCAGCCACTCTTCCTAAAACCCCAACTGCTGCTTTTTACTTCTGTGGCTTCTGGTAGCATGAGGAGCTGTACTAAAAAATTTGAAATTTGTTGAAACTAGATGAAGCTGTGCTCACCATGGGGACATACTTCTTATTAAGTGCTCTTGAGACCACCTGTGCTATTGCTGCTGGGGATTTCATCACATTTTCACTTTCCCACTGCAACCCACAGCAGTCAGGCTTTAAGGGCTATTTTGTCCTTGA
The DNA here is from genome assembly GCA_025504685.1 of Leucosticte australis. Classification (NCBI taxonomy): domain Eukaryota; kingdom Metazoa; phylum Chordata; class Aves; order Passeriformes; family Fringillidae; genus Leucosticte; species Leucosticte australis. The sequence goes on from JANIJU010000004.1 coordinate 35,419,528, forward strand.
GTATTTAATGCAGAAAATGAAATGAAACAGCTTGTGCTGTTAAAGATTCTGCAGAGGGCTTCCTCCCTGTTATTAAGGTCTCAAATGGTCATCAAAATGAGATGTCATCTTAATGAAGATGAAAATGTGCTGCACTTGAGTGTGATGTGGAATTAGTTTCCAGCAGGACGAGCCTGTGGGGTATGGCTTTTGCCTGATGTAAAACACAGAGCATGTCCACTATCTTTTTCTGCATTCTTGGCAGCTCTTGAGGAATTAGGAAATGTAGAGCTCATTTCAGCAATTTGCTTTTGTTGGCTTCCCCAGGAGGAAAAGACTGCTGTGCAATGTGGAAACTCTCAATCTCTGACACTCCCTGTTGGAATAATTAAAACTCCAATTGCACTCAGATTTGTAACTTGGGAAGGATCTACAAGGGAGCAGCCACCATAAAAACCAGCTCTGGGTGATTGTCAGTCTTAAACCTTTGTTTTCTGCTGCCCAGACTGACTCCTGATGGTGCTGAGCTCTTTTGGGTTTGCAGCTGAAAACCTGCAGAAGGAGCAGCAGAAGGATGTTTGCTGGCCAGGGTGCAGATTGTGAGATGGAATCAGAGTAGGAAGGAAATTAGTTCTGACAGATTGTTGTAAGGGGAAACAGTTATTCATTCCACTTCAACCATTCTTTAAAAATACATCCTCATCATTTAGCCTCGTCATTTTTCTTAGATGTTTGCTCTTAAATGAGAATGAGTTTTCTGCCTGGCAAAGCAACTCCAAAAATGACAATTTTAAGTACTGCTCTGACAAATGAAGATATTAAGAGAAAATGGGCTGCCCAAGATAGCACAGGAGTGATGTGGGATTTTTTTTTTTTCCAATTTAGTGTTAAAAAGAAATATCTGGGGTCTGGCTGATGGTTTTTCTGTACAAATTTTCCTGCATGGATTCTGTTCTGTCATTATTCATGCTTGCCTCTGAGAATAATTTGAGATCCCACGTCCCGCTCGTGTTTTCTGCTTCCAGACAAAACTCACACACTGTGACTGTGCAGTGCAGCAGCAACCTTTTAATAGTCATTTAAATTAATTGGAAGCCTGTCCCAAACATCACAGAGATTCCTGGTGGGGGTGAGATGGGAGGCAAAGCTGGCAGCAAAAGTTATTTTCTCCCCGAAATAACAGTGAGCTGAAAAACTGCAGAGATTTCCCAGGGGGGAGAAAAATGTGATTCCTTTTTTGGAATGAAAATGCCCTGATTTATCATGTGACTTGGGAAATCCTCTCGGCTTCCTGCAGAGGGGGAAAGGGTGAGAGGAAGGTTTGGTTGGAGCCTGGCATGTTTGTGATGCATGAGGGCTCCCCTAGGAGCCTGCTGCTTGCTGCAAGGCTATTCCTGTTAGCCAGGGACTTGTTCCTCAGGCAGTGACAACAGAAATTTCATTGTCTAAATATTGAGTGGATTGGATAATTGCACTCCTCAGCGCTGTGTGGTTTCTCCCGAGTTTGGGGGTGTTGTATTTAAGTGGAGAGTGGGATCCTTGCCTTGGAATTTGGTGTAAGGGATTCAAGGGAACCAAAGCCAGCGTCTCTGTTAAGAGAGAGGAGTTGTTCCGTGAGCAGTGATGAAACCAGCTCCAGACACTCCCTTCTGCACCTAGGGAATGTCTTAAAAATGTCTTCAAAATTGTTCCCTGCTCAAGATGAGCTGCCTAGGAAACCTCTGAGGCTGGCTTTGGCTCAGGCTGTGCTCAGTGCCCTGCCTCACACAGGGGGACTGGTGCTGGTTTTGAGCCTGAGACATCCGTTCCTCCTTGCTGGGCTGGGTGATGTGAGTCTGATTGCTAAGTAACACAAACTGATGGTCCAAAACAGAGCTCTGGCCTGGAGCCAAAAAAGCTCTGACCACAAAGTTGAAGAGTGCTAAGATGGGTTTTATTTTAAGGCTAATTTTGTCCAAAGACAAAGACTGTGACTCAGATTCACACATGTTCTCGTGGAAAACAAATCATGGTTTGGAATCAGCCACTCACAGTGTGTGTGGGAGCGAGCATTTCCATATTTCCTCTTGGCATTTAGTGCTCCAGAGAGTCATTTTAAACAAATAGTTTCACCAAGTACCTCATTATTGAGCAGGGCAGGATATGACACCACACAGATATGGTTTTTTGAGCTGGCAAGGAAGTCAGGATTTTGAGAAGAGCATTGATACTAAGCAAAATTGATATTATGTGAATTGAATACCTATTATTGGTATTGTTATTGGTATTGGTATTGGTATTATGTGAATTGAATACATTTATACTATGTGAAATGAACTGTTTTGTAAATTGTTGTGTTTGTGAAGGTCCCAGGATGAGGGAAGAGAGGAATTTGACTCCATATTCTTAGAAGGCTGATTTATTATAGTATGATATGATATGATATAATATAATATTAAAAGAAATTATATACTAAACTATAGAGAAAAAAATACATCAGAAAGCTAGAAAAGAATAAATAATAAAAACCTGTGACTCCTCAGAGAGTCACTCATAACTAGCTTTAATTAGTCATTAATTAAAAACAATTCACATGTTTGGATAAACAATCTCCAGACCACATTCCAGAGCAGCAAAACATGGAGAAGCTGAGGCTTCTCACCTTCCCAGGAGAAAAAATCTTGGTGAAGGGATTTTTCAAAGAATATCGTAGTAACAGTAAATAACATTTTTAACAGATGTTGGGATTTTTTTTTCACCTTTCCCCAAAGGTGGGCTGTTTCTGGTGCCTGTCCCTGCACACCATTCAGGTTTCCTGTGCACAGCAGCTCCTCTGCTTGTGCTGCATTGTGGTTTTTTCCATTTGCAGGCAGTGGCACACTCGTGGCATCCTCTGCAGGATGCCCTCCTCTCCCAGTGTGAGCACACTGGTAACACACAGCTCCAGTTTGGAGCAGCACTCAGGGCTCTGCATCTGGGGCAGGGACTTTGCTGGAGCTGCTGCTTTCATGACCTACTTCTTCATGGAATAAAAAACTGCTCCTGGTGGCTCAGAAGAGAGATTTGGGCTTTTTTTGAAACATCAGACTCCAGTTTGATGCAGTCATCCTCCTCGAGGTTGTTCCCTGAACTATTCCAGTTTCAGTGGAAAGAAAGCACAGGAACACCTCTGCCTAGAGCAGTGTGGCTCTGGGGGTTTAAAGCAAGCCCTGTGTGTTCCTGAGTGTCACTGTGATATTTTATGAAAAATCCCTTCACCAGGATTTCTTCTCCTGGGAAGCTTCAGCTTCTCCCTGTTCTGCTGCTTTAGAATGTGATTTGGAGAATGGTTTACCCAGCATGTGAATTGTTTTAATGACCAATCACAGCCAGCTGTGTCAGACTCTGAGTCCATCACAAATGTTTTATTATCATTCTTTTCTAGCCTTCTAGCTGTATTCTTTATAGTTTTAGTATATAATTTATTTTAATATAATATCCTATCATAAAATAATAGATCAGCCTTCTAAGAACCTGGAGTCAATTCTCATCTCTCACCTCGTCCTGGGGACCCTCACAACACCTGAGGAACTGTCTGTTGTTGTGGTCAGTCTGATGTCATTAATTTCTCCTTTTGTAGAGGGGTAGCTGTGTCACTGACTCATCCCCAACACTGCATCTCCCCTTTTTCCTTCAGTTTGGGACATTTGGCAACACTCAGAACTGAACTGCTGTGATTAGCCTGACATTTTATAGAATAGAGTGCACCAGAGAAGGCTGTTTGTTCTTGGAATTACAATGTCAGAGCAGCACAGCAGTTTTCAGGGCAGCCTTTCCATAATTTGTGTGCATTTCCACTCAGATGGGATCACAGGAATCCCCTCCTGTTCCCTGGCTATCCCTGCAGGGGTTTCATGGCACTGCTGAGGATGCTCCAGGTAGGGTTCTGACTCACAAACACTTCCAGCCTTCCTTACAATGTGGAAATAGATGGCCTGAGAGCTGAGTTCCTGCCCTAGCTATGCCATCCCACTGAGGACCTGCAGACCCCACTGGCTGGGTGTCAGGTCTGTGTTTTCTCAATTTCCTTGGCTAAAAAGTTCAGCCAGCCCTTATGTCCTTTCCACTGAACAACCCCCCAAAACCCCTGCTCTGATTGTTTTCTGTTAATGTATTTTAGTGTGCTCCAGCTCTGTTACTCTGCCTACTCCAAGCTTTTCTAAAGAAAAGTTATAAAAAAATAATAGTAAAGCTTTCAGCCTTCCATTGTCATGCTTTCCAGTTTTATAATACCAACTAGCATCCCAAGAGTTGTTTTAAGATTAGGCTAATTTAGTTCTCAAGTGTGTTTCCCTTTTTTTGCCATTTGTGAGCATGGGGTAGTTTAAAATGTGTATTATTTTGGCCATGATTTGCCTTGGAAAAAGCATTCTCTGGAACACTTTACTACAGTTATTTAATAGCTGTAAATAACAGAGCTGCTGGAGAACAGCTTGGCTGACCACTGGCAGTAATATGCATGAAACTTATTTAATCCTAAGTGATTAAACTTGAATTTTATGGGTTGTGTTTACAGCTGCAGTTCTCCAGCTCTGATTTCATCTCTGTGCTGCTTGAACCTTAATATTAATTTTCAGTCCTGGTGATCACTGACTTATGTGAGGCTTTTCCCATGGTCAGATCTACCTCAGTCTGGTTTCTGAAGAAATGTTACAGTCAAAATAGAAGAAAATACTTTTTAATTTTGTTTTTGTTGCTGCTGTTATTGTATCTTTCTTCTACTGCTCTGGTGTTTTGCTGAGTCCCCCAACTTCTGCTCTTGGCTGTTTGAGATGCATGAAGAGCTCGTAAATAAACATGAGAGAAATCCATGCAACTTCTTAGTAGAGAAATTTTGATTTATTGCATCTTACCTGAGTGCAAAACCCTTCCAGCTCTTGCTGTGAAAAATATCTGCCTGTTTCCTTGTAGGTCTGCAGAGCATCACCCAGGTTGAAAGGATGTTGTGAGTATAATAACTTCATGTTTTTGCAATCAGTTAATGAAGTTCAGGTTGTTTGATACTCAAAGTCAACTCGGTAATGTGGTGCTCTGTGTGAATAAATCCCACAGGCTCCCTGGGAAGGTGGTTATTTCCCAAAATCAAGGGGAAGGACAGCTGCAGGCAGACAATCAAAAGTAGTGGGGGTGGGAAGAAGGTGGATGAAAAATAGGCTGCACTTGAGCTGTTGCCATCTATCACTATTATTGGAATAAGTACAGGAATTTGAAGGGGCATGAAAGCACTTCAGTGACTTCTCCTGGGTTCCTGATTTATATTCTGGGAATTTTGGTGCAAAGATGTTCTTGCTCATTCCTTGGTCTTTCTGATGCTGTTGCTGCAAGGTTACTTTCCCTTCCTTGTTTAATTGTGTACCCATAATGATAAACACAGTTATTTCCCTGTGCCAAGGCTTTCATCTTGCAATAATTAATATTAATACACATATCAATTGGATTATGTATTACATATAATATATATAGTATATATATTAATATATATTGGATTATATTATATAATCCAATGATAACTGGGGGTTTCCCCCTCATCCTTGCTGTGAGAACAAGACTACCAAGTCATTTTGGGGATATTAACTGCACTTTTTCACACAACCTTATTAAGAAGTCTTAACTTTGGACAGTTATAATTGCTGTTTGCAGCTTTAATTGTGATGTGCTTCTCCAGGTAGATAATCTGATAGGAGAATAACCAGGCTCTGAGTAGGCACTGGCTTCATTTCTGCCCACAGCCCTGGCCAGCCATTAAATTCCTTTCCCTCTCCTCACTAATTAGTGTGGAGCTGTGAAGCTCAGAGGTTGAACACAGTATATTAACCCTTGTGTCCAGGAGAGAGGAGATGGGAGTGCTGGCCTCCTGTGGGAGTGCAAATCACCTTTATAGAAAAGCTTTTAAGTAATATTCAGGTAGGATTTAAATAATAAAGTTGAATAAAATGTGTGGTTCTTTGCTGCTGAAGCTGCTTCTTTTTTTTTTTTCTTAGTAGGGCTAAGGAGCAGTGGCCAGCCAGATTAATTTTTATGTGATGTGCTGATTTAGCACTCCAGAGCCTCCAGTGATAAATAACTTTCTCCCTGTCCTCTCCCTTTCCTCCTGTCTCCCACCAAGTTTAGTTTCTAAGGCACAAACCCAAGCAGGATATGTGGAGGTGTAAAATCTCTGCTTCAACCAGCACGAGCCATTAATCCCTCTCTGCATGGTTTTACATTTCTACAAATGAATTTTTTCATCAGCAGTTGGCAAAAAAAATTGTAAGAGAGTGCAAGTGAAATAGCAAAAATTAAACAACCATGTTTGAGAGCATTGGTGGTTGAATCATCTCCTTCAGACCTTTGCCTGGTGATTAATTTTGGACCAAATTGTTGCTTCCACTCTTAATTCCTGCACTCCCACTGAGAGGTTTTGGGGGAACCTCAGAGTTCTGGAGGCAGTTTTCACTCTGAATAAGTTGCAACTGATTTTTAAAAGACAGCTTTGGAGAGAGAACTGATTTCCAGACAAACATCTTCTCTTTACCCTGCTCCTGTGAAGATTATCCTAGTTTAGAAAAATAATCTGGAATTAGTGTCAGTGAGACAGTAATCTGGCAGAGTGCAGGTTTAAATGGATACTGCTAACAGATCCCAGGCAGTGAACTGAGCAGAGCTTCAGCCTCAAAACATTTCCAGTTTCTCGTAGTTTTCTAAATTCTTTACGTTTTACTGATTATTTCACAGTTTGAGACAGTGAAAAATGACTTGTATCTTTTGAGTTTTAGGGTCACCATGAATTTTTTTTCCTCTCTCTTGATTTCCTCAAATATTTTGGGGTTTTTTTTGGCAGAGCTGCTTTGCCAGGCATCCATCCCCAAACTGAGAACCCTGAACCCTACACAACCTCACTGACGCTGCGGTTGTAGGATGCTCTGATTTACACCTGTTTGCTGTGGGGACAGTTAATATTTGGCAAAACCTGGTGTTTTCATGTCCTTCAGGGAGTGACATGTGCAGGAGGAGAGGCTGGTGGCTCTCCAGGAGGGTCAGCCTGGGCTGGGATGCAGCAGTGCAAGGTGGCCCCGGGGCAGCTCTGCGGTCTCTGCTGGCAGTGGGGCCTCAAAGGAAGGAATTTTTGCAGTTCCTGTGCCAGCAGATGATTTCCATTGATGAATTCTTCCTTGCCTGGATGCAGAAGAGCTTTTCAGGGAAGGCTGAGGCGGCTGTGGGGATTCTCTCAGGTTTTTTGTGAGTAAATATTTGGTTTCTAAGAATGGCTGCCCTTTGAGCGGTGATCGTGAGTCCCTTCCAAAGCCAAGGGCTCTTTGGACCTCTTGGAGCACTTTTGGCCTCTGACATTAAATTTGCCATTTGGAAACTCTCTTTGGGACTGCAGAGTAATTCCTGTTGTGAGTGTGAGCTGTGAAGAAGGAGGTTTAGCTGCTGAGCATCCCTGCAAACAGATGGACACTGGGCTGCTTGGGAACTGGGTGTCTTAATGCAGCTTCTGGGGCTTCCTGGGGGTAAGTGGGAATGGATTGTGATTTAATGCCACTCAGTGGGGAAAAGAAAATGTAATTAGTGTTACAGTCACTCTGTATAGATACATAACACTTAATCTACAGCTGTGTTTTCAGAGCAGTTTTCCTTCAGCCAGCCATAAAAATTCCACTTCTGCAGCATGGCCATAAAAATAATGACCTATTCCGATGTGCTATTGCATTCCTGAGCTGTAGGAAATGTCTCTGTGGGGTCAAACCTGCACTTGGGGCTGTGCTGTGGAGCAGCAGGGTTAGAGCTTGATTTGTATGTGAGGGGTGGCTGCTGCTGCTGAAAAAGAGGCAATTTGTGTGTACTTGAGAAAGGAGCAGGGAGCTTGAAGGGCAGAGCTGCTTAGTGCCTGGGGAAGTGTCCCCTCTTTGCCAGCACCTCCAAGGGGGGGAGTGTGTCCCTTCTGCTTTTGTGTGCCTCTTCTAGCACTGCAGGATTTAACTGGGCACTTTGTGCACTGCCTAGAAAACATTTATTTACCAAGTTTTGATGTTTTAATCCACAAGTGTTAGGATAGAGGTGAAACCAATTAACAGCTTTGCTACTGTATCACAGAATCCCAGAATGGTCTGGGCTGGAAGGTGTTGGATTATGCCCTTTTCTGCCCCAGAGATGGGGAAACTGAGAGGCATTTTAAAAACTTCTATTCCATTTTCAGTCTCATGGGTAGGCTGAGACAATACAGATGTTAGAATTCACACCATCACAGTCAGAAGCTATTTCCTAATTACATTTTAAGTGTTTCTTGGCCTATCAGCTTTTGCTGTAAATGCCTTAAAGCCAACATCTAAAATTACCCCTCCTGGGTCCCACTACAATGCATTTTTCATAGTTCTGTTTCTCCAAAGTATCCAGTCTTTTTTACAAGGCCATCCTTTGAAACTTGTTCCTGGTTCCATTTCTCCCTCAACAATGTCTGTCCTGTTCCCTGGCATTTCCATGTCAGCATTTCTTATCTCAAAGTCTGCACACAGAAGCACACGCTATGTAAACCTTCTGTCAGGCTTTGAGAATTCTCTACAAATCCATTTCCCACACTGACCTTAAAACCCATCCCAGTCCATCCCCATTTATGGGCAGGATCCCAATACCCCAGGCTGCTCCAAGCCCAATGTCCAGCCTGGCCTTGGGCACTGCCAGGGATCCAGGGGCAGCCCCAGCTGCTCTGGGCACCCTGTGCCAGGGCCTGCCCACCCTCCTAGGGAACAATTCCTCCCCAATATCCCATCTAAATCTCTCCTCTGTTGGTTTGAAGCCATTCCCCCTTGTCCTCTTACTCCATGCAGTTGTAGAAAGTCATTCTCCCTCTTTTTCACAACCCCCTTTTAACTGGAAGGAGCTCCAGGTTTTCCTGGAGCTTTTTCTTCTCCAGGCTGAACATCCCCAGCTCTCCCAGCCTGTAGCAGGGGGACTTGATTTTAAAAATAATTCCCAAGGGGGAGCACAGTGGGGATTTCTGTGTCCCCTCAGCAGCTTTGCTCAGTGCCCAGGTCAGAAGCAGCTGGGCAGTGGGTGACAGCCCCACCCTGGTGGGTGTGAAGGGATCATTCCCACCTGGAATGAGGGACAGCTGTGTGTGGAGCAGCTGCCCCAGGGCCCAGCTGAGGGTGGTGAGCAGAGTGACAAGGTGGGAGAGCATCCTTCTCTCTGCTGGTGCTGCCTCAGTTCTCTGTTTTCCTCAGCCTGCAGCCTGTGGTGAGTGATGCCTCTTACTTCTGCCTGGAAAATTTGGGGCTGCAATTGGCTTTCCAAGATACTTGGTGTGTTGCGTTGTAATTATCTGGAATTTCCAGTCTTCCCATCTTAGGTTAGAGCTTGGGATGTGTGTTATGAATTCTCAGCAACTGGGGGAGTAACCTTGTTGTAGACAGAGAATTCACCACTTGTCACCAGGACAGACCTGGGGGTAGCGAGGTTTTTGCCTTCCAAGCTTTGTTTTCTTCTCCAGCCTTTCCCCACACTTCAAAGGGAGTACCTAACAAAGTTGAAAACTATGTCAGGGATGTTTTGGTGCCTCTTTTGTGCCTCTATTAGAGGCACAATATTCTGTATTATTCTATTCCTCTGCATTATTCTGTTCCTCTGTATTATTCTATTCTTTTGTATTATTCTGTTCTATATTAGAATTCCTGAGGTCTTTGAGTAAAGGTGATTGCACTACAGAGTAACAAAACCAAGTCAGGCCATGTAGGAATGGGATATGGATTAAGGAAAAAATTTAAAAGAGGAACAGAGACCAAACAGTGGGTATGAGAAGGGAATGAATGATCAACTGGATCAATAGACTTTAAAAACAAGTAAATTATATGTGTGTGCTTTAGTTACTTAAACATAACTTTCCTCATGTTTATACTTTAGTAGTAAGTCCATAAAAAAGTCTCAATTCAGGAGAAAAATTGGGAAGCTTTACAACCAACTTGGTGTCTTGGTTATGTGAGTACTTAGATCAGAATGAGCCTTTTATATTGGCAGGGTAAGAGACAAAGAAATGCTTTTTTAAGTATGCAAGTAGCTGGATAAAGTAAATAAAGGTGAAGGCATACAAATATTTGTCTGCTGCTTGGATTGTGTGTGATAGAGCACTGGATATGGTGATAAAAAAATTCTCCTTTTTGTATAAAGTCAGTTTTATTCTTGGTTTTCAAGCTAACAAAGAGGTCAATATTAAAATGCTGCTGTCACCTTTTCAAGGAAATAATGTGGGCTGGATTATCTGGCTTTTCTTGGAGACAGAAGTCTAAACAGTTGTCACTAGCAGATGTTTTGTGTAAGGCTTTCTTAAAAATGTCACGTTGCTTTTCTCATGACAAAATTCGACTAAACCTGAAATTACATCTATCTTGTTTTTTCCATGCTAGTCTGTGTGGTGTCTTAAAGTATTTACCAGCCAGAGCAGGGCTGCTGCAGCAGGAATATTTATCAGCAAAGCTATGAAAATCCATGTCCTCTGAGCTTGCCTTACACTAGATGTTAATTTTGTGTAGAAAGAGTTAATTAATTTACACATTTTTAATCACCTGAGCAAGAAGTGCTGAGGAGCCCTCCCTGTTGATGAAGCTGTAGCAAAGTTACCTGTTTCAACAACACTAAAATTGGTAAAAAACTAAGTTTTTTTTAAGATGTGTGGATTTCTTGGAAGTTTCTGTGTAATGCCAGCAAAAATCCAGGATTTAGTGCCTGAGTGACCCCCTGGGCCTGGGTGTTACTGCAGGTGTACCTTAATTAGATGTAATTAATGGAAAACGAGCTCATGGAATATGTTTCCTCTTCCTCCTTTTGCCAGGCAGGGTGTGGAAGCTGTGCCTGAGCATGGACACAGCTCCTGGATGATTTTGGTGGCACTTGGGACCGTGTGAGAGTTGGGGGGAATGAAAACTCCAATTCACAGTCAGATGATTGAAGGTTTAAAAGGCACTGGGATAAATCCAAGTACCAGTGGGTGGTATTGTGCTTTGAACAGTTACCATGGCTGAATTCTTAGCTGAAATTGCAGCCAGTTAGGACTTTCAGCTGGGGCTGATCACCTTCTGGTGGGCAAAGAAATGGTTAAGTGCTCACACCTGGTGGGTTAAAAGTGCTGTTCAGGGCTGGCTGCTGGTGATTTGCTTGGCAGTGTGTTGGTGTCTGAGCACACCCCTGTGGGTTTCTGCATCGGGGAGCTTTCAGATTAAAGAATTAGATCATCTTGAAGGAAGTTAAGATATTTTGATTTATCCTTATCATGGCTTAGTCAGTGTTCCAGCTGGAAGGAGGTCACATTTTACAGGTTTTCCTTATGGCTGTTAATCAGTGTAAACCTGAGCAGTTCTTGGGAATGACTGGGTGGGTTTTTGTTGGAGGGACTCCTTGCAGCTTGGCAGCTTCCACCTTTGTGGAGGATTCAAGGCCACCTCAGGTTGCTTAAGGCCTTGTAAATCTTTGTCTTGAAGTGCCTGAGTTCTGGGGCTGGATACTTCTAGTCCCAGGTAATTGCAATTTGGAGTTGGGCAGTGCTGTTGTTTCTACACTTTAATTAAACTCCTGCCTGACTAATGAGGTTCTTCACTGCTTCCCTCCCTGCCATGTTATTTATTCCCTGCTGGCATTTATTTCTTCCTCCCTTCCCTCTTTTATCATCCTGATCCCTATCCTTTTGTCTACCAGCATGAAAATAAAAACCTGGAAGTCTTGGGTAGTAAAGATTTCAGCTCTTGGAGTGGTTTTGAGAGGTGTTGAATGTCATCATTGATTCAAGTTTCAGTGTCCATGGCAAGGAACTTCTGGGGCTCTTTACATAACATCTAAAAGGGAAAAATGAAATACCTGTTCTTAAAGCTCCATCAGAGGTGTGAGCTGGGAATGTGGTTGGAGAATAACTTGGAAAATTGCACCTGAATCCAAAAGGGTTTTGACTACCTTGGATATATCCTCCTGTTAACTGGGAAGAGTGACTGAAAAATAATTTGGGAGGAAATAGATGGGATTTGTTCAGAAAGCAGCATTAATCTGCATTCGTTTAAGGTTAGCAATGACTGATAGATTCTTGAGTAGTAACAGAAAAGGCAGGATGAATTACTATGGTTGAGCTGGGAGTTTATAGGTTTTTCATTATCTGCTGATAAGGGAAATTGTTGTGGCATTTCTGAATGAGGTCGATATGGAGACCAGCTCATCTCAACACAGCCCTCTGGCTTTCTGCATGAGGGATTTTAAGTGTAGAGGAAAATTCTTAAATCTAATAATTCACATTCATAATGGAATTGTTTTTTCGAGCTCTGTCTTGCTGGGGAACTGGCTGGATATTTGCCCAAGTGAAAGCTTTTATTTAAAGTGTTCCTTTTGTAGGCATTTAGGCAGATTCAGGGGAATTATCATCATCATCATTGTCCCTCTCCAGGCTGTAGCAGTGCCTTAGATGCTGTTAAACTTCTGAGCGCTGAAAGCAGCTGATGGTCTGCTCCTCTGAAGGGCTGTCAAAGCACCACTTTCTTCTTCCAATTCAGGCAACCCAGTAGGAGAAAGCAGTTGGGAGTTTTTCCTAGCAAGGAGTGCTTGAGCAGAAAATCATCTTGGGTAAAAGCCAAGGTGCTGTACCCATCAGGCTCCTCAGTCTGACCTGGCAGGTGATGGCACTCTGCAGTTTTTTCAATGTGAGGGCAGGTAAATTCAGCTTTCCTGGTTTGGGAGTGACTCCTCCTTTCCCCCTGAGCCTTCAGCCCAGAATGCACAGTTGCATTCTCCATGGTGAGGCTGCTTTGTTGGAATATCTCAGAGCCAGTTTGGCAAGATCTGTTCTTGGGTGGGTTTGTCTTTCCTCTTTTGAAGATATTCAGTTTTCTGAAGGCTGAGCAGGTGGTAATGAGGGAGTTTTTATAGCTGCATGGCTTCTGCTGGAGGCTATAAACAGCAAGAGCAGGAGGATGGATTTACATTCATGCCTTTATTGGATGAGTGTTTGGAGAACCTCTGAGTACTATGACAATTAATCCTACCTGCAGCCTCCTTGGCTGCTGGGACATCCCTGGCTTCCTTTTCCAGGGGCTGTGCTGAGGTTTTTGTTGGTAGCCTGAAATGTTAGGCTGGGCCTGTATCTGTGTACATTTTGGATAACTGGCAGCCCCTTGCTCAGTTCTGTGCCATTGTGGCTGAGCAGAAAACCATTTGTGCACCCATTTCAGCCTGGGGAAACACACAGAGCCTTCAGTGTGACCCCCTCCTCTGTCTCCTCTCTAACCTAGTCCAAGGGCTAGGGCTGGAATTCATGGAGAAGCCTTCCATGGCTTGTCTGTTCCTGCCTCAGACTGCAAGAAATACTCTCAAGGATCTCATGGAATTAATGCTTTTGCCTTGCCTTTTATTCCTAGGCTTTATTCCTGCCCTGACTGAGAAGGGACTTGGCTGATATTCTGTATCTGAGACAAGTTCTGTTCAGTGAAATTATTCTGAATTATTTAAAAAACCCCAAAACTTAAAACCCCCACAATGCTTTAGAGACTCACCTGTTCTCTACCTTGCTTTTGTGGTGGATTTTGGCAGTGGGGGGGGAATGTCAGTGTGTGAGTTGGGTTAAAAGGAATTTGGTTCTTGGTTCCAAACTGCAGCTGCTGCCCTGGTGTTGCACTGGGGTCTGACCTCACAGCTGCACAGTGGTTTTCTTCCTCCTTAGTCTCTTTTGGCACAAGTAACACAACATTTCTATTTGGAATGGGTAGTGCACAGTTTACAAACAGGAGAGGTTTTCTTTCTTTGCTGTTGTCTTTCCTTCCTGAGGTGTTTCAGGCTGGAATCCCTGATGGGCTGGGATAAGTGCAGATAAGGAATGTTGCCTTTTTCAGCTGTGACTCAGTTTTGCTTTATTCAGGTCAAAGTGAGCACCTTGCTCAGTTTGACAGACGTGTAGCAGCGAGAAAAAAAACCAAAAACAAACACTAAAACCCTCAGCACAGACTGTATCAGACCTGTTCAAAATGGAAGCAAAACTTGTGTGATTTTTCAGGTGATAAACACAGTTCACATGCTGATCTCTGTTTTTTTTTTTTAGTTCCTTTAGGCTCCCCAAAGTTCATTTCCTCCAAAGGCTAAACCAGGGAGATCTTCATAAGCTGAGAATCACTTTGGCTTTGCTGTGTGAACTATGTTTAGCACCTGAAAAACCACACAATTTTAATGTTAAATGCACACACAAACCTGGCAGCATGCTCTGGAGAACAGATTCCAGATTTCTAAAGCTGATTGAACCAAGCTCACCTGCTCCAGACTTTGATTCCAATGCCCAGTTTGTTTGCAGGGAAACATGTGGAGGAAGGTGATGGCAAATATTTGTGGCTGTGCACTTGTTAGGGATGCACCAGTCAATTATTCCTTGGGATCTGGAGGTCTGTAGATCTTTGCTGATCCTGGGCAGGGTGTTTATACCTGCAAGGCATTGTCTGGGTTTGTTGTTTTTTGTTGGTTTTTGGTTTTTTTTTCCCTACCCCTGGAAACTTGTATAAATGTAGGTGTAAAAGAAAGGGATTTCTGAGTAGTTTTTAAATGAAGATCAGGGTCAGACATTTATAATACAAGTCTGTATAATAGCAGGGATCTCAGGTGAGCCTGGGCCTCTCCTTGGGGCTGCTGCCTGGGATGGGAAGGGCAGGGCAGGCAGGATGTGCCCAGCCTTAGCCCCTACAGCCCTAATCTCTTGCAGATTTACCAAAATCAGAGACTTTTATCAATGAACAGAGAGATCTGTGTGTCTGTAAATAGTGTGAGGATGTTCAGACTTGTGTGGGTTGGTTTGTTTTTAGTCAGGTTGGTTTTTTTCTCCCAGTGCTTCCCCTTTGAACAGATAGTGGGGGCCATTAGGGATTGATGATTTGAGAGGAGCTTTTTCATTGGTTTTGGTTTCCTTCTTTTGCTGGGGCTTCTATCCAGGTCTACCAAAGCTGCCACAGAGAAATACAAGACAGGATCCAAACATACTTTTCTGATGAGATGGGTGAGACTTTTGGAGCAATTTTATTAATCCATTACTTTGATTTCTGGTTTTCAGTGCTGCTGTTCATTTTTTTTCCCCCCCTGCTCTTGCCATAATCTTTGGGATAAATCCTCCTTGCAGAAATGTTGTGATTTGGGTGATTTTGTGAAAAGCCTGATTTGCAGACTGGGACCAGTGCAGTGTGTGAGGCTGGCTCTGTTCAAGCCTGTCACTCATGACTGCAAAGCCAGGTGATGTTGGACACGGGGTTGTATGTGGAATACAAATTTGGCAGCTTCATGATTTATCAGGATTATTAAATTGAGGCTGCCCCATCCCTGCAAGTGTCCAAGGCCAGGCTGGATGGTGCTTGGAGCACCCTGGGATCATCAAGTGACATGGCAGGGGATGGAATGAAGGTCTGTTCCACCCCACACCATTCCATGATTCTATCTGGGGGGACTGGATGGTATTTAGAGCTCAGAAAGCCCATGGAGAGTCAGAGGGAGCCTTGCCATCAATGCCCCAGCTGCCTGACCTGCTAAGCTGATGCTCCTGACTGGGTTATTTGTTGTCCCCTGTGCTCGTGACAACTGTGCTTTGCCACATCTGAGTTTTACTCCCTCTCCAGAGCTCTGCAGTCTTCTGGCAGTGCTCAGAGCACCCAGCAGACCCAGGTGGGTGCTCTGACAGTGCTTGTCACTGTTTTATTTGGGGCAAAAATGGGTTGCTGGTCTGAAAGTTCAGTTCCCCGTGCTTCATGTGGATCACTGGTGTGCCTGTTGTCCACGTTGGCAGTGTGGCTCCAGCTGTGTAGACACCTGTGTGTCAGGTGTGCATGCCACATGGGTTATAAAAGTTGGTTTAAATCCTACTGGAGCCTTTGCTGGTTGTTTCCAAGCTGGGTTTAAAAAAAAAAAGGAGAAAAAAGTTTTGGAAATATGTGTCAGCTGTTTGAATAAAGTCTGCCTTGTGTTGTTTGTGTGACTTCTACTCCACTGTGGTGATGCCTTGAGAAGGCTGCCCTAGAACAGAGGCCAGACAGAGTTAAAGAATAAAGCAGGGATTTATTAAAAGGATCTTCTCCATGGATCCACCTTGGGCAGCACAAGAGCCCAGCCAGGGCTGCACCCAAGGTGAACCAAAATGGGCACAAAATGGTCACAAAATGGACACCTGGTCACGGGGTCTCTCACTGGGATCAGTTCTGCTCCATTTGCACCTTGCAGTTCATTGTCCCATTCCAGCTCCAGCCCATGCAGTCCCATCCTTGTTTTTCTCTCTCCAGCCCACGTTGTTTGTGCTCTTGGGCTGAGATTTGGATCATTTGTCCTTGGTGCCCAGCTGGAGCAGGAATTGTTTTGTCTCCCTGCTCTGTGCAGAGAGCTCACCATCCCTTAATGTGAAGCTCAGAACTGCCCACTAAAGCAGCACAGAATGTGAAAAATAGAAAAGCTAAACCTGAGGCCATCCTGAGGGTGCTGTGGAGGGTGATTACTGCTGGAGCTCCCAGGCTGTTGGACAGAGGAGCAGAGCTGTCAGGTTGGATGCTTCAGGAGGTGTCCTCAGGAAGCTCAGGCTGTGCTGGTGCCCTGGGAGCCCTGCAGGACTTGTCAGAGCTCCCCACTGGCTGCAGCCCAGCTTGGGATTTTGCAGCAGCCAGAAGAGTTGTATGGGAGGGTTTTTTTTCTCTTTTTCCTTTTTTTTTTTTTTTTTTCTTTGCAGCACCTTGGAAGTAGGAAAGCTATTTCAAACACTTGGTTTTACATGCTTTCCTAGAAATTCATGTGGACTAAGTGGAGGCCATGGTTGCCAGCTGCAGAGTGCTTTTTTTTTTTTTTTTGCTTAGAT
Organism: Leucosticte australis; assembly: GCA_025504685.1. Taxonomy (NCBI): domain Eukaryota; kingdom Metazoa; phylum Chordata; class Aves; order Passeriformes; family Fringillidae; genus Leucosticte; species Leucosticte australis. The sequence goes on from JANIJU010000004.1 coordinate 35,436,335, forward strand.
GTGTGTATTTTACAGCTGCTCTGGGGTGGGGGGTGTGTGACTGTGCTGGGGTGATGGGAAGGCTGACTGGAGGAGGAACAGATGTGTGTGGCAATGAGGAGCTGTGCAGGGGTCACACTGAGGCATTTTACACTCTGATGGGAACAGATGGATCCAGACTTGGGAGTAATGGAGTTGTCTCAGAGACAGAGAAGTTGTTCTGACGTGGTGGAGCTGCTCAGTGCCTGAGCCACAGCTGCCTCCATCCCTCAGTTTTGCTCCTGGATTATTGGCAGAGCAGGCTCCTGAGTGCTTTTTTGCCTTTTGCTGTACATAAGCTGCTCTCTGGGATTCTGAGGCAGAGATTCTGGTGCTTGTGTTGTCCCTGTCCAGCCTCCCTGCAGCAAAGAAAAAGCCTGGCACATCCCAGAGCATTGCAGGAGCTTTCAGGAGGAGGATCCTGTTGGATGAACCTTGTGGGTCCTTGCTCTCCTTCCCTCTGCTGCTCCCAGAAACCTCCCAGGCTGAGTGGTCTCCAGGTTTGGGGGAAGCAAGGGTTGCTTTTGGGCATTTTAAGGCTGCCATCTGTACAAATATTCTTTTAATAGGCAGAAAAGATTTGTCAGATTTTATTGCTGAGCGCTCTCCAATTCAAATTTGGTCCCCAGGCAGGGAAGTTTATGCAGACCACCTATGGATTATAGATAATTTTTAAATGCTTAGCATCATTTTCACAGAAGAAAATCCTGTGCAGAATGGATTTCCTCTGTGAGTCCCTGTGGCTGCAATAATGATGTTGCTTTGGGCAAAAATGACACAGTTTAATCCTGCTTAATGCACAGCCTCTGATTTAACAGGTGACAAAGGAACTGTAAATCACATTTCTCATTTCAGTGAGATGGGCAATGTCCACATCTAACTGTTGACAAGTGAAATTAATTGTGGCAGCCGTGCTCTGGTGTTTGGTGGAGCTTCATGGAGAGTTCTACAAAAATATAATGGAAATCCAGAAGTTCTCCAGACAGTTCTGAATGCAGCTTTTTTGTTACCTCATTTCTCACTTGTGTTCAGAGCCTGTCAAAGCATACATTGAGCTCTCCTTTTTCCTCAGTGTGCTTTCCAGGTGCCCTGTGCTGGCTCCTGGAGTTACACCATGTCTGGCACAGGAGCTCTGAGCCCTTAGGAACAAGGGGAATAATGCTTTTCCCTCCTGTTTTCCCACCAGGGAAGCACAAGCAGCTACAGTGCACAGCTCTACAGGCACTTTGGGTGTTTTCCTGGTGCCTGTGCTCTTGTTTTCCAGCCAGTTTTCTCCCTTGGAGTTTGGGAAGCACAACTGACAAGAAATACAATGTATGCAATACATACATTTATATAATGTATATATAATAATACATTTATATAATGTACATTTATTGTATAGAAATAAATTTATTTATATACAATAAAGCCACCAGATCTTCAGCTTGCATTTTCCTCCTAAAGCTGAAGAGAAATTGAAGTTTTGGGGCTCCTGCCTAGGGTTTGTTGGCAGAAGTTTGTTCTCCTTTAGCTCTGTGTGGTGTACATGTGGTTCTCAGCCATGGGAAGGCACAGGAAGGCTGTAGGGGAAAGGGAAGATGAGGTGCACAGGGATGGAGGCTGTAGGGAAAAGGAAAGATGAGGTGCAGAAGGATGGAGGCCCTAGGGAAAAGGAAAGATGAGGTGCACAGGGATGGAGGCCCTAGGGAAGATGAGGTGCACAGGGATAAAGGCTGTAGGGAAAAGGGAGGATGAGGTGCACAGGGATGGAGGCCCTAGGGAAAAGGGAGGATGAGGTGCACAGGGATGTGCTGAGTGGCTTCAGCTGCTGAAGGTTTCGTTGTCACACCGGCAGGGCACTGCAGCCTGGTAAGCTGATGTCACACCCTGTTCTCACTGATGTCACTTCTTAGAAATGACACTTTATCTTGCTTCCATTATAAACACTCAGGAAATGTGTGTTTTTACCTGGGGGCTGGTGTCCAGCTCCTGCAGAAGAGCACAAACCCCTGGTCCTTGGTCCCTCCTTGCTGCTCTCCGGGCACTGGGAGCGTCCCTGGCTGGAAGCTCTTTTGGCAGGGAGTTTGTTCTTGGGAAAACTGCGGGTGTCTAAATAAAAACAAAAGCTCTGCCAAGCTCCTCTGGTATTCCTGGTATGAAACTTTCAAGTTAGGAACACCAAGGCCTCCATGAAGCTTTGGTTCTGGCCTCCATTCATTCAGCATGTTCCTAGTGATCAGTGTTACAGTTGTGCTCTGTATAAAATGATTTGTGTGGTTTGAATCCATGTAAGGATCTTGCTGTCAAAACCACAGTGTCATCAAAGGCCTCTTTCTGAAGGAGAGCTTCCATAGAAATGCTTTTAAGATTATGCAAGTTGCTTGTTTTTGAAATATTGGCACCAGAGCTACTTGCTGTGAATTCCTCTTTCTCCTTTACAGGGAGGACATCGCTGGTTGTGATTCTAAAAACAAAACAAAAACAACCTCCCCCTTAAATTACTCATTAGAGGCAGCTTGGAAAAATAATGACATCTCTAAATGTCTTGGACAGGAAACCTTATCTGAGTCTCCATCTTGAAAAGAAAAATGTTTAGTCTCAGAGTTTTGCTTGCAATTTGCTTTAGAAATGGTATCAATTATGTGCAATAATGAGGCATTGCTGTCATTGGCCACATCTTGTTAATAATAATAATAGTTCTTGTCAATAAATCTCTTCTAAACAGCATTTATTAAGAAAAAAGGAGGTCCTTCTCACAGTGGATCAGTATTTTTATAAAAGCAGAGGAGTAGACCCAGTGGAGCCTCACTGGACAGTTAAGAACAGGGCGTTCTGGGTTTTTAACTTAGCCCTCCTGCTTCGGGCAGATAAAAGCTGTGGTCACCATCAGTTTGTCACATCCCTGGATAAGGACAGATGTTCTTCCTTCCACATTCTGCTGGAGATATTTTCAGCTGTTGTGCTCCCTGTTAAAGCTGGAGGAAAAGAGGAGAAACAGCTTCAGGTGTCTGGGAGGTCCCATCCAGCCTGGGCTGTGCTGTGGTGCTTGCCTTGTCCTGTCCTTGCTGCTTTGCAAAATTATTCACACAGAAGAGAATGGTGTGTAAAAGTGACCTCAGATCCTCCTGGGAGCTTCTGTTTCTCCAGGCAGTTGGTAGAATTGGAGATAGAATAGACTTGAGACAAAGGAGAAATGAACTTACCCTACCAAAAGGGGCTGGAGCCTCTTGGTGCCAAATAATTCCATGCTCTCAGCTGGAAAGAAGCTGCCTCATTGCCTCTAGCAGAATATAAAGTTAATTTCTTGTGATTGGTTGCTCAGCCTTACTTGAATATCCTGTTTGGGAGTTTTTTTGAACTGTCAAAAGGGTGAAGTCAAGGCCAGTGAGGAGCTGCTCTGCTTCTTGAGTGACTTGGATTGATAAATGCTTATTCATTTTTATTTTTTTGTTTGGTTTTTTAACCTGTTTCCAGTGCTTGGGGAGTGTTTTGCTGAGTTCAGCCTTGCAGCAAGCAAGGGCTGTAGGACAGCAGTGTTCCTGCTGCAGTTGTTGCTGGGGGTGGCCAGATGGAAACCTTGCTTTGTTTAAAGTCTATTTTTTTTTGTTTTCCTGGCCAAGGCAGCCCTCCTTGAGGGGAGGTGGTGCTGCAGGAATTACTGATTGCACTAGTTTTAAATCAATGTAAACTCCTCTAGTGAAAGATTTTGCCAAGCCTTTAACCCAAAGGAATTAGCCTAAAAATGGGAGTGTGAGGACTTGATTGCTCTTGTAATCCCCCACACTTGGAAAAACACATCCCAAAACTGGAGATCCAAGCCCAGGGGTGTAAATGGAGCTGCCAAAAGAAATGCACTGCAAGAACAGATGCAGAGTGACAGCCAGCACCTCTAGGTGTAATTAGAGAACAAGTGCCTTCATCTGCTCTTAATTGGGAGTTTTCCTTCCCCCACCCCTCTTTGGCTGGGAGCACTGAAGGTACCTGAGTATGATTAGGAGGAGCTCTGACACATCCAGCCTTCCTGGCTGCAGCAGGGGAATGAATGCAGTGTAAAACCTTGGAAAAAACACTGGGATGATGAGAGAAAACAAATGGGAGGAGACCCACCAAAACCCACTCTTGCTTTTCCTTGGAGCAAATTCACCTTCATCATTCACTCCAGGTGAAGGGAATTCCTTCCTCTGAGCTGAGAGAAAACACAGTGACAAAGGAACTTGCAAATTTGCAGCCTTCATTTCATATATATATATATATATTTAGATGTATATGTGCACACACAATATTTTGAATAGCAATTTAAAGTTTATATTTATATATATATATCTACACACAGACAGAGAGTATTTTAAATGGTAATTTGTCTGGGATCTGGGGTGCTGGTGAAACATGAATGTCTACAGAAAGAAAAAATGAGCCATGAAAAACCTGTTGATTGAATGGTGTATTTTGATGGAGGGAAAAACACATTATTAATGGCTCAAATATATCCAAAGGGTTTTTTAAATCCTGTTTTCTACTTTTTGCTGAGGGCAAGGCTTTTTCCTGTCTGGGAGAGCCTGGAGCACTCTCCCTGGGTAGTCTGGGCTTTCCCTTTCAGCAGGGTGTGTGGAGCTGCCCCTGTGCTTTTGTAAGCATGACTAATCTTGCAACTTGTGCTTCTTCCTGAAGGAAAAACCTCTTAAAGATGGGATTGAATTCAGTCCTGCAGCATCCAGCTCCTAGTGAGGTTTTGATGTCTCATGGCAGCAGGTCATCTTTAATGATGAATTAATTTTGAGTGAGGCATCAGCTGTGGTGCCAGTCAGGATTTCAGCCTCTCAATGAATTCTCAGTGATGCTAAGCCTGATGTAATTCTTCACTTAAGGTGCTCTGAACCAGAGTGGCCCTGATTTGGCTTTGCTTTCTTGCTTCTGTCCCAATGTAGAAAACCCCTGGTAATCTTTTTTTTTTTTTCCTCCCAGACTTCCTAATCCTGTTGGAGCTTTTAAAAGCCAGAAAATACTTGCTGTGGAGTTTAAATGCTGACTTACTCTGCAATCCTGGATACTGGGGGCTTTTTAGAGAGACACTACAATTGTCTCTTAGCAGCTTAATTGGAGCTTTGAATCAAAAAGCAATCTGCCTGTAATTTCTCCTTTGTGTGGGGAAGCTCTTGTCAGGTGTTATGAACAGCCTGAAATGACACAAGTGCTTTAGGTAGGCTGGATTGTCCCTTACCAAGGTGGGAGTGGGCAGCTCATGGGGCATTTTGATCAAGGAAGTTGAGTGTCTTGTCTTCAGTGACTTGCAGCACAGCCAGTCCTCTCTCAAATGCACCTTCAGGGACCTTTTCTCTCAGGATTTCTGCTGCTCAGAGTGACCCTGAGATGTGTTAGAAAGTCTCTTTTCCCAGCCAAGTGGTTGAAGGAGGAGTCAGGATTCCTCTGGTCTCATTCTCAAGGTTGTTTATTGTTTCTTAGCTATAAAATTCTTTCTCTGGCCTGCTGAGGTCTGTCCAGCAGGTCAGACAGAGGCACTCTGACCACCTCAGGGCAATGTTATCTTTTTATACTAAAAACCACCTATGCATTATTTACCATAACTTCCCAATACCCATCACCTGTGTTAGTGAGCTTCTTCCTTAAACCAATCCAAAAGTGCCAGCATCACCCAGAAGATGGAGGCCAGGAGGGAGAAAGAAGAAGGACAGGGCACACCCAAATTTCTCTATCTTGGGACCCCAATCTCCCATTCTAAAAACCCCAAAAATCAGTTTTCCACCCTGTGACAAACTATTATTCTACTTAAACTCTCCTGACTTGTAATTCTTCATATAAAGGTGCTGATTTGCTCCATGGGTCAAAATCAAAGTCCCAGGTGCCTTGGGCTCTGTGCCAAGGTCTCTGAGCCCCCTGGCAGGGGCTGGAGCCATCCAGGGCAGCCAGAGGGATGTCCTGGGTTCTGACACTTTTCCTCTCTCAAATACACCTTCAGAGACTTTATTGGGAGCAAAGTCTCACTGCATCCAGTGGGTTTTGGTGTTGTTTAGACAGCAAACTGTTGCTGCTGGCTGCAGCTGGAGCCAAGGTCCCTGCAGGGCAATAAACAAATCCTGTTGAGCCATGACACCTGCTGCTCTCTTTGCTTTTGGCTCTTGCTTTCTGTGTTTCTTGGGTTGCAGATGCATTGATCATGATTTCCACTTCTTTCTTGACAAGGGAGTTCTCCTGGGCAGCTGTTGAAGCCCTCTGCAGTGGTTTATTCCATGGAAATGAGTGTCCAAGGTAGTTTTGTGTGCCTGGGCTCAGGTGGGAGGATGGGAGCCCAGGTCAGCTTCAGCTCAGAGCCAGAGTGATTTGAAAAACCCTGTAGTGATATTTGCATGGGAATGCCTTGGCAAGTGGTAAACATTTGTGTTGGTAGCTACCCAAAGCAAAACCTCCAGTCAGCTCTTTTCAATATGCACATTTCAGTAACTTCCCGAGGTTTTAATCTCTTTATTTCACCAAAACAGCAGGAACAGAAACCTCCTGACTGTTTGAGCTGAGCCTGGTAGGCCCTAATTTTGATAGTTTCTCTATAGCTGTGCCAAAAAGCTGCTGCCTTGGAGTAAACCTTGGTCTCTTCAGTCTCTGTGATGATTTTCCCACTCAGATTGCAGGACCTGTGCTCCTGTGGCCTTTGTGTTGGATGTTACAGCAGTGATTCCTTTTTCCCCTCTCTCCTTTGTGTCATCCCAATTTCATATGCTGCCTTCTCCTTTCTGTTCACATTGTAACCTACTCTGCTCTTACTGAAAAATCCTCCTTTTTGACACCTTTCCACCTCCTAAATGGAACAGGAACATCCCTGCAACCAGGTTTTTGGAGAGAGTGCAGGGAATAAACCCTTATTGTTGTTTAGACCAACACAGCTCCTGTCAGCACTGAAGAGCAGAGAAGCTTCTGGTTTCCTGCCAGTCCTGAATTTAAAGAAATGCTTCTGCTGAGGAAAAGGTTTTAAGGAGAGAAACGTGGCCAATATTTTGGTAAGACTCTGTACAAGTTGCCATGAATTCCAATATCTCAAAAGTCAGAGTCAGCCATGCAGCACCACCCTAATTTGAGGTGATGAAGGATCCTGAGTGTTGCTTGAGAGGAGAGCTGGCACCTTAATGTTGTTTTGGTATCAGCAGTAAATATCTCTGGTCTTTAAAGGAGGGCTCAAAGTGGAGACTTTGAATTCCCCTGGAGCTGCACTGCAAGCCTCTGTGGGATGCACCATGTTGGGATATTTCTGGGAACATGTTTGCATCCTTCTGTTGTTTCTTTGTGTGATTTTACCCTTTTTTTGTTGTTTCTTTGCTTGGCAGCTCTGACCTTTGAAGGGCCCTGTGGTGAAGCAGTTTGAGCTCAGCATCATGGCATGAGTGTGGCTTTGGGTCATCAGTGCAGAGGAAACCTGGGTGATTTGGGAGCAGCCCTCACCCTCTGCCCCTTCTTCTCAGCTGGAAGTCCATAATCTCTTCAGTTTTTTATTTTTGTGGCTGCTTGGCAAATGCCTTAATCCAGAGATCCTTTAACTCTGGGTATTGTACCTGCTGTGCCTGTGTTGGAACCCTGGCTGCTGAGAATTTCAGGCTTTCTGTGCTAGAAATAAATATATTTAAATAAATTCTGTGCTGCCAGGCACTGACCCCCAGGAGAACAGTGCATTTGACCTGAGGCTGTGGAGAAGCTTCCAGAATGGAATGAGAGAAGTGGGATTTGTGGGTGTGGAGCTTGAATAGAAGGGTGCAATATCACAGGCTGGGAAACTCAGAGTTTAAGGGTTTAGAATACAGTAATAGATATAAACAAGATGGAGGTTTTAGGTCCTTCTCCTTCACCTTCTTCTCCATGGGTTTGGGTGGTTTTGTGGAATTGGATAAGAAAGTCCACGTTGCTGGCCATGGGTGGTTGGTTATTGGGTTAAAAGTGGAAATAATTTAGGTTTCATTTCCTAATTGGACAGTTTATCCTTAAAAGGCCTTGCAGAGAGAGAGATGGGGCCATTTGTAGCTTCTTAGTGAAGTGCTGTAGAACTCAGGGCTTGCAAGATTGGGATATAGATTAGAACTAGTAAACATCTGAGTCTGAACACAAAATACCATCTTGAGTGCTTTCAGTCCTGACCCAGGTAGGAAAAGAGGATAAAACTTGACGTGACTGCAGCTCCTTGTTCAGGCTGTAACCACTCCTTCTGCCCTGTTTCCCTGATTACAGAGCATTTTTGGGAGGGTTTACCTTTGCCACAGAGAACACTTCTGTTCCCTTCCCCTCCGTGGATTTGCTGACCTGTTGTGTGTTCAGCTTTCTCAAGCCCTGCTCTCTGCTGCTTTTGTTGCTTATTCCTCCCCTCTGTGTGGTTGTATTCCCAGTTCAGGTTTAAATAGTAAGCTGGGAAAAGTTTGGGATGTTGAGGGAGGTGGTGAGGGCTTGGACAGGCTTTCCCAAAGAGCAGGGAACATTTATTCCTGATGTGTGACCAAGGTGAGTGACTTTATCCTCCTCTCCTAGAGAGAAAGGAATTTTGTTCACCTCTTTTTCCAGTTGGGTGTGCATGAGAAGTCTCTCCAAACATGGCTTATTTTTCAGCTTTGTGACCTGACAGGATGCACAGAATAAAAGGGTGGGAAAAGCTTTTTGCATTCCTTGAGCTTTGCCCAGTCCACCTGCTGGGAAGTTTTTTTTTGTTCAGGTGATTGTTATGACCTGATTATGATTATATTTCAGAGCTGATAGCTGATATTTGGTTGTCTTCTTCCTGCAGGCAAAGGGTGGGGATGAGATGAGGAGCAATGTTAATATTGCCAGGCAATGTTTATTGCTGGGTGGAATCAGTGGAAAGTTCCAGGCTTTGCAGAGCAGTTGTGCCTGGGAGCCTGTCCACCTTTAGATGTGTGCAGAATGTTCTAGAAGAGTGTTGGGGGACTGATTGCTCACCTGTGTGTGCTTTGGGGCATGTCTAGAGTGCTTGTTCCATCTCTTAAACTGCTTTCTTGGTGCTTTTACTGATTTTATGTGATTTTACTGTGCTTTCTTGTGCCTTTTGCCCTCTTACACAGTGCTGCACAAAACAGGTGCTTTTAGCTAAGCTTCCCAATCCTGTAAAACTTGGCTTGAAATGCTTCAGCAGAAGATCCAGGGAGAAGTGTCACAGCAGAGAATTTGGTGTTATATGTTCTAAAATGAAGCATTTAATGAAAAAAAAAAAAAAAAAGAAAAGTCTGAAAGTCTGCAGCTGTTTAAAAGAAAAATATTATTGCAAAATGCTGTAGGAACCCAAATGTTTTTTATAGGCTCATTGAAGTTGGGAAAAACCTTCAGGATCATCCAGCCCAAGGTGTCCCCAGCCCAGAGCACTGAGTGCCACCTCCAGCCCTTCCTGGGACACCTGCAGGGATGGGCACTGCAAAGCTCCCTGGGCAGCCCCTGCCAAGGCCTGAGCACCCTTTCCATGCAGGAATTCCTGCTGCTGGCCAAGCTGAGCCTCCCCTGGCCCAGCCTGAGGCCCTTTCCCCTTGTCCTGTCCCTGTTCCCTGGCAGCACAGCCCGACCCCCCCTGGCTGTCCCCTCCTGGCAGGGAGTTGTGCAGAGCCACAAGGTCCCCCCTGAGCCTCCTTTGCTCCAGGCTGAGCCCCTTTCCCAGCTCCCTCAGCCCCTCCTGGGGCTCCAGCCCCTTCCCCAGCTCCCTGCCCTGCCCTGGACACGCTCCAGCCCCTCCATGTCCTTCCTGGATTGGGGACTAGAACTGGACACTGCCCTGGAGGTCCCTGAGCAGGGCCAGCCCAGGGGACAGCCCTGGGCCACTGCCCTGGGCCTGTGCCCACACCACTGCTGGGACAGAGGTATCAAAAGAGGCATGAAAAGAAGTCTTTTGGAGCCAACGTGTTGTCCACAGACTTACTTTGTTTGTATAGATACAAAAAAGAAAAAAAATCAATGGGACAGATCTGCAACCTACCCAGAGGGTTTTGGTTACATGGAGTGAGTGGAACCATCAATGGCACCCCCAGAGCCCTGAGCTGTGGGATGCTGGGGAGCTGTGAGCTAAAGCTCTGTTCAAGGTCTGGTGTGACAAATGGAAGCTTTCATGTCTTCAGTTCCTCTGCAGGGTTTTGCAGGTTCTCAGTGGCTTCCTCTCCTGCTTGCAGAGCTGGAGGTAAGGAAGCCCTTGAGAAGCTGCAGTGAAAAGGGTGCAAAAACTTTCCTGCATCCAGGGCTTTCCCTGCACATCAGCAGCTGCTTGCATCACCCCCAGGCTGTGCTTTGGCTGCTTTTGGCTCCTGAGGAGCACAGAGAGTGGGATGGGTGGTGCAGTGCCCAGCTGGGATCTCACTTGGGTTTTCTCTGCTGCATCTTGCTATTTCATCTCTGCTGCTTTGAAATTCACTGGAAGAATCCTCCTGGGGACAAACCTAGATGTGATCTGGCACTCCTGAGAGCCAAGAAGAAAGTCTCTTTTTCTCTGTGTGTATGTGGGGGAAGAGTAATTAGCAGGATCTTGGGTACCTGAATTGTTTTGGAATAAATTTGTTGTGCTGAGAAATGCAGATCAATTGAGGCACCAAATGGAGTTCTGAAACTGCTGGAATTTGAGAGGAAAAAGGGAGGTGACTTGTTTTTCATGGGGTTGCCCTAGAAATCGTGGGGTTTAGCAAATTTTATTTTTGATCATGTATTGTTTTTCTGTCATGTTTTCCACTATAAGCTGCCAGCAAGAACAGCTGAGGCTCCAAAGAGCTGTTTAAAAGAAAAAGTGGGGACTTGGGGATTCTACCATGAAATTGGGAAGAAATGAGCATTACTTCTAAAAAAGCTTGAGTCCTGTTCAAAAGGCATCACTGAATGATCCAGTTGGTGAAGCAAACAGAATTTGCTGCTTTGCTGTGCTGTCAGTGACCTGACAAAAGCCCTGCAGTTCTCTTTGCCTCTCCTCAAACCATTTTTACTTCCCCCAGCGCTGCTGGGGGGAGTGTTGCAGCTCTGTGCCATAACTGCTCCTAAGCTGGGCTTTGTGTGTTTCATTCTTGGCTCTGTGTGGCTTGAGGAAAGCTCTCAAGGAGTCTGTGCTCCCTGAAGTTGTGCTGCTGGAGCTCTGCCTGCTCAGCTTTGGCCCTTCTCTGCCGGATGCTGGCGCAGGAAACGCTCGGTGTTCGATGTGTAGTTAATAAAGAAGAAGTGGTCAGTGAAAAGCAGATGCCTCAGTGGACTGCTCCAGCAGTTTTATGGTCTTTTTTTGCTCCTAAATAGCTTTTGCTGTTAGCAGGGATAATAGCTGATAGCTCTGTTAGCAGGGATGTGGTGCTCCCTTCCATGCTGGCCACAGGGAGGGGAGCGATGCCAGCCCGGCTGTGCTCGCCCTTCAGGGTGTGAGGGAGCAGAGGTCAGGCTATTTATTTCATGTGTTAGAGCTGGGAAATGCTGGCACTGCCTAATTCCAGCTCATGAAAACATCCTGCAGTAATCCCCTGTCTCCCCTGGGCCGTGGAGCAGCAAGTGTGAAACAGCAGCAGCTGCAGCTCAGGGTGTCCCCAGCTCAGGAGCCCTTCAGAGGTGTCCTCCTGCCCCTGGAAAAAAAAAAATCATCTGCCTTCTCTTCCTGCAGCCAGGATTTAGAATTCCCTGTGGATTTATTAGTGGGCAAGGGTTTCTTTTAGGCAGCAGGATGCAGAACTGGACGTGGGAAAAGCCAGGCTGCAGTCAGTCCTGCTAGCAGCAGGATTGATGAGCTCTGCTTCCCAAAACTTGGGCTGTTCTCTTTCCATAGTGACTTGGGCTGTGAGTTCCTTTTGCATGTCATTAATGATCAGTGTTGATAGCAATGATGAGGGAGTAAAGTCAGGGTTAGCTGGGACTCTGATGTGCAAAGCAGGTGGGGCTGAGAGCTCTTTCTGTGGTGGGGCATTTTCTGAACTGACCCAGGTTTGAATCTCCCTTCACAGGAGTGTGTGAGCTTTTTGCATTATTTATTGAAGAAAATGCATAATCAGGACTTTTTTTCTATTTCTGTCTTAAAGCAGCAAGACCTCCCCACAGCAAAGGCAACCTTCCAGAGCTCCAAGTGCAAAAGGCAGGGCCAAGGCTGTGTCCAAATCTGATTTTTCTGTTTTTTTGCATGCAATTTATTTTCCCAAATACAGAGAAATCTAATCAGAGGCAGGAATATTTCCCCCACTTCAAACATGAGGTTCCTGCTGCAGTGGTTGAAGCATGGCACAGCTCTCCTCCTTGAAGCCCTGGCAGGTGAGGATGGCACTAATGCTGCCTGGGAATGCAGTGGATCTCACCATCCATCCTGGTTATGGTGGGAGGAGAAGCAAGGGCTTGTTTCTCTGTCAGCTGCTTAGATCAGAGACAAAGCTGATGGGCTGAGTGCCACCCGAGTGTTTTGCCATATGCTGCTACTCCTCAGTGTTATTTGCTGCTTGTGCTTATTGTATAGAATTAAAATTCTCTTTAAAAGTCAATCTCAGCAGAAATGTCTTCTGACTTGGAAGGAGGGGGTACAAACAGCTCCATAGGAGCCCTTGCAGGGGGAAGAGGTGCTTGTATCAGGAGATCTAATTATGTTAAAAGAAAAATTACTGTTAGCCTGGGCAGGCAGCTGCCCAGCATCAAAATTTGGCTTGTGCTGTCTTTGACCTTATAGGAGCATGTCTTGGACTGTGGCTGGCTTTTCTGAGCTTCAGAGGGATGGGTGAGTCACTCTGGAAACTGGGAATGCCCTCTGATGGGATTGCTCCTAGATAGTTTCCATCCTGGCTTTCTGTGCTGAGCTGCACCCCAGGGAGCCAAGGAATATCCCATGGGGAGGACTTGGATGGTTTTCTGAGCCCTGATGAAAAGAAAATCACAATTGCAGGTTTGCTGACCCTGCCTTGGTGGGAGGCTGTTGGAGGGATCAGGGGAAGAGCTTTTGCTCCCCCAGTGATGGAGCAGGAGCAGAGAGCAGGGTCCAGGGTGGGTTCCAGTCCCCTGGCTGTGATGCAGACACTCTGGGTGGGTGAAGCTGTGGATTTTCCATGGCTGATGGGAAGCAGGTGAGAGTACAGCACAAAGGAATAACCCTTGCCCTTCCTGCTGCTGTTTCCTGTCCCAAACATAAAAGATTGTGTATCTGCTGGATATCACAGGTATTATTAAATCATCACAGGTATTAGTAAATCAGGCAAACAAGTTCACCAGAGATTGTTGTTCACCTGCTCTTGCCACCTTGGGCTGAGCCTGAAGGCAGGGAGTGCCTGGAGCAGTTGAAAATGCAGTCAGGCACTCTTCAAATTCATCAGCAAGTTTGCCATAACCTATTGCCACAAACTAATTCCCAGTGTCCTTTCAGAGACCTTTTCTGCATAACTGGTGGAAATGAAATAGCAGCCAGATCCTTGCTGGCAGGTTTAGCTGCATAATTAGACACTGCCTCCCTCCCCAAAAAAATAATATTCAAATAAGCTGAGCAATCTAAAACCCTTTGGCTTCAGGGCACAGTCATGCAATGTGTGGGTGTTCTTGTTTTCTGTGGGTTTCAATAAGAAAATCATTGGGAAGGTGTTGAAGGGCATCTCCACCAAAGCCAGGAGCATTGCCCCAGGGTTTGCAGAGGTCACTTCACCCTGAGGAGTTTTCCTCTTGCTCAGGCAGCCTCATTAAAAGCCTTACAAAGGAGGAAGGAGCCGGGACTGCACTGGGCTGCTGCTGTCTCAGGTCTCAGTGCCCAGTTTGTGGGAATTGGGCTAATGAGGAGCTGGTAAATGACACAAGAATCCCTTTTGTGCTGTCCCTGTTGAGTATTTCCTTTGTGCTCATAGTGGAAAGTGTTGCTTTACCTTCTCTGCTGCAAGCTGACATTCCTGTACCAGCTGGAAAATAATGCCATAAAATCAAGATCTTGGGAGGAGAACTGGAGATTTTGGCTGTGTTGTAGCCAAATAATGATATGATAACATATGTTGTGAAGCTGCCCTACATAAATGTATGAGGAGAGAACTTGATTTTCTGAAAGTCATCCCTTGAGAAATGTGAATGCACAGTGTTAGTCAAATATGCTGCTAAAATTGTCTACAAACCCACACCAGGATAATTCAGGGTGTGTTCCTGTGTTTCCCTTTCTACATAAAGTGCTTTATAAATACCTCAAACCCCATTGCCTGGCCACTGCTGTGTGTTCTGTGTGCCTGTCTCAAGGCACATGGGGGTGATCCCAGGAGTAAAAGGTGCTGGGAATAGCTCCAAGAGGATTCCAGTGCAGCAGTGGGAAGGATGAAGGTGATATGGTGTGGACAGGAGCAAATCTTAAAGCTCAGCTCATTCCAGCCTGGCCTTGGGCACTGCCAGGGATCCAGGGGCAGCCCCAGCTGCTCTGGGCACCCTGTGCCAGGGCCTGCCCACCCTCACAATACAGAATTCCCAATTCCCAGTATCCCATCCATCCCTGCCCTCTGGCAGTGGGAGCCATTCCCTGTGTCCTGTCCCTCCATCCCTTGTCCCCAGTCCCTCTCCAGCTCTCCTGGAGCCCCTTCAGGCCCTGGCAGGAGCTCTCCTGGTTTTCTCCAGGTTAAATAAATCTGCTCTCCCAGGCTGAGATCTTTTAGCAGCTGGCATTAATTTGTGTGAAGTGCCTCTGGATTGACTTTCACACATGTTGGGAAGTCAAGTTGAAGAGCTTCCTGCAGAAGACACTTGGATATAGATAGGCTCCCTAATGATGGATATAAAAAATGTTCAATCAAGCTTGATGGTGATGCTGTCTGAGTTAACTGAGCTCACAGCTTCACTAACAAGGATGTCTCATGGCCTGGAATGCTCTGCCAGGTGGAGATTTGCAAATAGAAATCTCCTGTAAATATTTCCAAAGGAATCCTTGCTTTGTAGCTGTGTTGCAGAATGCTGTGTTCCTTTTCACAGCTATTGATTGAAATATTTTGGGGTTTTTTTGCTACTCCATTTAAAACCATAGTAAAAAGATGGTGCAAAGAACTCTTTTTAAAAAAGCAGCTTGTTCCTTGGGTTTTTTTCATGCACTGCCTAGCCAAGAAAATTTCCCCTCAGAGCTGCAGCAGGTTTGGGTTTGATTGAAAGAACAGTGGCAGCTCCTCAGGCAGCAGAGTCACTGTCTGAGGAGATGTGAGAAGCTCTGCAGTCCTCAGAGATGTGCTGTGGTCACCTTGGTCCTGCTGCCCTGCTTACTCCACCTTTGACCAAATACCTCTCTGGGAATTGTTTTAAAGACAGAAAAAATCCTGTTTTTTGGAACAGACTTGTGAGTTTTATTGGCATTAAGAGAAAAAGAGCTTGTTGTGGCTGGAAGAGCTGCACTTGCACAGGAGGGTGATGGAATTCCTCCTGCTCCTCACTGCTCAGAACAAGCAGCTGGCACTCCAGAACACACTCAGGTGAAGGAAGCCCTGGAGGTGGCTCTGAGTATAATGCAAATAAATACCTGCATCCCCTCTGCCCCTTCCCATGCAAGTGTTTGTGTTGCACTTTTGATGCTTTTCTAATGACCTCTGATGTGTGAAATGACTCAGGAAACTTTAATTACTTTAATACCTGAAACCTCAGCTGGGTTTTGCTGGAGATGAGCCCTGGCTGTCATGACAGTGGGACTATCCCTGTTTAGGGGGGTCCAGAGTCTCAAACACCATGGAAAGGCAGTGGTGAAATTCCTTGGGACTTTCTCATCACAGCCTTCATTGTCATGTTGAAAAAAGATGTCTACCTCCATATTTTATTATGGAAAAAAAGAATCTTTAATATTAGAAGTGCTGCTTTCATGCTCTTTAGGGAATTGAGGTTAATTCAGGGAGTGAAAGAAATTCTGAGGCTGCTCTATATATAATAACAACTATAATAAAGATATAAGATAGTATAAAGATATATTGAATATAAATAATATAATAAAGATATTCTTTCTATAATAAAGAACTTGAGGTTTCTGGTACAGCAAACAGGGAAGTTGTGGGATGGATATAAAGTCATAAGAGGTGGGAACAAAGAGAAAATGTCTCAAAGCTTGGAGCTGAGCAGAAACATACAAGATCTCTGATGCATGGGTTGGTTGGGGTGCTTTTTTAGTCCTCTGTTGTGATTGAAATCTTTCTCTGGTGGCTCTGTCAGTTCAGCTGTGCTCTGCAAAGGAAAATGCTTTTTTCCCCACTGCTGCTGGACAGCACTGACCTCATCCCACTGGGATGAGAGGGAGCAGCAGAGCCTTGAAATTCATTACCTAGGGAAGGTGTCCTGGGATCTCTCTTTCTCCATCCCTCCTGTATGTCCTTCCTGAAAATCTGTAACTTGAGGATAAAACCAAGTTCAGAACTGTGGGGCATGTAATTGTTAACAGAGGCATTGACAGCAGGAGTGGTGAGGCTGCCCATAGTGAATGTGGGTTTTTCCCTCTCCCTGAGCCTGGATAGGAAATCCAGTGTTTTGTGCCAGGCAAACTGTTGGAAACACCTCTGGGGGTAAGGAGTGAGCTCTCTGAGGTTAATGAAGTGTTGTGCTGCAGGGGCTGGGGCTGTGCCTTTGCTGAGCTGGTGGGTGTCACCATGAGATTTTCTGAAAAATCCTCTTTGCCCAGGGTTTTCTCCTGGGAAGCTGGGAATCCTCAGAGAGGAATGAAAACAATAATGATCTGATTGCTGCTCCTCTGTTTGCATTTTGGAATGTGGCCTGGACATTGTTTACCAACAGGTGAATGTTTGATTGGTTCCATGTGAATTGTTTTTAATTAATGACCAGTCAGCATCAGCTGTGTCAGACTCTGAGGACTCAGTCCTGAGCTTTCATTGCCATTCCTGTTAAACCTTCTGTCTGTATCCTTTCTCCTTCTTTAGTACAGTTTAGTATAGCATTCTTTAATATAATATAATAAAATAATAAATCAGCCTTCTGAGAACTTGGAGTCAGATTCTCATCTCTCACCTCGTCCTGGGGACCTCACAAACACCACAGGTGGGGTTCAGGTTGTTCAGTGCTGACACCAATTTTCTAAATGAATATCAAAATTAGAAGCTGTAAGAGCAGGTGATTCTCTAAGTGAATTTCATTAGATGTCACAAGAGGCTGGAGCTCATGTTTCCCCTTCTCACCCAGCTGAAAACCAGAACGTTGTGTCCTGATGTCACCATGATATTTTATGATAAATCCCTTGGCCAGGGTTTTTCTCCTGAGAAGCCTCAGAAAAGAAATGTAAACAATAATTATCTGATTGCTTGGAATGTGATGTGGAGGTTTCTTACCAACAGGTGCATCTTTCAGTGGTTCCATGTGAATTGTTTTTAATTAATGACCAATCACCATCAGCTGTGTTGGACTCTGAGCCTGTCACAAGTTTTTATTGCCATTCTTTTCTAGCCTTCTGTCTGTCTTCTTCCTCTTTCTTTAGTACAGTTTTAGTGTAGCATTTCTTTTTATATAATATCATAAAATAATCAATCACCCTTCTAAGAAATCTGGAGTCAGATTCATCTCTCACCTCATCCTGGGACCCACAACACCACCACATCCCGAGGCGTGGCAATCTCCTGCTGCTCCTACTCCATTTGTACCACACAGCAGAGGGGCTGTGCTCTCATTTGTAGGCAGCCAGCTAGGACTGGATTGAGAGCTTCAATAACACCTTTGGATTGCTGGTTGCTCCAGGCTTGCAGATCAGTTTATTTCTGCCTGCCCTTCCAAGCCCTGCCACCTCTGTAACCCCAAAGCAGGGCTCGCTGCTGTCCAGGTGGGAGTGAAACTGTGAGCACAGAGCACACAGAGAGTCTCTCCACGCTCTTTACGTGCTCCCAAGCTCGGTGCTGAACGTGCCAGAGCGCTGAGAACAACTTGTAAGCCAAGCTGGGGGATTCCCATGTCCATATCTGGTGTTGCACAGGGAGGTTTTTAATGTACAGTGTCACTTGGGGAGGTTTGCTGCCTGCCACGACCTTTGGAGTCAAATCCATGCTCTTTTCCCTCTCCTTGGATGCTGTTGGTACCCCCTGGCACAGATGGAAATGTGCTCCCCCAGCCTGGGAACTGCTGTCTGTAGGGAAATCATGTAGCAGAGCCTTGAGGAAAAGCAAGGGCAGGAGTGTGTTTGCTTTTGCTCCGATTTAAAGACAGAAATGATCTCATCGTGGAGCATATGCATTTTTCTTGCTCATTGATACTGTGAGCATGAATTTTTCACTGAAGGGACACATTATTTCTTGGGGAGAATGATTAGAAGTTTTCTACTTCTTTGCTGCCTCCCAAGCAATTTTTGGTGCATGTGGTATCCAAAATGTGGCTGACATTTACCCATTTATCAGCTTTACTCATTTATCAGTGCCCCACCATTCTCCCTGGGTGTTCCTAAAATGAAGCATATAGCAGGATATTGGGGGAATACACTGCCTGTGTCCACTAAACAACCAAGTTTAAATTGGGAAATAAACTTTTGTGTTCTGGCTGCAGCTGAAGGCTGATTTTCCAGATGAGTTATTGAAATAACTCCCAGTCCTAATGTTGACCTTCATTTAAACCTGATTTCACCCTTCCCCTTCCTGTAACACTGGGCTGTGGCTGCAACAGGGGGAGAAGTTGCACTCTCATTTTCCTTCCTTGTAACTGCTTGAGAAATGCTGAGCTCTGGGGTTTGAGTGTGAGCTCTCAAATGCCTGCAACAAAAGTTTCAGTCCTAAAAATTCAGTGTGTAATTTAGGTGCCAGGTGTGGTGGAGCTGCCGGCTTGGGCAGGATGGCAGGTTCTTCTGAGCCTCAGAAATGGAGCCAAATGCTGGTGGGGAGAATGTTCACGTGCTTCAGAAAATGTCCAGAGAGGATTTGTGTGCAGGGGTGGGACACCTCAACTTGCCAGTTTTGTGTTTGTGGAAATGTTGCTGTTAAACATAAACTCCTACCTGCTGTGGAGCTCTGTCTGCACTTAGCTGAAACAGATACCTCAGTAAATATAAAGCACAAATAGAGAATGAATGACTTGCAGAGTGCAGTTTGGTGCTCCTCAGGAAGGCAGCAGTTGATGGGATCCTGTGGCATTGCCATGCTCTGCCCAAGGAATTCCCCAGGTCTCAGACATTCCTTTGTGTCCAATGGAATAGCATCTGTAGGAATAGTAATGCTTGGTTAAACCTCCTGTGGGAAAAATGGGCTTCTGAGGGAGCACAAAAAGAGAGGAAAATCTCCAGGTGCTTTTTGTTCAATATAAAGATTGTGGTGTCAAAGTTTTATTTTTCTAGTTAAGATCCCTGTTTGTGTTTCAGAACTAAAGTGTTCTGCCCACCCATCCCAATTTCTGAATGTGGCTAAAACCACTCTTACTTCTCAAGCCTGACTATTTTCGTTTTTTCAAGGACGGGATATCTGTTGCAACAGGGGGGAAAAAAATTCCCGTGTTGGGTCTTTAATGTGGTCTCTGTAATTAATTCCAGTGCTTAGCCACCACACGTGGGTAGATGATGTCCCATTGACAGGTACTCCAGACTAAAAAGAAGGAATTAAAACATCACAAGGATTCCATTCTGCAGCAGTCGCTACAGTAGAAGCGTTTGGCTGCAGCAGAAGGAGCAGAATGATTTCTGCAGGAGTAACTCGCTGTTAATGCACTTAAGGAAATTCATCTCCTTCACAGGGAGGAATTATTTGTTTAGCGAGACAAGTGAATACAGGGGATCTTGAAGGGGTAATTTTTTGAAGTCCACCTATGCCACATAAACATGGAAACCACTTTTGTGTGAAAAGTTTCTGCATCTTTTTGGGTGGGTGAGTTGTTGCAGTCCCGAGCCGCCCGACTGCTTTGTCAACGCTCTCTTCTATTTGCTCATTTCCTGCTGTTCTGTGGATTTTCTTGCTTTTGCTCTTCCAGCAATGCAATTCTTTCTGGGAGCGAATTTCCAAACAGAAAATTGATGAGTTGGGAGCGTGAGGAGCTATTAATACATCTGCCGGTGCGGCATGCCGTGCTCTGCTGAGAAGCCGGGGGGGTGGATGACAAAAATTCTCAGTCGTGCTCGGTTCTCGCCCGGCGCTCCCTCCCCGCAGCGGTGGCTGCGAATGCAGCGCAGGGATGCGAGGTTCTCCTTTCACAACATCGGGGAACCCCGGCAGGCAGGCGGGGCAGGGACACTGCGGAGATGCCGGGCTGGGAGGGAATTCCTGCAGCAGCAGCAGCAGCAGCAGGAGCGGTGATTCCCCCGCTAGGAGAGCCAGGTCGGGGATGGAGATGCGCTGTGCCTTCATTGCGAAACCTCTCGGGGCTCTGCGCAGCCAGCGGAGCTGGGGTTCCGTGTTCAGCCTCCTGCCGCTGGGCAGAGGGGAGAGCCATCGTGTGAAAAACGCCACTCACTTGGTTTTTAAGATTTTAAAAGTTTAATGATAATAAAATGGTTCAAAAAATATAGTAATATAATTAGAGTAATAATAATTGGGACAATTAGGATTAGGACAATATGAGACAATAGAAACAAAGAGTTACAGACAGTCCGGGTACGTTTTCTGGGCAAAATAAGCCCGAAAAAGGCCCCACGTTAACAGAGGATTAACCCTTAAAAGCCACAGCCTGTTGCATATTCACACACCTCATCCATGATGCATCAATTCCATTCAAACACAGGATTCTGTCTGGGCAGTGTCAGCTTCTTCCTCTGAATCCTGACTGAGTCTTCAGGGCTGAGTGAGGCAGGATGAAGTTCGTTTCTTCTGATAAAGGAGCAATGAATTCTCTTTCTCTGAAAGATTTAGGAGCCCTGTGGCTGCTATCTGGTGGGAGTCTTTTCTTTAAAAAAAGTATCTTCCATAGCATAGTTTCTATTTTAGCATTATGTTATAACCTAAAACTGTATTTAACACACTACTTAAGATAATTAACACAGCATAACTTTCTTAACAGAGTACGTATAATATTCCTTTGAATATTTGTAAAAAGCCAATCATAAAATACACATTTTTCACAATCATCACCCAGCGGGGCAATCTCCCACTTCCCAGCTCCAGCTGCTGCTAACCTTCCTCCTCCCCTGATCACCTTCCTCCTCCGCCTTCCCCCGCCCCCCCCCCCCCCATACCCCTCAGGCTCCTGTGCCAAGGTTGTGGCTGTGCCAGCACAAAGCGGGGCTGAATTCCCCCGTCGGGTTCTGGGGATGCCCTTGGTCTCCAAAGCAAGGCACTGCTGCAGTAATGCTGGCAGAGGGGATGGCACTGCCCGAGCAGGGGGGCAGTGAGATGCTGGAGAGCATCCAGAGGGGGCAACGGGGCTGGAGAGGGGCTGGGAGCACAAACCCTGTGAGGAACCATTGAGGGGGCTGGGGGTGCTCAGCCTGGAGAAAAGGAGACTCAGGGGTGACCTTATCACTGTCCACAGCTCCTGAAAGGTGGCTGTGCTCAGGTGGGGTTGGGCTCTTTCTCCAGGCAGCACTGACAGAACCAGAGCTCACAGCCTCAAGCTGCACCAAGGGAAATATAGGTTGGATATCAGAATAAATTTTTTACAGAAAGGGTGGTAAAGTTCTGGAATGTTCTGCCCAGAGAGGTGGTGGAGTCACCATCCCTGGATGTGTTTAAAAACAGACTGGATGTGGCACTGGGTGCCAGGGTTTAGTTGAGGTGTTGGGGCTGGGTTGGACTCAGTGATCTTGGAGGTCTCTTCCAACCCAACCCAGAGATTCTGTGATTCTGTGAGTAGCAGAGTTCGTAGTAGAGACCCTGCTGCTACCAAGGATCTTTCCTTTCTTAAAGAAAGGATTTGCAAATGGGATAAGGAGGCTGGAGCAGATGGTGGCAGCGTGTTTGGTTTGATCAGTGAATTCAGAAGCAATTCCATTGGAGCTCCTGCCCCGGAGCGTTAATTGTCTTGGGGGCTGTGGAGCAGGGAGAGAGGAGGGAGCTGTTTAGTCATGAGGATTTGCTTCCCTGTGCCGTGCACATTAACTGGGAATCCCTTCTTTTGTATTCATAGCAACCATCAAGCATTCTTCAGTTCGAGTCAGAGCGAATGGGCTCGTTAAAGCCATTATTAGATGTAGGGATTTCCCCAAACAGCCATTTTTGACATTATCTCTCCTTTCAAAGTGACTCAAACGTTTTGACCTGTAGGCAGTGGAAGAGAAAAAAAGGTTGCTGTTAATTAGATTATTGCCCATCTGTATGTTAACATGGCTCTTTCTGTTGGCTGTGCATTATTGATGATGTGCAGCAGAGATTATTTTTCTCTCTGCTGAGCTGGACTTCAGCTCTGTTCTCTGCAGATGAATTATGATTGTATGTGATTTAAGATTGCCTGAAACACAGATCTGAGTGTCAGAGAGGTTGCAGGAATGAACCAGTATCACCTGCAGATAGCAAATTACAGCATCTGTACCAAAGTAATTACTTTAGAAGTGTCAAAATTAGTGTGAGACTATTTTCAATCTAACTTGTACAGAATATACTGAGATTTCAGATCGGTTTCTGTGTGTTTCTCAATTTCTGGGTGTTTTGAATACCAGCCCAGGTCTTGGTGACTCTGCCAAGCCCAGCTATGCTCCCACTCAGCTCTGGAGGGTTCCCATCAATATCTGTGTGGTTTTCCACTGGCTCTGGTACTGGAGCTGTAGGGAAAAGCTGCTGGCCAGAGCTTTGTATTTATTTGCAGTGGTGTTTCCAGGTTGAAGTTTATCAACATTTCTTACTTTCTTTGGCTTTAATGGTGTGTGACCTGAGAGAGGAAATGAGGCAGAAGAAACGAGTCCTTGGCTTGTCCTGCAAGCCCTGTGGAGGCACCCTGAGAGTGTTCTTCATTTATTTGTGTGAATTTGAGACCTTTAAACACCATTCCTCCAGAAATCTGCCATGTAAAAGGAGCTGGGGGCACCTGTCCTGTTAAAAGTGAAACCCCCCTGTGGAAATTGAACAGCACTGAAGGGTTCATTGGGTGACATTTAGGGGAGAATGTTTGGGGTGCAGCAATGACTGTGCAGACTTGTGCTGCTTTGGTGTGTGGTGGTGGCTAAAAATGGTTTCAGCACCAGATCTCTGCTCTGGGTGTGAAAAATGCCAATCATTTGTTTTAAAGTTTTAAAATTTTTTTTAAGTTTAATAGTAATAAAATGGTTCAAAAAATAGCAATATAATTAGAGTAATAATAATTTGGACTCTTAGGATTAGGACAATATGAGACAATAAAAACAAAGAGTTACAGACAGTTCAGGTACCTTTTTCTGGGCAAAATCAGCCCAGAAAAGGCCCCACGTTAACAGAGGATTAACCCTTAAAAGCCACAGCCTGTTGCATATTCATACACCTCATCCATGGTGCATCAATTCCATTCACACACAGGATTCTGTCTGAGCAGTGTCAGCTTCTTCCTCTGAATCCTGACAGCTCTTCAGGGCTGAGTGAGGCAGGAAGCAGTTCGTTTCTTCTGATAATGGAGCAATAAATTCTCTTTCTCTGAAAGATTTGGGTGTCCTGTGGCTGCTATCTCAGTGCAAGTCCTTCTTTAAAAAAGAATCTTCCATAGCATAGTTTCTATTTTAGCATTATGTTATAACCTAAAACTGTATTTAACACACTACTTCAGAAAATTTATACAGCATAACTTTCTAACAGAACACATATAAAATTCATTTGAATATTTGCAAAAAGCCAATCATAAAATACACATTTGTCACACTGGGTTTCAAAGGATGCCACTCACTGCAGTTACTCTGAGCTGTGCATCAGTTTGAGGTGTGTTCCCTGCTGGCACAGTGTGCCCTTGTAGCTGAAGTGAAAAGCAGAGCAGTTCCTTGGCTTGCCTGTGAAGCAGAGGTGCTTTGCCTTCCCTGCCCCTTGAACAGCAGGGCTGGAGGAGGAGGGGAGTGCTGTGGCATTAATTTTGGGTCCTTTTACCCATAAACTTGGAGGGCAAAGCAAGCTCAAGGTGGTGCTTTCTGCTGCTGCAGTGCCTAGGAGGGATTTAATTTTTATTTACTCATTGCAGTGTTGGGAAGCCTTCTCCTGCCTAAGGGAGGGCTTAAATTAGAAAATTTAAGAAGTTCACAGAAAATGTGTGCAGGTTTCTGAGGAAAGAAGAATTTGGCTGACAGCTTGGGTTTATTACAAAGTGATATTGGGGTTCATGAGAAAAAGATAAACTTTTTTTGTCTGTGTCTTATGTGCTGATGTATTGCCTGGTCTCTAGGGTGAGTGTAACCCCTCCACCCCCTGAATTAATAGTGGAGCTTTTACTGAATTGGGTGTTTGCAGTTTATTGGTCTTCTGGTCTAAGCAATGAGAAAACAAAGCTCTGACCCAGCCTTGTGGCATTTTCCACCTGGAAGTTAAAAGCTGCTGCTCTTTTATGGAATCAAATTAGAAGATTCACATGAGGAGCTTTCCCTTCAAGGAGAAGACTCCTAAACCTTTAATGCACTATTTGAAGGTTTGATTTCTTTCTTAGTTATATTAAATTGTAGTTTAAAGGCTTCAACCACCAGTTTTGGTGGCTCTCACAGGAGAGCAAGGATGGATGCAAAGAAAGATCTGCCAGTGGTATGGTGCTCAATTAGGGTTAAGTTCCACCAGGGCTAGCCTTAATTTCTGTTCAGAAAGAAATTGTCAACCCCAAACTGCACAGGGATGGTAGGGTATTTCTCATCTTTCAGCTGCAAGCTGGAAAACCAGCAGCTGTGTGGCAGCACATTGTATTGATTCCCTTATCTAGCTGATAGCAGCCTGCAAGGGAAAAAAAAAAAAGTGAATGAGCTTGAGTAAAGCAGAGGACATCAGGGCACCACCGTGGGCAGGAGGTGGGAGGCAGGCCCTGCCACTGGCAGCATGGTCTGGGGTCTGCTTAATTAAAACAGTAAATTAAGGGACATTTTTATAGCAACAGCACCTTGTGATTTACCCAATCTGCTTTTGTTAGCATCCTCTGCTCCAGGGAAGCTTCCTCCCTAAAGCTGCCTTGGAGGGAGAGTGCTGTGCAAACACTTCAGGCACTGGGAGATGGATGGTGCCTGCTGGAGCCCGTGGAGAATGTACAGAGACTCAGGGGGGATGCAGCAGTGCCAGAGCTCAGTCCTGTTCAAAATGCAGCCCCAAGAGGGGAGGTGAGGCTTGATTCCTTGGGTTGGAAGGAATGGCTTCCTTGGCTGCAGTGTTGGGCAAGATTCTGTGTCAAACTTGCTTATCTCACAGAGCTCCAGGGCGTCTTGGGTGAAGGACTGGGGGTTGTGTGAGACCTGAGCAAGTAAAGATCAAAATGATGCTGACATACCAGGTGTGGTAATAAAGGTGCCAAAGGAGGAGCAGTCCCCAAAGGCAGAGTTTGGTGAGGTTGCAGAGTCTGAGGTTTTGGACTGGAACGTTTGGAAAGGGCACAAAGCGTTGCCACACGAGGCCAGTGCTGCCCACAGCAGCATTAGCAAAGCACTGTGGTTTCTCCACACCGTGGAGGAGTTGCTGGTTTCTTAACCTGGGAGCAGGATGGGCTAAAAGCAGGATTTGGGGTGGAGGCAGCTGCAGGGGGAGTCTGGTTCTGATGCTGACATGCCTTGCTGTTCCTTGTGGCAAGCAGGGTTCTCTAAAATAAACCTGTTGAGAGCCAGCTTGGTTCAGGAAATGCTTCCCTATTTTATGGGTAAAAGGACCTAAAATTAATGCCACAGCACTCCCCTCCTCCTCCAGCCCTGCTGTTCAAGGGGCAGGGAAGGCAAAGCCAAGGAACTGCTCTGCTTTTCACTTCAGCTACAAGGGCACTCTGTGCCAGCAGGGATCACACCCAGGCTGTTCATGCACAGTGCTCTGAGCCTTTGGGGGAGACCAAGCCAATCTTGTTCTTCTCATTGCCCTGCAGTGTGGCAGCTGGATTAATTTTCCACAATGCTTTAAAATAAAGAAACTAAAACAAAACCCCAAGGAATTTCAGCTTGTTCATAGGTGGGGCTGAACACGTGTGCCTTCAGGTGGAATTGAAGAATTTCTGCATCTCTGAGGCTGTTATGTGCTGAGATGAAAAAAACCCACGAGGTTCAGTCTCAAGAATTGTTATTAAATAAGTAATTTTTACAAAAGAAGGCCCAAATCTTGCTTGTTAACAGCTTGTGCCTCTCCCTCACTGATGTCCAGACCCACTGACCACTGTGACTGCAGAGAGGCTTTTCAAGTGGCATCTCTTGCCAGCATCCACAACTCTTGTAAGGGATGTGCCAGTTCAGTGCCAAGCTGGGGAGAATTTGGGTTGGTTGAGTGCCCTGGGTCAGCATGGGTGGGGTGAGCAGGGCTGCTGAGCTGGCACAGGCTCCTGGTGCTCCCCCAGAGCTGACAGCACTGGTGGAAATTCCCCAGAGATCTCCCATTTATTTTTTGTCCATGCCCAAAAATAAAACCAGGGACAGGCATTCATTTTATTTTATTTTATTTTATTTTTACCACAAGGCAGGTAAAGCCAAATGGAAAATATTGACTGTCAAAATCCACAGTCAGGCTTTGAATATTTTGTGATAAGGGTGCCTAAAGACCTATTTGTTTTGTGCATGTTATCTCTTTATCAGTTATTTTCTTGATGGAAAATAAACATCAATCGTTTTTGCTTCTTTTTCACTTCCATGGAAGTCAGACATCAGTTCTCTGGAATTTCACAAAATATTCTGACTTGGAAGGCACCCTCAAGGACCCTCATTCCAGATTTCTTCTGGAAGCTTCAAAAGTACCTGGTTGTGGGGGTTTTTGCCCTCATTACTGAATTTTTATGTCTGTTTATTATTAAATAGCTGGTTAGCAGCAGCTTTACATTTCTGAAGCTAAATGCTATGAATAATGTGTTTAAAGTATTGATCTATCAAGTACCCTTATGGTAGCTACATTTGACTTGGAGACTTATATTTCAACTTCAATTAGAATAAGTCATAAAAATGTCTTCTTTACAATTCTCTTTGGTTTAAATAAATCAGGAAGTATGTGAAATACATAGCAATTGACAGGCTGTGTGTTTTCAGAGATAAACTGGGAGTTGGGATTATGGGAGCTGGGTGGATTGGATGTTCCTCAGTGCAGGCAAACCCTATTGCTGGATGTGAGTGGCATTGCAGGAAAATAAAGTAGAAATGGTGAATGTATTTGAAGCTGACTGTTCCTAATGACTTTTCCTGCCTGGGTGGCTTGACTTACTGAAGCTCAATGTTCTTGAAATGGCCTGGATTTGAAGTCACACTTCCCCAAACTGGTTTTTGTTGTGCTATTGCTAAACCCAGCTAGAAAGAATAGGGAAGGAGGCTTGATAAAATTCAGTAACATTTCTTTTTTCTTTAGCTAAAAGTGGATAGAACTTACCTTTCTGCTCTTGAGTGTTTCATCTCTGAGAACTCCTCCTTGGCCCAAGCACCAATTGCTGCTCCTGAACTCCTACACTGGAGCTTTATTCCCTCCTGTGTTTTCCTTTTTATCATGGTCATTCCTGCCTTTGAAGGTCCCCAAGCTTGTGTGGGTTGGGTTTTTTTCCTTTTCCCAGATGTATCCCAACATAGGGATACATTTATTTAGTTGGGGGAAAAAGATGGGATGAAGAAATAATTAGAATGTGAAAGTTACTTTTTGTCAGAGCCAAAATTAGCTTTAGAGGCCATATTCCCCTCCCTTTCCCCATGCAGGCTGAGGGTTCCTGTGATCTTCCTCACAGGCACAGGGCTTTCAGGGAAAATCCCCAAAGCCTTGATAATGCCATGATCACATCTGGACAAGGCTCAGCTGCTGATCCCCTCACCAGGCTCTGCCTTGCTTTGCACAAGGTTTGCTCTTTTCCCCTCTGGGTGCTGAGGAATCCCTCCCTTAGAGTTCAAATAGCAATTAAGAGTATTTTTTTTCCCCAGAATTTCAAGTTGCTTAGAGAACTCTGTGCCCAATCACTCTGTGCAGCAAATTGCATGGAAATAACAGAGATGATAACTGGTTTAAGTGCTTTACCTTGGCATTATCAGGTGGCAGTTCTGTTCAGCTCCCTGGAAGGGCTGCACAGCTCAGTGACGAGGTGAAGTGAGTGGGCAAATGCAGGTTCAATGGTCTGTGAGATCTGTTTCCTTAGCTCTGATTTTATTCAGCAGCTAAAACAGGGCGGGGGGGGAGGAGGAGGAGGAGGATGCTTTCCTAAAGCAGCACCTACTTCCACAAGTAGAATTTTCGAGCTTTTTTTCTCAACAAATGTCTGAAGCTACACCTAAAGAATTAGCTTGCAAAGTGATTTGAGCTGGGTTTCTGTGAGCCTGAGTGCTCATCCCTCACCCTCTGAGACTTTTGCCTTTTGGAAAGGCCACTGAGTTCCTGTGGAAACCCTCCCCTCGTGTCCTTGGGTGGAATGCAGGCTGGCAGGGGGATTCCAAATATTTAACAGAAAAATTGCTCTGAAATATTTATCCAGTAATTGTGCTGAACAGCTTTTGCTCTCCAATTTAATCAAGTATTTTATCACCACTTCAGGCTGCAGGTAATAGACCAAAAGGAATATTTTGGATCTTACCCCTCTTGAATTATTCATGGCCCGTTGTCTCTGTTCTCAGCTTGCCAGATGAATTACTTGTGTTTCCAATAGTTAGGCTTGATTTATTCTTTTTTTCAGCCTGTGTAATACTTAAACAATTCCCAGGCAGATTTGGAAAATAACTTCTTGAAGACACAAAGTTTAGGGTTGCATTGATCTCTCATGCACTGATGTATCAAATTGACACCATCCGTCTGAGGGCAGAGCTCACCAAGAGAGACTCATATTTGAAGACTATAAGTTGTCTCTTCCACAAACCACCTTTTTTTTTATTTTTTTCCTTTACTGGCAATATTAAAAACCCAGTTCCTTTTAATCTTTCCCTGATGACTCATCTACACTTTGATACTTTAAGGCTATTGAATACCAGAAGTTATAGACTCTGCTTTTTTGGCAGTAGAACTGAGATATTGGAGGGTTTGACTGAAATGGGTGTCCTGACAGTGGGGATATGAGGAATTTGGGGGAATCCTGCAAGAGCTGGTAGCACTGGGAACTCACCCTAAGTATAAAAGGGAAGCCAATTTTGCAGGGGTCACAAAAGAAATAAAAATTTGGAAAAAGATTTGGAGCTGAGAGTTTGTTTTGACCTGTGTGCTTCCCACTTTGAGCTGGACAATCTATTTGTGCTTGATGTCTGTGTCAAATCCTTCCCAAGGAGGAATAAAGTCTATTGACTGGAGGAAGAATGCTGCCTGTGTGGAGGTAGGTGGATAAATCACTCACTGTGTACCTGAATTACCTCTGTTGGTTCTTTTCTACATGAAATCTTTCATTAGAAAGAGCTGAATCAGTATTTAAGTGCTGTTCAAACAGAGGGCTGTAGTGAATAAAGCAGCACTTGAGAAAAGACACAGCCAGTTTGCATCATTAGTTCCTTTAAATAGAAAAAAAAAACAGTTTTCAATTGAGAGTTCAGTCTTGAGCAGCTCCTCCTGCAGAAGGATGAGGAGTGTGTGTGTGTGTTGCCTGTGTTGGGGAGCTGTTCTGCAGGGTCTGTTCTGTTATTCCTCTCTTTTTGGCAAGTCCTTGCAAATAGTTTTGTGATTAATCAAGCTCTTGCTGTACACCACAGAGAGGTGATCTCATGGATAAACTTGCTTAGAAAGCCCTTTCTCATCTATTGTAGCAGATTTAGCCAGGCATTTGAAACACTTTACTTTTTTATTGTTTCTCTGCCAGAAATACTTTAACTGCATTAGAGATTTTTGTATGAGCCAGTGATAACTTTTCTTGTGAACTGTGAGCCAAGAAGCTGCTGAAGGTTGCACAGTTCAGTAAAATGTTTTTCCTGGCCTTGGTGCTGTAAGGAAATGGCTGTGGAAGTTTCCCCAGATTGTGATAAAGAGCAAGGAGTGCTGAAATGGCAGGGAACAAGGATACCTGGAGAGGGTGGATGTTAGGGAAGCCTGCCAGGAGCACACAGAGCTCAGTCCTGGGGTGAGATACACTGGGCTGCTAACAGCACAGTACAGTCCAGTGACTGCAAACTCGGGACAGTGGGAGCAGACATTGCTCTCCTTCCCCTGGTAAATTTGACTTGCAAAAGTTGTAAAATGTTAAAATCCAGGTGGTATCTGGGAAGAGGGAAAACTTAACATGAATAGCATAACTGGGAAAGGGAGGTTTTCCCTGGCTGAGCAATGTGCAGCTGTGCCAGTGGAGGAGGAATGCTGATGTGGCTCACTTGTGCTCCATTGCCTGCTCCCACAGGATGGGTTCTGGGTTCCATTGCTACACGTGTGCTCAGGGTAAGGGCATGGGGCTGGCACCTTTTGGTGATGCATTAAAAAGTCCTGAAACATGAGGCATGCTAAGGGTCAAGGGAGTATCTCAGGGTCATACAGAAACAGATTACAAGTCTGCACCTGGGGTTTATAACTGAAATTCCATTTGGTATTCAGTTTTGATCCTCATCTCTTGTATTCACTTTCTGCTGCCAAATCTGGTGGTGTGAATCTGCTTCTGAGTTTCCTGAGAACCTGTGAGTTTCCTCCTGAGAAATACAGCTGAGCCATTTCTTCTTTCTCTCCCAGGAATGCAGTTTGTTTCCCCCATGCAGCTCTTAAATGTGTTATTCTTTAAGCTGGTCACTAGCAGAGGCATGCTTCACTCAGATTTTAAGCCCAAACTGGGAGGCTTTGACACAACTTTTCACTTTACCCTGTAACTCTTTCACAGTCCTACAGTTATAAAGAGCAGGATTTAGCTTCATTCTTTTTCTCTGGAAAGATGATGATGGAGGAGGAGGATGGAGGAGTGCCTGATGTGCTGCTCTTAGCAGGGATGTGCTGTATGTGGTGCCATGAACTGTGTTTTGAAGATGCTGAGGTCAGGAGTGTGGTGGGGGGACCTGGCCAGCAGGGCAAGGGCAGCCTCTGCTGTGGGTGAGAAATTCCCAGTTGGCTGATGACAGCTGAGGAAACAGCTGCAGGTGTAACCTGAGAGCTTGCCTGATCTGTGGCATAGCCCAAGCATGCATCCATTGCATTTTAGGATTGCTCTGAAGAAATATTCTTAATAAATCCAGATGACTCTGCTCTATTAGTCAGTTCAAGACAGGCTTGCTCATTACATTTTGACTTTTAGAGCCTGCTGGGAGCTGACCCTCTTCCACTGTGCTGCCTGTGCCCAGCAGACCCAGGTGGGTGCTCTGACAGTGCTTGTCACTGTTTTATTTGGGGCAAAAATGGGTTGCTGGTCTGAAAGTTCAGTTCCCCGTGCTTCATGTGGATCACTGGTGTGCCTGTTGTCCACGTTGGCAGTGTGGCTCCAGCTGTGTAGACACCTGTGTGTCAGGTGTGCATGCCACATGGGTTATAAAAGTTGGTTTAATTCCTACTGGAGCCTTTGCTGGTTGTTTCCAAGCTGGGTTTAAAAAAAAAAAAGAGAAAAAGTTTTGGAAATATGTGTCAGCTGTTTGAATAAAGTCTGCCTTGTGTTTGTGTGTGTGACTTCTACTCCACTGTGGTGATGCCTTGAGAAGGCTGAGCTAGAGCAGAGGCCAGACAGAGCTAAAGAATAAAGCAGGGATTTATTAAAAGGATCTTCTCCATGGATCCACCTTGGGCAGCACAAGAGCCCAGCCAGGGCTGCACCCAAGGTGAACCAAAATGGGCACAAAATGGACAAGCAGTCATGGGGTCTCTCACTTTGATCAGTTCTGCTCCATTTGCACCATGCAGTTCATTGTCCCATCCCAGCTTTAGCCCATGCAGTCCCATCCTTGTTTTTCTCTCTCCAGCCCACCTTGTTTGTGCTCTTGGGCTGAGATTTGGATCATTTGTCCTTGGTGCCCAGCTAGAGCGGGAATTGTTTTGTCTCCCTGCTCTGTGCAGAGAGCTCACCATCCCTTAATGTGAAGCTCAGACCCACACACTAAAGCAGCACAGAATGTGAAAAGTATAAAAGCTAAACCTGAGGCATCAGTGTGGTGCTGCTTGCTCCATACAGTGAGCTGAATGGTGGTCTCCTTAAGGAGAGGAAAATAGGAAGTACAAATGCACTGGTCCAGAAGAATGGAGTGAAACAGTTCTTTTGGTCATCTTTGGGTTTGTTGTTTTGGTGTACTAACGTTTGTAAAGCTTTGGGGTTACTTGAAGCCACTATTTTTTCTTTCATAGTAAAAAAAAAAAAAAAAATTAAAAATTCATTTGTTTTTTAGTGACATGAATATTCACAAACTTTCTGGGTAGTGCCATTGATAGCTCATGGATTTGCTCTCCATCTTGCTGCCGTTGATAGCTGGTAAGCTGCTACCAGCTGATGGCTTCAGAAGCATTGTTGTAAGGACACAAATCATCAGTGCTGTCAGCAGCAGCTCTGAAAGCAGCCAGCTGACTCTGTGTGCCCTCTCCTGTTGGTAGAGCTTGTCCCTTGGCTGTGGTGGTCCCTCCTAAGGTGGCCCTGGTGACTTCATGGAGATGATCTCTCCCTGTGTCCCCTGTGAAGCACCAGTGACTTTTCTTGGCACATTTAGGGAAAGGAGCTGCTGCAGTGAAAGCACTGGCAGTCTGTGCTGTAGTTTAAGATCAAGTCAGTAAAGGAGACCTTTAAAAGCCCATCTGGAATTCTGTTTTGTTGTCCAGCTGTCCCAGGTTGGCTGCTTCTCCATGGCCAGGGACTGTAAACTCAGCTACCATGGCGAAAAGCAGGAAAAATGGATTCCCAGGATTGATTTGCAAGAGACCTTGGAGGTGTTTTCCCTTTGTAATGTGGTAAAATAGTATAAGGAGCATTCACTGTGATAGTACTTGGGCCATTTCTATCATGTGAGATCTGTTTTAAGCAATCTGGAACATCTTTGCTTGATCTCAGACTCCACTTGCTCCCAGGTGCTGTAGCACATGGTGAGGAGATGCAAAGGTGCCAGTCACCCAGAGGACTTGTGAAATGTCCTTTCTGTGAAGAGCAAACACTGGCAACCAGTTTAAAGCCTCCTCTATTACCTCAACCTTTTCCTGCTGTTCCCAAGGAGCAGACAAAGGCAGCTCATCACTTGTCTCCTTGAGTGAACTGGTGTTTCCAGCTCTTAACACAGCCTGCTGTTAACAAGAAGCTTCAGAAGGCAGAAACACTGTTTGCAGGTGTGTTTCAGTCAGGGGCTGGACTGCAGAAAGCCTCTGATTGTGGCTGTAAATCACTGCTGGGTAATCTGGACCTGCCTTTCATCCTCACTCAGCAGAGCACAAGAACTTGGTGCTTCAGAGATGGGATGTGTTGCTGGAGCAGCTGCTGAGCAGGGGTAGCTGGCAAAGTCAGCAGCTGTGGCTGCTGCTGCAGGAGGCTTTGGTGTCACAGGCTTGCAGAATGGTTCCTCCATGCAGATTCCTGTGTGTTGGACAGAAGGCTTTCCTAGAAGGAGAAAGCAGCTGTTTAACTTGGCAGTTAATGACTCACTGGTGCCCTAACAATCAGTTTGGGCACACTGAGTTGTTAAATGATGTCTTACTGTTTGCTTAGGTACTTTAGTTGGGATCCTTGAAGGAATCACAAGGTGGGAAACACTCCCTTCATAGAACTTAGCCAGCTGTTGTGTGGCTTTTGAAAAGCTCCTTGTTCTAACTCATTGTTCATTTGAAGTAGTCTGCTCTGAATGGGTGTGAGTGAGGCACAGGAGCCTCTCTCAGGCAGCAGCAAGTGACTGAACCTGCTGTGTTGTCTCCTGGAACAGAAAACTTGTAAAGCAGCATTTCCAAGTTGGAGCTGATGGGCTCCACTGCCCTTTGCCAGAATGTGCCACAGGCAGTCTCAGAGCCCGGAGTTGTAGAGATGGAGCAGGAAGGCTCTTGCCCAGTTGGTGTTCAAGTACAGAAGATTGGTTGTCTGCTTGGCTGCTGCAGCTCCTGTGCTGCTCAGGTTCCTCAGTGGTGGTGCCAGCATCAAGCTGGCCCGTTGTCCTTCACAGGTGACCTTGGATGTGTGGTGCCAGGCAGGCTGGACTGCAGGTACAGCTGCTTGTCTTGCCCCTGTTGTTCATGATAAAGTGGATGTGGTGGCCCAAACAGTGCTTCAACAGCTGTAGCCTGTTAAATCTAAGGACTGGCAGGAGCTGTTTCTCTGGAGTCTCCCCCCAACCTCCCCACTGAGCGTGTCTCTGTCAGATGGAAAAGGTGCCACATGCCAGCTAATGATTTGCCTAATAGTGTGGTTAAGCACCAGTGCAATCAAACCAGTGACAGAGTTAAAATTATCTCCTAATTAGACTGAGAATCAAAGAAATCCTGGCTTGTGGGAAGAGGAGGGAAGCAGGGAAAGAGTTTGCATTGAAATGCAGTTCTAGGAAGGTTTGGGGCACCAAAAGAAGTTCGTGTCACCCCATTAAGGTGAGCCTGACCCTTGCGTGAGCTACCTCTAGCCAGATGAGCATTTTTAAGCCTCTTGCTGGGCTGTAAATAGTGTGGGGAAAGCTTATTGAAATCCATTTGGGACTGTGCAGGCTTTATTTCTATTTATCTTTGTAAATTCCATTTATGCAAGGTCCACAAGTCCTGGTTTTTCTTACCCAGCCACCACCTCCTACTCCTAAGGTGTGTCAGAGGTGTCGGTGGTTCTGTGCAGGGCTGATAAAGGGGAGTAGGGGGGAGGTTTTACAGCCCCTTTTTGTAACCTCCTGGTGCCCAGGAGGGTACAAGGTGGGCCTCTACAAAACTGCAGGGCTTTGTGGCTTGGTAGCCTTGATGAACCCTTTAATAGAGAAATGACACCTTTAATTGAGAAAGCAGCATCACAGCATGAGGTGGAGCTGGCTTTGCAAGCCCATGGCATTCAGCCAGCAGGGACAAGAGTGCTCCTATTTTCTGCTGGGATTTCTGCAGGGTGTTGGGGGTTTTAAACGTCAGAGGAGCTGCCTCTCTGTCCAGGGAAATTATGGATCCAACACTTGGGTAAGAGGAGTGACTTTTATAAGATGCTTTGGTAGAAGTTGCTTTTTTCAGAGAAACCAGGTATTTAATCTTCCTTAGGCAGGACTTTCTGTCTGGAAGATGGAGAATTCCAAAAAAGGAGTTTGATATTAATTAATAATAAATGTGCATGAGAAAGTTCCCTCTGCCAGACGTCATCCCCTGAGCTGCCACACGCTCTCCTACAAACTTGCCAATGCATTTCTCACCAGCCTGCAAAACCAAAGGAGTGGTGGTTGCTCAGTGCTCTGGGAGATGATGCTTCTGAATTTTTCAGTGTTCTGGAGGGCGGAGGTTTTGGTAATCCAGAGAGTCATGGTGTCAAATTCATGACACTTAATGTTTTACTGGATTTAAATCCATCTTCCCTATCTGCAAAATGTGAGAACAGCAGTTATTGCTGATCTGACTTATTTACTATGTCTGTTAGTCTGTCAGACTGGCTGCTGTGTTGTTAAACATAATGTATATATTAATAACAAATAAGAGCTGAGAAATGGAGCAGGTCTCCCAAATGTTTCCAAGCCAAGGACCACACAGACTCTGTTCTAGACTGTGAAACTGTTAATGTCTCTCTTTGTTACTGTTAAAAAGTTGAATTACTGTGTTTTTGAGGTATTTGGTGGCCTAGACCCTTGCTGCACATAAGGGCTTGTGACAACTTGGTGATGATCTTGTTCAGAAAGGCTGGGCCAGGCCAAAGCTTCCCCCTGCCCCTCTTTCCCAATCCAGCATAACTTCATAAATACCTTGTTAGCATTTGCCTGCTGAGAACCTCTCAATGCCAGAAAAAAACCTCAGGTGAACCTAAATTAATTCTGTTCCTCTTGCCTGCAGGCATATTGGAGTGAATTTTTCTGGGTTCCTAATGTGGAAAAGAAATTTGTCCCCAGAGGAGAAGGGTGTGCCAGTCACCCACCATTCAAGTGTGGTTCCCAGGCTGTATTCAAACTCTTGCAGTTGTAACTTGGCCTGAATTCTTTTCCCAAGTTTATAGTGATATCTTTGAATTACAGGAACACAGTGTAGAGATGAGACTTTGGCCTTTACAAACTTTGAAAACACTCAAGTACCCTGTGCCTGCTGTGTGAAAGGACAAGATAAAACTTGGGGAGGGGATTTTTTGGTGTACAGCCTCCTCATTGGAGATGGCACAGGGTCATTGCAAATGTCACTGCAGAAATGGTGCTTGTCTGTAGGCAATCCATGTGGGATGTGCTCTGCCTGAGTGGATTTGCTGGGTTCTTGCACTCCTGAGCAAATCTGATTGCAGCTGGTGCAGTGTCCTGCAGCGTTGTAGCAAGGCTGTGACCTGTGGTCCTCCTGTTTCCCTGCTCTGTGCTCATCTAGCTGCTGCTTCCCCAGCTGTGCCTTGTGCATGTTTTAGTTTCCATTGTGACTGTTCCCCCTCAGAAATGAGTGATCTTTGATATTTAGTCTGAACTTGAGGTAAGTGTTCCTGGTTTGCGTGTCTGCAGCAGTGGTCTGCTTTCCCACTAAGGATTTTTTTGCCTCCAGAGCTCTTTATGGATTCTCCTAGTATTTGTCTGGACAGCCACTTACACTGCTCCCAGCCAGCTATTTTAGTGCTTCTCTTAATGCTTTCTCAAGGGCTAATGCGTTTTCAGTGCTGTGCTGGGAAAGCACGCAAGGTTTCAGCTCTCTGAGGCGGTTCCAGAGTCCATCAGGCCTCCTGCTCCCCAAAAGAATAAACTCTTTGCTTGGAAATGCCTGGTCTTCATACCTAAGCTTATTACCTTGTTGCTTTCTGTCTGATTTGAGCAATAAGCTTCATCTGTACTAAAAAAAAAAAGAAAAAAACAAACCAAAACAACAACAACAACAGCAAAAAAAAAAACCCTGTGAAAGAGGGATTTGCTTTTGATGTCTCATGTGAGTGTTTGGCTGTGCAAGCTTTCAGCAGAGCCCATTGGAAAGAATTGTGACCAGCAGCTGTGGCAGCTGGTCGTGGCTCACTTAGAAGTTGTTTGGATCCCAGCACCCATCAGCAAAGCAGTGTAAGCAGGGAGGGAGGAAAGAAACATTGTAATGGAGGCCCAGCCTTGAATCACTCTTCCTTTATGTCTGGACCTTCCGAGTTGCTGATGCCTATTTTGGGGATGATTTTTTTATCAGGCTGCAGAGCTGTGAACCCAGCAGATTTCACAGGCTTAGAAAACCAGCCACAGTCCTACCAGCACGTCAGCTGGGGAAATGTGCTCTCCCCATTGTTTGTTCACCCCAAACAGCCAAAATAATTTTAAAAACAAAGGAGAGAGAGAGGGGCTATTGTATGGACAGATAGTGACAGGACAAGAGGGAATGGGTTCAAACTGCCAGAAGGCAGGGTTAGATGGGATGTTGGGAAGAAATTCTTCCCTGTGAGGGTAGGAAAGGCCTTCACAAGTTGCCTAGAAAAGTTGTGGTTGCCCCATGATCCCTGGAAGTGTCCAAGCCCAGTCTGGATGGAGCTTGGAGCAGCCTGGTCTGTGGAAGGTGTCCCTGCCCATGGCAGGGAGTTGGAATGAGATGGGCTTTAAAGTTCCTTCCAACCCAAGCTAGTCTGGGATTCTGTGATTCTCTCTGGCCTCTGAAAGCTATCTCCATAGAGGAGCAGAAACCTGGGATTCACAGTTGAAAGAGCTTTAAGTCATAATTAGCATTGGATCAAAGGAAAAGTCCTGCTTCCCAGGGCTATTCAGTGCAGTGAGAGAGCATTAAAAAGGTTCTTGGAAAGAAAGTACGGAGAGTGTCTGATTCTGTGTGAGCTGAGCCAGCCTCCCCTCTTGGATGGAAAGCATATGTTTTGAAATACGTTTTGAAGTCCTTACCTTGATGCCTGTCGCTTCGTGGCTTCTCCACAGAGGCTTTTTTCCCTCTGTTTTGTGTGTATATTTAATTTTCCAGAGAAGAATGGTTCAATTTTCATTAACTAACTGAGACTGTCAATGAAAATACAAACTGTAAAGGTGTCTCTGACAGCTCGTATAACTCAGAGCCAAATTGTAAATTGCCTTCTTCTAGACCACTGAACACCTATCACAGTATATTAAACCCAGTTTAATTGATTTGGAAAAGCTTTAAGGAAGTGATCAAGCCAAAGATCTCCTGTTACTTTCCATTCCAAATCCCTCTCCCTCAGGATAATCTCTTTTCCCAGGTCTGTTCATTCTTAAATGGCCTTAATAACTAGAAAAATGTTCATTTTCCTAGTAATTTTTTTCTAGTGGTTCATTTCCAAGGCTTCTCAATCTCTCTTAATATGAGTTAATCCTCAGCCTTCATATAGGAAAGAAGTGTGAACTGCAAACCCTTTGCAGCATGTGCATCTCTGATGTGTGGTTTGCAGCTTATAATTGGGCATGTAGTTCAAATCAATTGTTGGGACTGGCTGTTGAAAATGGATTTGTTTGGTGTTGGATCCTCCTTGTCTTTTATTCTTTGGATGAAGCTCCAACAACTTCCATGGGGAAAAAACTGTAGGTAGAGATATAACCAAAGTATATTATATGTTCTCTGCTTTTAAAACAAAAATACTTGAGCTGAAACAATTTGAAAAATTTCAGTTAAAATCCTACTAAAACAAGCCTTGTGATCTGGGGGATAGGAAATTTATAGAAAACAGTATTTTTAAACAAAGAGGTAGAATGAAATGTTTGGGTAATCCTGGTTTATCACACATCCTGGCAGTGGTTAACTTGATAAGTTAGGAGAAGTCATAGGTCTGTTTTTCTTAAAGATTCTTTAGTGATTTTAACTTGGATGCCTGGACTTAATCATTATATAAACTAAAGGTGGGTTTGTGCACAGTGTGTGTCCATAAACCCCATTTTGGCTGTTTTTGCCAAGACAGAGGAGGGAGGTTTGGGAGGGGACGCAGTGGATTGGATTAGTGCTGAAGGTGGCCTGGCTGCGGGCACTGCGGGGGAGCAGCAGCCCTTCCCGAGGGCATCCAGCCTCTCATCCCCACAGGCTCAGCCTGGAGGAGTGATGGATGTGACTGAGCTTTGAGGGTGGCACTGGCTGTTAGCTGAAGTGATTGACTTCAGTTTACAGCTATCCTCAGACTTTATCTGTTGGTGCTTCCGTGGTGCTTCCCTGCATTTGAGCCTAATTGCACTGAGATTTGTAGCACAGCAGTGCCATGCAGGAGATGCTCAGATGAATAGCT
Source organism: Leucosticte australis (assembly GCA_025504685.1). Classification (NCBI taxonomy): domain Eukaryota; kingdom Metazoa; phylum Chordata; class Aves; order Passeriformes; family Fringillidae; genus Leucosticte; species Leucosticte australis. The sequence goes on from JANIJU010000004.1 coordinate 35,475,380, forward strand.
CTGAGCTATTAGAGACGCTGTTGCACTCATTCCCTTTATCAATGGTCAATTAAATAAAAACCTTTTGATCTCTGGGCCTCCTGCTTATGACCAGTGATGAAGCAGGGAGTGTTCCAGTCAGCCCCACCTGCTGCCAAGGCTTGGCTGTGGGGAGCAGTCCCACAGGTGATAAAAGCTTTTCCTGCTCCAGAGGAGCCAGGAGCAAGTTTGTGTTTCTGAAACCATGCACAGAATGCTGCAGGATACCCTGTGGGTGCTGCTTGTGCTGTACCCTACTTTCCTATGGTTAGGGAGATGGAGCACCTCTGCTGTGAGGAAAGGCTGGGAGAACTGGGATTGTTCAGCCTGGGGAAGAAAAGCTTAGGTGTAACCTAATTGTGGCTTTCCAGTAGGTGAAGGGAACCTACAGGAAGAGAGACTATTTATGAGGAGAATGGCTTTAAACTGCCAGAGGGCAGGGTTAGAGGGGATGTTGGGAAGAAATTCATCCCTGGGAGGGTGGGCAGGCCCTGGCACAGGGTGCCCAGAGCAGCTGTGGCTGCCCCTGGATCCCTGCCAGTGCCCAAGGCCAGGCTGGACAGGGCTTGGAGCAACCTGGGACAGTGGAAGGAGTCTCTGCCCATGGGAAGAGAAGGGTGGAACAAGATGATCTTTAAGGTTCCTTCCCACCCAAACCATTCCAGGATTCTCTGACTCTATGACCTCCTCCTCTCCCAACTAGACCAGGTGAGATGAGCAGGGAAAAGCTGAACTGGGAAACCTTGGGAACTGAATTTAACACCCTAGTTAAGCGTCAGGTTGACAATTACTGTGTTTGTGTTCTTCCTGCACGTCGTTGGTGTGTCAATAAAGATCTGCCTCTGCAGAGCACTGCCTTTCACTCCTGCTTTGACTTCTGCCAAGTTGCCTCTCCAGGCACGTACCTATGGCACACAGGAGGTGAGCATTGCACCATCTCCTCTCTCAGGGCACAGGAGGAGGGCAATCCTGCAAAATAAGTAAAAGTACATCGTTAACCAAAGGACATTAAACATTAACATATAGGGGTATTAAGTTTGCGTGTAAGTATCCTTGATCTGTGGTCTGCTAGCACAATGAAATGGAGTTCTTTAATGGCTTTAAACGTTCATATATTTTTATTGGAATTTTTTTTTTTTTGTTTCCTGCTGTTGCTCTAGTCTTGCCAGGGAACATAAGGGATTTAGAAGCCAGAGTTGCACAGTAACAATCCTTATAGCAAGCAGTATATCCAGGGGGAGAATGTCAGACATTTACCCTTAATCAACTGGAGGATTCTTCCAGGGCTTCATGAGATGTGTGTGGGACTAGCAAAAGGATTGATTTTTACTGTACTAATCTCACCTGGTGGTAAACTGCTGCAAACTGATTGTGGAAAGCAGGGAAGAATGCCAAGTTGAACATCCTACACTTTGGTATTTCTTCCAGAATAAACCTGGCCAGTGTGAATTGGCTGCAGGTCTCTGTAGCCAAACTTAGGTTTTTGCTTAGGGACTGAACTTGTGAGAATCAGAATATCTATAGAGCTTGTCTGGTGCTTCTGGGCAACACTTTTAAACTTCCCTGCTAAGTGCCTCATAAAGGATTCAGTCCTAAAGTGAGTTTGGCCTCTAGGCTCACCCTGTAAGGCTCATAATCCCAGAGAAGGAACCACTTTTTGTGGACTGCCTGGATGTGCCTTTGTGGGCACAGCCTCTTGCTGTCTGAGAGTACTTACCTTTCTGTTCCACCACTTTTTGGACCAAACCCAGGTGTGAAGTTAGCCAGAGAGATGAGATTGTTTTGTGTTGTGCTTTCCTGCAGGGAGTTGATTGTGTAGGACTCCCCCAGCAGTGGGATGTGCTGAGGCTTGCAGGATGTTGCACCTCTCCATATCTGAGGCTCTGCAGATCCTCCCAAGCTGTGCATGTGCTGGCTCTGACTCTGAAGCCTGCACGAGCCTGCTGTGCCTTTTCACCAGCGAGGTTCCCTCCTTCCTGAGTTTATTTCCCTGGAAAACCAGTGGGAGTTGGCTGCTCCCCAGCACACCCCAGGCAGAAGGAATTCCCTTGCACTTGTGGGAATCTCGCTCCATAACCCTGCTCATTGTTTCTCTTTTGGTGCTGGGAGTGCAGGAATGTCAGTGAGGTGCTGTTTCCTCCCTGGGAAGCTCTTTTTGTACTGGGAGAAGAGGGGCAAGAGCTCTTGTTTGAAACTGGTTCTAACAGAGGCTAAAGGAGTTGCCTAATGGGGTTGGTAAGTGCTAGAGGAAGAAAATCAAACAAGAAACCAAACAACAAAACAACAGCTGAGCTGCCCTGGGGAAATGGCTGAGGGGAATCCATCTGATGCCTTCTCTCTTAGTTATGCAGTTTTCAGCTGTGGGTGGCTGAGAGAGACAAAATCCCTGAAATTAGTGAGCTCAGAACTCACTGAGTTCTTCAAACCTTTTTTAAACAGTGGTTGACAGCCCCCTTAATTTTGAGAGGAGAGTTATAAACCTTTTCAGTGAGATTCAAGTGATGAATCTGGAAATTAGGGAAAGGAGTTTAGCTCTCAGGTTTCAAAGCTGACAGAGGTTTAAATGCATCCTAGTGTTTTGTTTGAGTTCTATGTTTCAAGCCTTCAGGATTCAAAGGAATTAAAATTCTCAGCTTTTTTTTTCCCCCAGTAACCGTGAGGATTGTATTAAAGAAGTGGAATCCAAACCATCCTGCTCCAGAAAAGCAAAAATATTTTCATGGTGAAACTATGATCTGGCATCACAAACTGTCAGGGAGACGTTCCAGCCCTGTTTTGTGTTGTCTGCCAGAGGTAGGAAGTTCTGTGGGGAGGTTGGGTGAAAGAGGGAGTGTGAGGGTCTGGTGTACCCTGTCTATCATCTGCCTTAAGTTAGGAGTTGGGTAATGCTCTGTAAATTGTTGGCACTTGCAATAAAATTAAGAATATAGACTGAGAGAATTTTGGGTTTGGGGTTTTGATTTAGTTCTTAGTTAAGGGGGAAGTGGTGTGGATGGTGGCAAGGGAAGCACCTGTTCAAAGCAATAGATTCTGCCTGACTGATGTGCTTAAGATGTCAGCACAACTTTTTTCCCTTTTATTTCCTCCTCTTCCTCCTCTTGTCTCCCAGAGGCTCCATCAAACCCATCAAATGCAGTGATGTTCCCGCTCAACAACAGTTCCTGCTGTAACTCCTCAGTTCAGCTTCTCCAGAGCAGCAGTAATGCCTGGGAGAAAGGCACAATGAAGGATGAGGAACAGTTACTTCATCCCTGCTTTTTCCCTTTTCTGCAGAGAATTAATCTCTTTCCTCCTTCCCCCTCCTCTTCCTGGACACTGTGGATTACCTGCTTCTTTTTAGGCAGATGGGCAAAGGAAGCAGGATGAGAAAGGAGTATTTATAGCTCACCTCCTGTTTATGTTCCCTTCCTAGCAGATGTGATAGAGCTTTGTACTAGTGCTGGAAGAAGAGAAAATTCAGGCAGGAACGAGAACTGAGGCAAATGAAGACCATTTGCTAACGCGTAGGTCATACAAAGTGCTTCCAAATGTAAGGAATAACACTTCCCACATCTTGCTGGCATTGCCTTTTTTTTGTGTCTCTCTCTCTACAGCCTGATTTTAAAACACAGAAGAAAAAATCCACAAAGAACAGCACTGCAGTTCAGACGGGTTCTTGTTTGCTTGACCTTCATCCGCATGAAGCGCTGCCCTGTGGGGGCAGTGGGCGCAAAATGTTCTTTTTGGTGCAAAACCTGACCTCTTGAGTGGGATGGAGCAAGGGCGTGCTGTCAAAGAGAGAGAGGAATCAGTTCAAGCCAGTGGGATTTAATCAGACAAGTGTTGTTTGGGTCCTGGGAGAGGGTTGAAAAAGGCAGCAGTTTGGACTTGGAGAAAATGGTGCTCAGAAGTGTTTGGCTTGCTGCTGTCGCCGCGAGGGCACAGCTCTTGGGCATAGGAGCTTTCCCCACTGTGCTCCCTCTCCAGCCAGATCCCTGGGGGTTTGCAGGGATGCAGTGTGAGCTGTACCCTTGTGGGAGCAGGGATTGTTTTATCACATCCCAGACTCCCGAACAGCAGCCCAGGGTACTCCTGCTGGGAAATACAACACAGCTGTATTGGCTGTGTCAATGTATCCCTGGGGGTTTGCATGGATGCAGTGTGAGCTGTACCCCTGTGGGAGCAGGGGCTGTTCTGTCACATCCCAGACTCCCAAACAGCAGCCCAGGGTACTCCTGCTGGGAAATAAAACACAGCTGTATTGGCTGTGTGATTTTATCCAGAGGGGGTTTGCAGGGATGCAGTGTGAGCTGTACCCTTGTTGGGAGCAGGGATTGTTTTATCACATCCCAGACTCCCGAACAGCAGCCCAAGGTATTTCTTCTGGGAATTACTACACGGCTGTATTGGCTGTGTGAATGTATCCAGAGGCCACAGCAAGAAGCTGGAGAAGGTCTTCCATACAGGGTTAAAAATCCCTGGTAAAGTTGGGCTCAATTTCAAAGGAAGATTGAGATTTTTTTTTTTTTAATATAGAATTTTTTTCTCTCAAAGAGAGATCCCAGAAGTGGGCAATGGCGTCCAGGCACCTCAGAAAGAAAAGAAGGGGTGAGAGATGCAGGCAGAGATCTCCAGTGGCAGACAGGCCTGTTTTGATCCCTTCGGAGGTGTCTGAGGAAGGCAGGGAGGACGCTGAGGAGGAATTAGCAGGAATTAGCCGAAGTTGGCACTGGCAGCAGGCAGGTCCCTCACGAGGCGCCGCCATCTTCCCCCGCTCACCGCGCTGCCTTCAGAGCCCCTCCGTGAGGGACTGCTGCGGGCTAGCAAGGTCCTGTGAGTGCTCAGACCCCACACTGGCTCCTTTGGGATGGGTTTTATTGGCAGGCTGGTTTGAATAGTCACTGGGTGGGGTGCCTGAGGCTGGGAGGGGTCTCTGAGGGGGCCGTGTGGTGTGGCTGGGCCTGAGGGGTCTCTGGTATCTGTGGGGTGTCATGGGGCTGAGGGGTCT
>JANIJU010000004.1:35480394-35527764 GCA_025504685.1 Leucosticte australis
CTGAGGGATCTCTGAAGGCTGTGTGGGGTGTCATTGGGCCTGAGGGGTCTCTGAATGCTTTGTGATGTGTCAAGGGGCCTGAGGGGTCTCTGATATCTGCGGAGTGTCATGGGGCTGAGGGGGATCTCTGATGCCTAGGGTATCATGGGGCTGAGAGGTCTCTGATACCTGGGGTGTCATGGGGCTGAGGGGTCTCTGTGAGGGCTGTGGGGTGTCATGGGGCTGAGAGATCTCTGATATCTGTGGGGTGTCTCAGGAGGCTGAGAGGTGTCTGGAGTTGAAGAGTCTCTGATCTCTGTGGGGTGTTTGGGGCTGAGGAGTCTCTCTCTGTGGGGTACCCAGGGGATAAGGGATCTCACTGTGCAGTGTCTAAGGGGTTTCTTGGATCCTGGATAAAGGGTTGGGTTAAGAGCAAAATGTTAATTTCAGGCTGTTTCTTGATATTATCTACTTTAATTGGCAGTAAATCAACTTTCCCTGGTCTGTTAAGCCAGTGAGCAGTGGTGACTGATCTCCCTGCCTTCATCCTTTTATCCTGCATCATCCTGTCCTGTTCCCCAGGAGCTTGGGAGCAGCTGGCTGGGCAGCTGGCCCCAGTCAATCCCTCACAGCTCAATGTACTTCAATCCAGGCAGAGCTTATGTGCTGGTGCAAAACCACTGGCTGTGTTGGGAAGTCACACATCACATCCCTCAGACAGCAGGTTTCTGGTCAGGGCATGGCTTTGCCCTGAGTCTCCTTTACTTTGCAAACAGCTGGTGTGAAGGGGAAGGAAAAGGGGAGGACAGAAGGGAACTTTGATAATTTATCTGGGTACTGTTTTGATTCTTTATTTTCTTTTTTTGTTTTGGTAGGGATTGAAAGCATTTGAGATGGTATTTTGTGTTTAGACTTAGGTGTTTATTATTTTTTATTTATGTTACAGTCTCACAAGTTGTGAGTTCTACAGTATTTCACTAACAGGTTACAAAAATGGCTTCATATCTATCTCTACAAGGTCTTTTAAAGAAAAACTATTTAATTAAGAAATAACTCTTAAATTATTTTTACTTTTAACTTAACTAATCACTCTTGTCTCATAATGTGGATTTTTCTATCTAATTACAAACCACTACTCTTGAAGAAGGACTAATTACTGCTTTAAAACTTTTTTCTTAGCTTTATATATATCATTATATTTTAAAACTTTAAGCTCCAAGTTTTCTACTGCGTGATATTGCACACTTCTAATCAAACTACACACTCATAATCTTAGTTCTGTTCTTGAATTTTGGAAGTCTTCTCCACAGCCTCAGGTCAAATGCAGTGTTCTCTTGGGGGCCAGTGTTTGTCAGCACAGAGAGTCTAAAATTCTCAGCATCCAGGGTTCCAACATCCTGTTTAAGAGAGACCAAAATCTCACAGATTGAGTACAGGAGCAGAAATAAGACAGATAAATGGAGCCCTTCAGCATGGTTGAGGTGGGTGGCTGGGGCTGCCTGGGGATGCTCACAGCAATTTTCATCTCTGAGATTCCAGCCTGGAGGTTTTAGGATAACCACTTTTAGAGACAGGAAGGACATTCAGTGTTTCATGCAGCAGAAGTTGGGATGGAGGGGAAAATAGCTGGTTCTTGTAGGAAAAGGTGAGCTGCTTTGGATCAGACTTAAGGCAGCCCCATATAAAGGAGGCCCCTTGTAATTTGTGAAATAGATGTGCCAGAAGCACTTGCAAACATGTCTCTTAAATGCTTTACTTGTAGCAAGAAATTTTTATGCAGAGAATGCTCTGTTTTTTCACGAAAGCTCTGCAGTTCTTGCTGCACTGGTACTCCAGGCAATGAGTTAGCAGCATGTTTTACTTGGGTTCTAGAGTAAAATGTTCACCTTTTTTCATGCTTGGGGTGTGGGGTTTTTTTTCCTGGTCAACCTCTTTTCTGATTTTAATTAGTGTTTGGAGACTCAATCTCCTAAAGTTGTTAGCATTCTGTCATTGATAATTACATACCTGGAGAACAGGAGCTGCTCCCTCTTTTTCCATCAGACAGCACTCGCTGGTAGCCAAAAGGTTGATTTTTTTTCAGCAAGGCTTTGATTAACTTTGTCACCCAGGTAGTACTGAGAAAGCTACGTTAGGACCTTTAGAGATGCTGTTATTTTTGCCTTTGGGTTGGCTAATACAGACCTGGAGGAAGAATTAGTTTTAGGTAGAGGACTGGGACTTTTTTCCTCTTGCTCCTTTAATCATTTTGGGAGCGTAGCTGCTGCATAACCCTGAGCCTCTTAGCATGCATCTTACTGCAGATAAGGCAGGAAATGAAGGATCTGATGGATGTGGAATGTGAATTCCTGCATGTGTTCCTGTGAGACCCAGAAAGTTATCCTAGTGCTTAAAGCTTTTTGGTTTTGTGGTCTGGCTTTGGTGCTTTTCACACTCGCAAGAATTGCTTATTTTGGGAGGGGTGGACCAGCCTGTATCGACTAAAATTTGGGTGCAGTTATTGCACACTTGGTTGCTGAAGGGGGGTGGGCTGTAGGCTGTTTACCTGAGGGGCAGATCTGGTCAGTAAAGCTTGAAACAGGTTCCTCTCTGTGCCCTGCTCTGCTCTGATCCCCAGCTTCAGCCTTCTGACACCTTCCTGTATGAAGCTGTTGAACTGCAGACATCGGGTAATGGGTTCAAACATTTCTTTCCATCTCAATTTTAAAACAACAGTCTCCCTTCAGGAATAAAAATGATGGATGACTCCGTAAGCTCTTGCTAACCTTGGATGACATATCATGACATCTTGGTGTCTGCTCAGTTTTGAGCTCATTTGTTCCTCTTTTTCCCTTCCTGCCCAGTAGAGACTGTTGTTGTCGATAAGGAATTGTACCAGCAGCACAGTTCAGAGCTGCAGGAGGGACAGATACGAGTGCTTTAGCAGCATCTCTCCTGTAAAATGTTCTGGCAGCACACTGCTGGGGAGGGGAGTGTCCAGGAAACAGAGGGGTTCAGCCCATGTTGGGATGCAAGAATTGTGCAAGGGGTTAAGTCTGGGGACACCTCAGCTTTTTGATGAGTCACCTAACATGCCCTGGTTTTTTCAATCTGTTTTGCTTTTTCCCTGTTTTGTTTTATGAGGGCAGGAGGCTTCTGGAGTGAGCTTGTATCTGTCAGATACTCTTAGCCTTAAGGCAAAGTCTTTGCATGTGCTACCTGATAATATCTTTTAGCTACATGGTTGTTTTGCAGTAGGATAATGCTGGGTTTAGCAGGGTTTAGAGTGTTCTGAGAACTGCGTTTTTGGGCTGCCATCCACATCTGGTAGAAAAGCAGAGTCCTGCTGTGCAGTGTTTGGAAAATGAATGAATTACGTTGTGCAGAGGGGGAGAGTGAAGCATTAAGAACCTCATACTAGTGCTAGCTGTGCTGTGGGATCAGGTAAAACAGGTCTACAAACAGTCTTTGGGGTAGTGCTCTCTGACTGAGGAGGATTTGTGTCTCACTGAGTGAATTCTGCCCACTTGTTTTTGTATCTGATACTATTTTTGGAAGGATTGAAATTCCCCTCCTTAGGTAAAAATTGGTTCTGAAAATTGATTTGCATGTGGCACCACATCTGATCCTTGAAGCTTCTGGCTTTGTTAATAATATAATAGTAATGCCAGGAGAACAGAGCTGGATTTGTACCGTATGTGGGACCATAGCTGTGTTTTTCTCAGATCGTTTTGAGACTAAAACCTGGGTTTTTTCAAGGGGAAGGTGTTGTCCTGGTTGCTCAAGAGTAGCACATGTTGTCAGAGAGTCAAGAAGACTTGGTTATTTCACTTGCAAAAGAGCAAATTTGCCCTTCGGTTCCCAACACGCAGGTGTTTTTTACAACATTACTTTTGCTGAAGCATTCAGCTTCCCACTTGGTGCCCACTTATTCTCCTGTCTGATTTGACCCTGGGAAGCTGAAAATGCAGTTAAGAGGAGGCAAATTGAAAATGACTGATTTTTGTTGTCTCAATGGATAGAAATGAAATATAAATACAGCACATGTCACAGTGAATTTCTAGAGCTGTCAATGCAGTTACCATCAGGGCCAAAGGTCCTGCTTTCAAGAAAGATTAGCGGAAACTATCCTTGGTTTGGATATCAAGCTTCAGAGGACAAGGGAAGTAGCAATTAAAGCCATTCAAAGTAGGTTATCAAAGGCAACCTCATGAAACACAGAGGTCTGGACAATTTGGCAGAGAAATAATCAGCAACCTGGGTTTTGTTTGCAAACTTTATTAGAAGTTTCCTTAAACAAGTCCTCCCTGTAAGATACCTTTATAAAAATGTAGGTTTGGCAGCTGTGTTTTAGCATTCAGCAAAGAAAAAGTATCCCAGACTGTAGGAATGTCCAGATTGGAACAACAGCTGTTGAAAAATCTGAGGCTAGCCACTGAAATATAAACCACCAGAGACAGGTGAGAGCTGGTGTGTTACCCCTTACTGTCATTTACACTTGTGCTGCTTTGTGCCAGAGTTGTAATTTCAGTGTTGGAGAAGGATTAGTGTAATATAACCAGTGTAATATAATCTAAAAAACAGACTTTAAATCAGTCTGGTTGTAGATTTTCATGGGCAAATGAGTCTCTTGCTAAGTTTGCAGAACATGCAAACCCATTCATGTGCTTTCTTCCTGTTGGGCTGTTGTTGTTTTTTATTTTTATAGCTCAGTATTACGATTATTGCTTTTTATGTTGGAGCAGTTTGTTCTTCTATGCGCAGGCGTGTTTATTGCTTCGTGTCTCAGAGTTCAGCTTCCCTCTGTAAGGACATGAGAAAAGTAATGTTGGCATGGAAAACAACCAAAGAGAATGATCCTGTTAATCCACAACTCTAAACATCCATCCTGGTTATGCAAAAAACTTCTTTTTTTAACCTTTAAAAAGACTTGTGCTTTGATGTGATTTCTGCTGTGTGTCTGTGTAGTAAGCTAAATGGATTTCTTAAGACTGATCGTGTGGCTTTAAAAATCCATGTCACATTAAGGAAAACAAACCACTAGTGTTCTGTTCTAGACTCTCAGCTACCTGTGTGGAGAGTGAGGTGTGTAGAGGTGAACTTGGCTGCGGGGGGAATCCCTGTGGGGTGACAGATGGGAAGGGAAGAGGCTGTTCCTGACAGGTGCTCCGGGTTTGTGGCCGCTCCTGCGGACGGGAGGAAGTGCCCGTGCCCGGCGCGGGCATTGGGGAGGGGGCACAGGAGATGGCGCGGGGCCGGATCCTGCCAGACTCTGAGCATTTGTCCTTTTTCCCGTGTTTTCCAGGCGCATCAGCGGCTGTCTCCTTGGCAGAGCGTGAGAGTGGTGTATTGCAGTACCGTAGTGCCCTCTGATGGTGAGTACACACCAGCTCCTGCCTCACTTGGACTTCCCCAACTCGGGTTTCATTCCCTGCCCCCTTTTCTGGTGGAGGCTTCTTTGGCTGGGCACCAATCCAGTTTGGAGCTAAGGAAGCGACAGAGAGAACAACGTCAGGAAGAATTAAGGCAATGGGCAGCTTTTCTATGAACTGTCCTTACCAAACTGGACAGGCTTTATAAAGAAACATGGAATTGCGTGCAACTGTCCAAATCTTTTTGCCAGACTTCTTTCTGATGTAGCTGTGAGGTCTGTATGACCCCTACCCCTCAGGGTGCTGTCCTTCCTGGAGGAAGGTGCCAGAGGCTGGAGCCAGGCTCTGCTCAGTGATGCCAAGCACTTGGGCACGAGGCAAGGGGCAGAAACTGATGCACAGGAAATTCTACCTGAACATGAGGAAGATCTCCTGTGCACTGGAACAGATAGCCCAGAGAGGCTGTGGAGGCTCCCTCACTGAGGGTACTCCAGAACCATCTGGACACAATCCTGTGCTCTGGGATGTCCCTGCTTGAGCAGGGAGGTGACACCAGAAGACTCACTGTGGTCCCTTCAGCCTGACCCTACCTGCCCCCTTAAGTCCATTTATATAACAAAAATGCAGTTCAGCTACATGCCACAATAGTCAAAAGCATCATTTACTACAGTAAATAACTTTTGAAGCCGAGGCAATATTATTCCTTTATTTAAATTCTGGGACAGCTCAGGCATGAAGCTTTTTTGATAAGGTTGTCAGAGCACAAAGCAAAAGGATGCACTGGTGGAACTGTAAAAATCTCAGTGTGCCACAATGCAAAGAGGAAAGGAGCAGCTTTCAGCTGCTTAACATCTGCATGCTGTGCACAGGGAGTGGAGCACTTGTGCTGACAGACGTGGGCATTGAGTGGATCCTCTCCTTGTTAAGGCTTGTTAATAAGGTCTGAAAGCTAATAAATGAAGGGTTCCTGCTTCCCCTGCCAGGATAACAAGTGTGCAAAGACAAAGAGAACATGACTGCTCTGCAGAGCTTACATGAAAACCTGGCAGCTTAAACCGGTAGAAGTGTAGAGGATGTGTAAGGTTGAGAAGATATCTGCTTGTGCTGATTTAATTTTACCTCTCCTTGGGTTGTGCTTGAATAATTCTCTCATTATTTCCTCCTATAACTTTGCCTTTACCAGTAGCCAATGTTCAACACTGACTTCTTTGGCCACACTATTTTCTTTTACTGTACTTCGTTTTGACCTCATTTGTTGCTTAAGTTGCTCTTAGGCGAAAATAGAAATCTTTAAAAAAAGAATACCCATGACCTCTTGCTGGTGTACATATGATTGAGTCAAAACTTTGTGGCACTTGGATGGAACTCATGCCTCAAAGCAACCCCACATTTAGTACAGCATGTAAAAAGTTTTTCAAATCCCCCACGGTCTCATTTAGCACCATTCCTGGCCAGGCTGTAGGTGGCTATAAATGTAGGTGCAGCACACTTGTATAAAATTAATTTCTTTTATATGTCCCATGCCTTTAAATCCTGGCTTAAAATTTAACTAGGGGAAGATTAGCTGAAACCTTAGCACTGTAATTAGAGAGGTGCCAAATGCTTTGTCCCCTTAGTAACTTGTGAAGTAGATGCAGAAGACACACAGGGCTGTGGGAGAGAAGAGTGAGGCAGCCATATCACAGGGACTTGTTAACAACTTTAACTGGAGCTGCCTGCTGCTGTCTGTTAGGTTTGTGTTATTGTGTCCTTCAGATTTCCTTCTTTTCTTTGCCTCTTCCCTCTTCAATGCAGTAAAAATCTGACCAGCGTTGCTTGTGTGGGAGGTGGTGAGAGGATCAACCTGCAATCATGGACTTTCCCCACCAGTGAATTAAACTAGGAAATTACTTTTACAAGGTTTTTGCAAGGAAAATATAAAGCAGCTGTATTTACAGGCTTATGGACCCTGTCTTTTGAAGGGAAATAATTTGGTCTTTAATACTTCACCTAAGCTGGAAATCCTAGTGAAAGGCTTTGTTTGTGCTCCTCATGCTGATGACTCCTAAAATGCAGCAGGGCTGTTCCTGGTAGGCACTTCCTCCAGAGCTGGCAGTCCTGGAGCTCTGGTTGCGGTGTGGTACTGATGGGGATACATGGAAAAATTGTAAATGCAAACATTTTTCTCTCTTTTTCTCTGCAAAAAAACTGCCTCACTGCCTGTGTGATCCAGGTAGCATTTTAAATTTAAAGAAAACCTGATAGCTGGTATCATAACAGCTGCTACTAAGGAGCTCTAAATTCTGTCTGACAGTCCAAATAAATTAGCACTTTGCTTTAGTTCTTTCCAGTAAATATCTGATTCTTGTCTCTGAAGTCTGTGCTTTAAACACTAAAGCTACTAAAATCCTGTCAGATGTCTGAGTCTTGAGAGCAGGCATTGATAGGTTTTCAAATACTGGGGCCTCTTAGGATGCTTTAGTTGTTTTAGGTGACCATACTTGGTTGCTTCCATCTAGTCTTTAAGGACTTGAAGGCAGCAATCCCTTGCAAGAAGGAAAAAGCTTTTTTATGCTTGATTCATTTCATGAAAGTGTTTGATAGTTAAGAATGAGAAGAGAATTCTGGCTTTGTACAAGTGCACTTGGTAAATCCTTTCTCGATATCCACGATCCCCCGTTTTTGGAAATATGTGTTGCCCCAGGACTTGTCCCCATAGTTCCCTTTGCTAGTTAAAATAACATTATTTGCCTTTATTTCTACTTCTGTTGACTTTTTGACTGACTGGTTTTGATGTTAGCTGCTTAAAATGACTTTGCATGTCAGTGCATGAGTTCAGTGAGTTTAAGGAGACAGGAGTTGACCAGAGCTACAACAGGTTGGGATACTGAGGCAGATGAATTGTGGGTGGGTGTGACTGCACCATCCTTGAGACACAGCAAATGCTCTGAGCAATAAAAAACCCTGTGTGTTTTTATGTAAGAAACATACCTATAAAAGCAAATCATTTTGAGGTGTGCTGTTATATCTTAGCAACTACATCACTTGAGGACAGTTATGACTGTGATTCAGTAAAGGGCTTAGGGAATATGAACTTTTGACTTCTCTTTTCTACGTATGGATCTCACGAAGTACACAGAGCAGGTTGTGGCAGTAAAATAATAAACAGCCTATAGCTCATACAGGTCACTACCATTGATTTTAGAATTATAGAAATCCTCAAGAACGCCCTCAGAAAAGCTTTTGGCAGCACCAAAGAAATGGAAAAATCTTGTTTTATCTGCGCCTAAGTAGTAATGCCTGTCTGGAGAAGTACAAAGCATATTGATCCCATGAATTTTAGATGAAATGACCTTGAAGCCTAAACTCGGAGTGCTGTTCTCCTACAGCCTCACGCTCCTGACTGCTTTCTTACATGTTTTGCCTCAGGACAAGGAGGAAGAAACCAGAACTAAACAAGAATATAAACATTTGAAATGGGTCCTTCCTTGATGTTTCCTAATAGACTCAATCTGCCTTTGTCTCCTGAGCTATAAATCCTGATATAAACAGCAGTGTTTTGTCTTCCATAGTCCAAAATGCTTTTATTCTCAAAACCTAACCAAAACATACTGTGCTGTCATGTTATGGCTTTTAGATATCATGTTGCCTTTAGAACAAAGGTGACTGTGTTTAGAGTAAGTAACTTTCACAAAGTACAGAAAAACACTGCCAAGTTACTGGAGTGAGAATCTCTGCTATACCTCCGTTTTTCTTTGGCCACATCTCTTGAGAAAACCGAAAGTTTAATCTGTTATATTCAGATTAGAATCAGGTTTGCCTTTTCTCTGTGGAACGAGTAGAGAAGACCTGTTACCTCCTGACTTGTGTTGTTGTTGTCTCTGCAGAAGTGACAGTGGTTTACCAGAACGGGTTGCCTGTGATTTCTGTGAGTCTCCCATCGCGGCGCGAGCGCTGCCAGTTCACCCTGAAGCCCATCTCAGACTCCGTCGGGGTGTTCTTGCAACAGCTGCGAGCAGAGGACAGAGGGATTGATCGGGTTGCAATCTACTCAGCAGGTACTCTTGTTTACAAACTGATTGATTTACTTGCCTGTCAGCTGTCTGCATCCAGCCTTTTGCTTTTGGAGTAGAAGTTCACTGTGGTGCGAGTTCTCCGACCTTTCTGAAAGAGCTGAAGGTAGAAATGCTATTCCTAGAGTTAGAATATTGTGTAGTCAGTGCTGCCAAGGAAATCAGTCCTAATGGAGATGTTTTCTGGGGAGTTCCTTACGATTTAGTAGGAAAGATGCAAGCTGTGCAACCTACAGAGATGTTCAAATGGATTTATAAGGAATTGGGTGTGGAGGGTGGTGCATGGGAGACAGCATCCTGCTTTAGCAATGGGAATTCAGTCATGTTTCACCTTTTGTTGTCCTGACAAAAAGTATCATCCTTTACAAAGAATATTTACATTATTTATTTACAGTATTATTGTAAATAGCTAAGAATTTCAAGTTATTTTGTAAACTCAAATGCCGTTTTGGCTTTAAGGGACTCTGCTCTTTGATTTTTGGTCATAGGGCAAAGCACATCAAGAGATCAAGTTCATCTGAAGACTTTACTATTCTTAATAAAGATTTTTATGTTTTTCTGTATTTTTGTACACTACTTCCATACTTTGTATGTACTCTTTTTTCATAGTCCAATACTGTAAATTAAGAGATCCACCCTCTGGTTTTCTGTAAATAATATTTGCATTATTCTGTTTACAAAGAATAGAAACCAAACAGCTGGACTTGGGATGGTGTTACAGTTTAGCCACAGCACGTTAAAGTTCTTTGTTCCTCCTGCTCAATGCATCATCTGTGTTTTCCTTACAGATGGCACTCGTGTGGCCTCCTCCACAGGCATAGACCTGCTTCTGCTGGATGACTTCAAACTGATCATTAATGATGTCTCCTACCACGTCAGACCACCAAAGAGAGGTAAAGCAGCCTGCTTCTGCTCAGCACTGGGAGTACATCTCAGTATTCAGTCCCTGCTTCACTGCAACATGCTTTATTAACTTGTTCAGGAGCATGAAGTGTTGTTTCTAAAGGGAAACCTCCTGGTTTCTAATCCTGCCCTTGGAGCCCAATTTAGAGATATCCAAGTAATCAGAATAATCACTAATGAAAAGCAGATATTTCATTCTGTTCAAAGCTAGTGCCCCCAGCCCTCAAGAGGAATAAACAAAGAAATAGAATTCCTTTTAATTTCTAAGTTTTTCAAATTTTTTTCTAATTACTGGAGAGTAATTTAATTTAACTTATTCTGAAGGAATACAGTACAAGATGGGAATTAGATTGAAACTTAGATTGTCTGGTTTGGAAGAATAAATTGTTGCTTCCCCGACAGCTAACATTGTTTCCATTTAAGTGTGGTACTTTGCAGATAATATTGTAGAATAAATATCGCAGATAAACCTCAAAACCCTGTTAGCTACCAAACAGTGAAATAAAGGAGACTGTGCCCTTAGAAGAATCAGGTAGGAGGGGAAGGGAAAGCAACCTATTTTGAGACAATAAGAAAATCCATTTCAATAATATTCTTTGAACATGTGTGATTTTCAAGATGTGAAAACCTGCAAAGAAGCTTTTGAGATATTTCAGCATTACTGGGGGAGGCAGGAATTCAGTGTTTTTATCTGCCCTCTTTCTTCTGGGCAGCTTCATAAAACACCAGTTTCTTGCATGCCTGTAGTTACCTCTGAGGATTTAAGCAGGAGGGACAGCTTGGGAAATGCTGGTTCTGTTTGGCTCTTGGCTCACAGATGTGGGGGATTTTATTGTTCTGTTATTCTGGAATTGGGAGTGCAGTGTACTGGGTGAGATGGTCTTTCTTCCCTAAATGTGGGGTAGACTGACCTCTACTAGAGATGATTTTTTTCCCCATCTCATTAAAAGCACCTTAGAAAGCTCTCTGCTTATACTGGATATCTGAACCACTGGGTACCACACACATAAAGAAGTTACTCTGCTGTCACCCACTGTGTGCTGATAGGTGAGCTCTGGGATCACCAAGGTTACAGGAAATTGTCTCCTAGGATGCACTTGCCGAGGAGATTTCTATAGTTTGTGCTAAAATTATTGTGCCTGCAAATAGGCACTGAGATTAGTTCTGTCAAACTTTTCAGCTTTTGCTTTTGCATTTTTACAAGATCACCTTGTGTATTTGAGAATGGAAATGCCAGAATACTGCAATTTTAAATAAGTGCTTCTTGATGTTTGCCTCATTAGGAACACATGGATTTTTCTTTGTAGGAGAACAGGAGCCCTTTAACTAGAATGAAATTATGTACTTTGTGTGTCTTGGCACAGGCAACTGAGTCACTTTTTTTCCCCTGAGCTGCTGGTGTTAAAATTTAAGCTGTCCATAGCTTTTTGAGTTGGTGAAATCGTATTTTGATACCTTTAGCTACAGGTCCAAGGATGCTACAAAAAAAAAATTATCTGGTTAATGTAAAAATATTTTGCTTTAATTTCAAAGTTCTTTTTTTTTTCCATGTGGACTGTGAAACAATACAAGTAGTCACAACTCCTTTAAGAACTGGTATCCTCTAGGAATCCTTTTTGAGTTGCAATGCAAGGATAAAGGTGTTTTTGAGTCGTGGCCCTGTTCTTGTTTCTAGATACTGTGTGGGAGAGCTTCACTCTTTTGCAGGCAGCACAGCAAGGGGTGTTAGCCACAGAGCACTGGGAAACAATTCCTGGCACTCCAAGTGCTGCTGATGAGGCTGTTGTGGGGTCCCTAACCCACAATGTTCAGTTGCCACCACCAATAACTCTGGTTGCTGGTGGTCTGTATTCTAAATTCTGCCCGTGTCTTGACAGCTGGTGTGATGGATCATAGCTAGTTCAGTTCGTTTGTCTTGTATATAAATATGAATCAGAAGCAGCTGTTGGATAATCTGGCCAGCTTTATAGGACACCTCTCTTTTCCTCCTTCTTATCAAATTTTAGGAGTATCCAGTAGTAAGGCCTGGTTTTCTTTCAAGGGAATCACATTGTCTTAGAGTGCTGGAGTTCTTCCAAAGGCCTCTTTGTTAAGAAGATAGTTTTGTTCATTTCCAGTGCAGACTAATAGCAGTTCCCCAAGGGCCCTTGAGCAGCCCTGTGGGCACAGTGTGTTAAAGCAGCCTCTGTTTTTCCCTAGAGCTCTTAAGCCATGAAAATGCCACGACGCTGAATGATGTGAAGACGTTGGTTCAGCAGTTGTACACAGCCTTGAGCATCGAGGAGCACCAGCTGAACAAGGAGAAGGAGCTGATAGGGAGACTAGAGCAATTGAAGGAGCAACTAGCACCTCTAGAAAAAGTAAGGAGTATCTCAGTGTGTTGTATTTATCCTCCAAATGCAGCCTGGATGTATTTCCAGGTTTTAATTGGGTCCCTGGCATGCTTCAAATAGTTTTAAGATCACTGAACCAAGTGTTTACCAAACCATGTCTGCTTCTGGTTTCTGTGGAAATATTTTGTTTCCTTGCTTCAAGTAGTTGGAAATGAGCTTGTTAGTAAATAAAAGCTGGGGCTAATGCAACAGAACATCTCTGAACATAGAGAAATAAATACTGTCCTGAGACATTCAGAGCATGCTCAAAGTAAGTATAGGTGACAGCAAGATAGTGATGGAAAAGAAGCTGAGGTTTGTTTGTATAAGCATCATGCATAATCAAATCATGTTTCAAACCACTTAGTGTTGCTATTAATATAAGGGACTGATTTTACATTATTATCTCTTAACAATATTAACATAATTACTTCTGAGACTGCAAGATGTGTGTTTCTGCCTTCTGCAGGTAAGGATGGAGCTCAGCAGGAAAGCAGAGAAGAGGACAACCTTGGTGTTGTGGGGAGGCCTGGCCTACATGGCCACTCAGTTTGGGATTCTGGCCCGCCTCACCTGGTGGGAATACTCTTGGGACATTATGGAACCAGTCACCTATTTCATCACCTATGGTAGTGCCATGGCAATGTATGCTTATTTCGTAATGACCCGCCAGGTAGGACTTGATGTGCTGATATTGACACTTCAGTAGAAGACTTTCTCTGGGCTCTACTCCCTAGAAAAATAGCAAAGTTGTGCCTGGTAGAAGCTGCTTTGCCCCTTCCTTATCCTATTGGAACACAGATGTCACTTGTTTGATTTGTGCTGGCCAGGGAGGTGGTGTGTGGCTGTGGGGTGTTCTCATGGTGGTCCTGGCTGGTTGTCTTACCAGAAATACTTTTCTAAAAGTGTTTGGTGACTGACTGCTGTAACCAAACAGATTCATCTGCTGGCAGATATGGTCAGTACAGACAGGTGTGGCTGCCTAAGATGCCTTCTGAGCTTCAAGGAAGCCCACACCTCTCTCATTTCCATGCTGGCCTTGTTAAAGAGCCCAAGGATCAGGCATCTTGTTGGAAATACTTTTCACAGATCTGGCCTCCCATCCAGATGAAGAATTTGTCTCTGGATCCTTGTAATTGTGACAGATTCTCTATGGATTTTCTAGTGCGTGGTTTTTTATCTCATCAGTTCCTAAGCCTGCCTAAATAAGCAGGAAAGGAAGGCTCAAAGTGTCTCTGCTGTCACAGGGCCATCACAACAGATGCTGCAGGTGTTCCAGCATGGTGTCCCAAGGGTCTGTCAGCTGCATCCTTTCAGGGGCAGTATTTTTAGCTTTTATCCCTCCTTTTTTCCCCACAAACTTGTCAGTACAAAATGTTAGTTCTTGTCTCTGCATGGAAGGATTTGCACGCTGGGGACAGGAGGAAGGTACTAGTAACTCACTGCTGGAGTGTAACAAATGAGTAGAGAAGCAAATGTCTGACTTTGCTGGGTGTGGCTGACATGGAGTTAATGATCTTCAGAGCAGCTGGTGTGGTGCAGTGTTTGGCATTTGTGACCAAGACAGCCTTGGTAACACAGCAGTGCTTTTGCTGTTGCTGAGCAGTGCTGGTATAGCATCAAGGCCTTCTGTGGTTTTTGTTCTTCCCTACCCTGCCCCCTCCCAGCCCCCTTCTTCCCATCTCAGGGAATAGGGGGTGGGTGAGGTGTTGGGAGGGAACACATCTGGGACAGCTGCCCTGAACTGACCAAACTGATTCTCCATACCACATTGATGTCACATCTTGCAGTAAATTGGGAGGGAGTTTCTCCAAAGCAGCTGTTGCCCAGAGTCTGGCTGGGCATTGGTCTGCTGGCAGGAGGTGGTGAGTGATTGCTTTTGCATCACTCTTATGTTGTGGGTTTTTTCCCCCTCAGTTATTAAACTGTCTTTAACTTAAATCTTTCTTAGTTTTTTTTCTATCTTTGGGTGCTCTTCTCTCTGCCATCCAGCTATGCAGCCGTGAGTGACTGGGTGGGGGTTTAGCTGCTGGCAGGGCTCACCGACCACTTTGTGAGCTTGGACCAGGCTTGTGCCTTCTGTCAGGAACTGGTTATTCTCCCAAAAACACCTGAGACACTGTGCTATGGCATCCTGTGCTGCCTCCCTGTTGTAGCTTTATTCCTATTTTCTGTCCTTTATTTCTCTTTAGGAATATGTTTATCCAGATGCCAGAGACAGACAGTACTTACTATTTTTCCATAAAGGAGCCAAAAAGACACGATTTGATCTAGAGAAATACAATCAACTCAAGGATGCAATTGCTCAGGTAACAAGAATTTTTCCAGAAACAAGATAAAGAAATCACTGCTTGCTAGCTCTTCATTACTATTAATAGACACACCTCAAGCAAGAACAAATGTATTTTAAGTTTTCAGCCCATTTTCCTGTCCCCACTGCAATCACTGAATTGGCTTTGATATTACCAGGAATAGAAGTGGAAGTGTAAATCAACATGAAACCCATATCAATCTTTAAGGGCCTTTCAGAAACTGCTGGTAAATCTTGAGTTGCTTCAGACTCTTTATGCCTCAGAGGAGCCTAATTCAAGATTTCTTTTCTTCTCAGCTCCTACACACCAGATGGATTTAGTGAGGAATGAAGTCTTGCATCCATTCAGTTCAGGTCTTCCTGACATAGCACTTCAGTGCAGTCCTGGAAAATAATGTTCAGAAAATGTATCTGTATTGTTTAAATCAGTGGGGGCAGATTTCTCAGACTCTGGAGACAGACACTCTTGACAGATTATCCACATTGTGGAATCTGTTCAGCAAAGGATAGAGATGTTTCCTTGTGTTTCTCAGTGGCTTATTGCAGAAGGATGGTGTGAGCAGAAAAAGCAGAGTTACCACATTATTTTTCACTGCTCTCTATCATCCTTTATTCCCAGGCTCTGGAAATGACAGTGTAAGATATCCAAGGCAAGACAAACTCTACCTCTGGAAAGCAAACTACATAAGGAAGGACCCAAAGGTCTTTCTGGGGTTTCTTATGCCATGTTGAATACAGATGCTATTGGATGGCCATATTTTCCTGGAGCTTTTCTTCTAGAATCAGCCATCCCTAATAATCTAGTTGGGATGTTGGTTTGTTGGATTTTTGTTGGCTTGTTTTAAAAAATATTCCAGTGAATTTATGGGGATCCAAATCTCCCCTACCCCGTATTCCTTTACGTGGCTGTGTGCAGACAACTTCACAGAAATACAGCTGAGAATGGTTTTTGTAAATATGAGCTTTCAACTTTTGGGCAAATTCTTGCTGGACAGAGAAAAAACAAGGAAATGCAGGAAAGCTTTTCTTTCTCTAAAGGGAAATGGTATTGTGGGAAGCTGTTTTGGGAGCTTGTGCTTTATAACATGTCTTTTACTTTTAGGCAGAATTGGACCTTAAGAGGCTTCGAGACCCACTGCAAGTTCATCTGCCCATCCAGCAAATTTCTGAAAAGGACTGATCAGCAAAGAAGCTCTGAACCCCGGCAAAAAACCTGTTCATAGCTCTTGCCTTTTTTAATTAAAGCATTGCAGGTGGAAGCTGGGATGTGGTGTGGGGGGTGGAGGGTTTTTACCTTTAATCAAGACAAAGGACTGTAAAGGGGAAAAATCTCTTAAATCTGAAGACAGGACATTGTGGAATGTTAGTTCTGAAAAGGGCTTGGCAAATAGTCACATTTTAAAAACTGTCAGAATGGCGATTGTGTACAAATACAGGATTGGGGGGTTCATGAAGAGAATGTAATGCTGGGGTGTAGGGGTGTCTTCTTCCAGCTTTGCAGGGTCTGCCTCTTGATAAGACACCAGCAGCCTGCTTAGCTTTTTAAATTTTCCTTTACCTGATTCCAATCTCTCTTTCTCTCTTGAAAAAAAACAAAAGGAGAAAAAAAATAAATGAACAAAGAATTCAAGCCACCTGGAGCTCTGGCTGGTGATCAGAACTTGCACTCCACCGCCATTAACACGCACACTTCTGGTCAGACCTGGTCTCTTTTATAAAGTTACTACAAGACTGCTTTCTACTGGAAAACCGTGAGCTTCCCCTTCCCAGCCCACCCCCTGTGCTCCACTGACTTCCTCTTTTGCTTATTTGTAGCACAGATTGGTTGTAGCCCAGTGAGAGAAGGAATGAGTTTTCTTCTGGACATTTGATAATCGATGTTTTGGATTATTCCGGAATAACTCTTGAAACTTTGCGTCCCAATGCCCTTGAGCTCCTCCTAGAAATCCATGGCAGCATTGCATGAGCGGTTTTTTATATTCAGTCTTAAGGCAGGGAGGTTCTCCCCTTCCTACCCCCAATCTGAGAGCCACCTGGACTATAAAATTAGGGAGGCCTTAAAGGATTGCAAAACTGTTGCCAGAATCATGAGTCCTGCTTTAAAATGAACAATTTTGGAACATGGAATAATGAAACTTGACACTTGACTGCTTGTGTAATGGGATAGAAGTTTTCACATATTGTCAAAGCATTTCCCTTGCCCAGAGGCTTTTTGAGAGCCTGGGGATTTTACAGTGCAAGACACAGAACTGCTTTGGTTCTGTAGCACTTTTCCCCTGATCAAGTAGCTTTAAGTGAACTTTGTGTCCACAGGTCAGAATTTCTTAGGAGTGGCTAATGACATCTCTTGTTCTTAGCTAAAAGGAAATAAAGGAAGGAAGGTCAACCCATTGCCCTCTCTCTTAGCCAAGGCTGGCTGCTTTCTAAGCAGATAAAACATCTCTTCACTCAAAGCAGGTCAGTCTGGTTTAGTACCCTGCTGATAAATGCTGTGGAGACAGGATAAAGGTGGGAGAAGGACACTAAGCTTTATATACAGAAAGGCTGGCTGCTTCTTTTTGATGTTTCACTACTACTCCTCACTGTGTCATGGAAAGAGGCTTCTGGGTTTTTTTTGGAGAACCATGTTTTAAAAATATAGGAGAGAAAATAATTCAGTATTAACTAGATGCCAGGTGCCTTGCAGATGTGGAAACACAGCTGGGATTGCTGCCTCTTCTCACTCAGTGGCATGTTGGACCGAATGGGTGCATGTTTCTAGTTTTGTTTTTTTTTCTTCACTCCCCCTTCTCCTCTGTCTTTCCATTTAATTACATTGTGTGATTATTTTTTATCTGTTTTATCATGTTTGTGTGATGAGTTTTAAAAGGAAAAAAAAGTGAACACAATCCTGTAGCTGAATCCTTGGTGTGTGTTTGGGATGAGGGAGGGAGCATGGAGAAAAGTCCTTCTTTAAAAAAAAAAGAACAAAAAAAAAAACCTGAACATGTGTAAAATCCTGTATCATTTATGAAATATGTATAAAAGAGCAATGTACTTCTGGAACAATAAATAACTATTCAATTTTTGAATCAGTGCTCTTGAATAATGTTGTTTTCCCCAGCTGAGAAGAGAATATTCCCTGTGTGGCAGCTCTTTCCTGAGTTTCCTCCATTTCTTTTTGTTTAGGTTGTGTCTTCCTGACTGACCTTACCTCACTGAGGCCGTGGTGGTGCAGATAATAGCTTTCCTGAAGAAGCCTGGATGGAGATGTGGCTGCCAGGCCTGGCTGCCTAAACACAGGGATCTCAGAAGCAGTTGAGGTGGTGAGGTAGAGGTAGAGATACTTGGTCTAGAAAGTTCTTCTTTGTTTGGCTAGCATAGTAGCAGGATAAGAATATATATGGGCAGTAATGCCCAGCAACCCAAAAGAGGTACCTGGTGTCAGTGTGTTTCTATATGCACTCAAGTGCTGTTTGGGAGAAAAACTGGAGTGTCAGACTTGAGTTCCTTTCTTTCTGGGCCCTTGAGTGGTTTTTTTGTCATGGTGACACATGATTTGTTCATTACCTTTGGGAATCAGCAGAGTGTGCTTTGTCCTGACTTTATGGATTATTAGGATGAGATGTTTGGTGCAGGTTTCCATCATGCCTGTGGACTGCTTAAAAAAATTACCATCCATGATTAGCTAGTTTTTGAAAAAGCCAACTCTGGTGTTTTTCAAAGCTGGAGGGGAAGGGCTGGAAGCTGTTTGTTGTCACTTACCTTTAATCACTGCTGACAGGCCTCCTTCCTCCAAGCAGCTCTTAGTCTGCTGCTGTCCCCAGGTGAGCTGCTGCCACCCTTAGGTAAATTGTTTGGCTCAATTGCATAAGAATTCTTCCATTTTGGCATCCAGGAGAGCAGGAGGCTTTGTGGCATCTTAGCACCGCCATCTCTGTTTTGAAAACAAGAAGATACTGTTACAAAACTGTTCCTGCACATGAATTAATGTTGTTCTAGAGACAGTGTGGGTTACAAAAGTAAGGAGAGTGGCTACACTTGTGCCCTGAAATCCACAAGCCTCCCACTCCAGTCTCAGTGCCTTGGAATGCTAACACTGAAGCGAAGGGCAGGGTTTGTTTGCTCTCCTGATCCCTTATCTCTGCATCAGCACACACTCTTGCAGCAGCATTTCCCCTTTGGGAGCCAGGCAGGTGATAGGGTCCTGTCCCCCTGGCAGCACTTGCAGAGCAGGCAGTGCTGCCTGAATGTTAATGTGCCACTGCATTCCTCAGCCCTGGTGAAGGAGAAGCAGCAGGAGCATTGCAGTGCTCAGGTGCTGCTTTTTCTACTGATTTTGTCATGCTTTTGATTAACCTCTTCTGTGAGGGAGCTTTCAAATAAATCTATGGAAGGGGTTTTTTTACAGCTTTAGGTTAAATGTAGTGTTCTCTTGGGGGTCTGTGTTTTTTAGTATAGAAAGCCCAAAACTCTTAGTATCTAGGGTTTTAACATATGACCAGTTCAAGGTTTCCTGGAGAACAGCATTGAGTTCCCTTTGCCACTCCTGTGAGGCTCTGCCTTGCAGGCCCCTCCAGGGAAGCAGTTCATGGCTCCTCTTTCCTGAAGAGCAAAGAAGAAACCCTTTTTCTTTCCCCCTGTAACCCTTCCTGCCTGGCAGGCAGCAGTGATGATCACTTTGCTGCAAGTTCTTATGCTTCCACATTGGCTTTAAGAGGGTTTGCATGATGCTCTGAAGCTGCTCTTGGCTGTCAGACCATGGCACTGAGCCAGCCATGTGAAGCTGGCCAAGCTGCCCTGCCTTTGAGCCAGTGGACCAATTTATTTGTCCCCTGGGTTTTTTGTGTCTGTGGAGTTATAAAAGCAAGCTTCTTTCCTCTGTGCCCCATTGTGTGGCTTCATTTTCACAGAGGAAGATTTTTATATCTTAAGTATTCTTCTACTTAGCCCAAGAGATGCTAATTATTCCTTTTTAAAAACCCATCAGGCTTATTTCTTTATGGCATTTAAAAGAATGAAAAGTAAAATCCAGTAATGAAAATTGGCCTTGCAGTGTACCTAAGCCCTGAAGCAGGGGAGAACTGCTCTTAGGCTGTGCTGCTGTGGCTCTAATGGCTCTTAAAAGATGAATTCTCTTTCTGCCCCTGACTAGTTTTGCAGTTTTTGGTGTGCTGTCTATGCCCTAATTCCTCCATCTGAAAATGGAGGAGCATGGAAAATGTGCTGGGTTTGTAGGACCTGTGGAAAAACACTCTCAAACACCAAGTTGTGCATCACAGTGCTCCACTAAGGGAAAGGAAATAACTGCTACTCCTAACTAGGAGTGATGTTAATGGGCTCTCAGCATTGTACTTGTGTGGAGTTTGCTCACATTTCACTCAGCTTGTGCTCCCTCCCTGATCTCCACAGCCCTTCCCACTGGCTCTGAGTGCTGGAACAAGTTGTTTACAGCAACAAGGCCTATCTCCAAGTCCTTGACTTCAGTGCAATCCATCTCAGCTGCCTGTCAGGCCTTATTGTGAGCATGCATCCTCCAGTCAGTCCCACACAGGGGAGCCTGTCCTGTGTGCCAGGCTCTCCTCCCTCCCTGCAGCAGGAAGTGCTGATTAGCTCTTCCTCCTGCTCCTTCTAGGCAGGTTGCAGGTTCCTGCACCCAGATCTGTGTGTCACACACCTCCCAGGCACTGCTGTGTCCTGAGAGGTCACTCTGACAAAACCCAGACCACCTCAGCAAATGCCAAAGCATTTTTATTCACGAGTCCATTGCAAACTGTATGAGGCTTTGCAGCCCAGCCAGTGCTTTGAGTTCTTTGTGTGAGGGTGGTAAAGCCCTGCAGAGATCTCTCTTCCATAAGAAGGGTGGTTGCCATTTGCAAAATGAGCATTTTTCTTGTGTTAAGAACAGATATGCACAGGCTTTGTAGCAGGTTTAGAAAATCCCTCTTAGGTACTAAAATAAAATCCCTGCCCTCTATTTTAATTTTGCCTTCCTTCTCATATCTTTTAAACAGTACTGGTGGCTTCTTTTAAAAGATTCTAAATTGAAGCTGATTCTTTTTGGTGTGTTGGGTGCAAATGTGGAGGTCAGGAACAACATATTTGCTGGAGAGTACAGATCCTGCAGAATGCCCTATTGGAATTGTGTCTCTCCCACAGCATCTCCTTGCAGGGAGATTTTTTCTTTGGATTTTTTCTCTCCATTTATCCTCTCAGGAGTGTTACAGCTCCCTGAGGCATAGGTTGTTTGTGGGGAATTGGAGCTATGAGTATCACCCAAATTAACTTTCAAAGAGAAGCTGCTGATAGAAGAGTTGCCTCTGGTGCTTCTTCCCAGAAATGTTTAGAGGTAGTCTGGCTGTCTTCTCCAGCTGAGGCCACTTCCTTCAATTAGATGTTGTGTTGATTTGGGATAGTGTCTTTTCTGGGAATGCTGGGTTATCTCCTGCTTTAATCCACTTTTGAGAACTTGATAGGGCCTGTAGGTGACACCTTTGAGGCTCCAATTTGCCATGCTACGAATTTCTCTGTGTTGTCAGCTGTCAGTCACTTCCATGTGCCTGTCAAAACCTTGTTATAGCAGGCTCATCTAGCAGCTACAAACAAAAGCAGCTGGTGAGGGATGGTTCAGGGAGCTGTACACACCTGTGACACAAACAGAGCATTCCATTCAGGCTTCTCAGTTTGATTTACCTGGCATCATAAGTACAAACCAGCCTCTCAATGAAAGTGGCAAAATAGAAATTCCAGTGGCTTGCTGTATTATTCTCTGTTCAACTTTAGTTTCTCTTCTGGGAATTCACATAGTCACCTCCTGAGGGTTATCTGCCTTGATAGCTTTGTGTAGTGAATCTGTTCTCTTTTCCTGTTGTTGGAAAAACCTTTCTGGTACTGCACAGCTGTCAGCACAATAGACCCACAATAATTTTTTTTTTTTTTTTCCTTATGGGAGCAATAACAATCATTTATTTGGAGTTTTTTTGTTGTTCATTTGAATCATTCACCACTGAAAAAAATTCCTGTGCTGGGGTGGAGTAGAGCAGCACATTGCACTTCACTCCCAGGAGCACACCCCAACAGAGAGAAGCCATTGAGAATTTTCTGTAATGTACAGTCCCTGCAAGACAGACAAGCACCCAAGTCCCTGTGTTGTGCAAATTCATCATGTAAATAATGGAGCCGCTTCTTTCCTGCTGGGATTTGAAGCTTGGTGTCATTTCTTAGGCCAGCCTGCTGCAGAAATGCAGGATGCCAAGGGAATGGGGGAATTCCCAGGCTTGCCTGATTGCGTGATTACTGCAGGCTCAGCTGCACTCATTGCTGATGGAGAGCTCTTGGGGTAGGGTGAGAGGGAAGAACTCTTTCTGGGTTTGCTGTAGTTAAGAACACATTTCAGTGTGCTGCATCTAGAGCTTGTGGCTGTCACCTCTGACTCAGCCCAGTTTGGTTTGAGCTAGTCAGGAGAGGTTCTTAGATACTCGGTTTTGCACTAAAATTTGACTCCATAATGTTGGGATTGGTTTATTTTTTCAAGACAAGAGATTTGTAAGAGCACTGCAGAAAACTGTCTTTACTTGCCTTGTTTGATAATCTTGCTGCAGTGGTCAGGTTGTGTGAGCAGGAGTGGCAAAGGCCTCTGTGTAGCCTAGGAACAGCTCATTTCCCTGTGGGACACCAGTCTTTCAGTTTGACTGATGTTCCCATTGTAGCTCTGCTCCAGGCACTCCTCTGCAATCTGTGCTCGGAAGGATCGGTGCTGCTCCTTTGGCCACTATTTCCTGCAGTTAAGGCTCCTTAGCTGTGTTTTCTGCCTGGAGGGAGCCATGGAGTGGGACCTGTGGAAGGAGCACAGATAACAAGCACCCATCTGTTCTTCTTTTCCATCCCTTCGGGATGTCCGGGTGTCCCTGGTTAGAATTCTTCTCTGGATAAGATAGTGGAGGTGTCACTGTGGGGCAGTCAGGGCAGAAAACAATAGCAGGTCAAGTCCAAAAAACAAGATTGATCAGTGAGTGCATCCCTGCTGTCAGTCAGGGGCAGAGCTGCTCTGGGGAGGTCAAGGCTGGAGCTGTAGCCCACGTCCCTTCAGCTTCTTCCTCTGATAAACTTCCAGGAGAGCAATCACACTTGCTCTGCTGGAAGCCTGGAGTCAGAAGCTCCACTGAGAGGAAGGCTGCAAGAGCCAAAGCCTGTACAAGGACTTTGAAGCCTCTGTCCCTTGAATGGTGGCTCTTCCTTGGCTCGGTGGGATGTTCCAGTACTTGTTTTTCTGTATTTGCTTTGTTGTTCAGCTCCAGCCAGTGTCTTCGATGGGTGAGTAAAGAGGCATTGCCTTACTTCTGTTTGCCATCTCTGAGGTTCACGGTGAGCCTTGGTATTCTTAGGTGAAAGACTGGAAGGTGGGAGAAATATCCCTTTTGTTTGAAGGTGATGTGAAATTCCTTCCAGTTGGGAAGAGCCTTCTGTTACAGTGTGAAGTCTCCCATACTGGGAGAACCTCTACTGCCAAGACACTGTGGGATTTTCCTCTCCTTTGGAGGACAGACTCTATGAGTAGACATTGTGCTACCTTTTCACCTGCTTGCTTGACAAATCTGAGCTGAATTTAGTGCCATAATGTAGTGCTGCTCCCTTTATTGCTTAGTTGTGCTGGAGCAGAGACCTCCAGTTACCCAATGCACCCAGGATTAATCTCTCCAGGATGGGGCACTCACCAGTGCTTGCTGGAGCCTGATTTGTCACCTGATTTGTCACCCAGTCTAGCTGCTACCATGTCAGTCAGAGAACTAATGATAGCATCAAGCTTACAAATGGAAAAGCTTTGCTTTGTACCTAATGCTTGTCAGCCTCAATTGCTCTGGCCACGCGAGAAGCATTGAGGAGGAAAAGAATTGAGCCAAGAAAAATGAAAAGTAGTGAGCTGGAGACAGTTATTCATCTTGTGCAAACCCCCAAGCTTGTTGTTTGGGGAGAAGAGGGGAGAGGCTGATCAGTCCCTTCTCTATTTTTGTGGAATTTTTTTCTTAAAAACTCAATTTAATTAATTGAAATGAAAAAACTGTGCTGCCAAAGACTGCTTGGTGTCTGCAGGGAGGCTGGTGTGGGGCAGCACTGGCAGTCCAAAGGTGGCTGTGAGGATGTGCAGTGTTCCAAAGAGCACTGTCTGCTTTTTCTGCTTGTTTGCTTCCCCCTCACTCCTGCCAGAAGCTCTCAGGCGAATGAAAGAAGTGAGGGAATTGCTACCTCAGTTCCCCTGATGTGCCTTCTTCCAGCTCCCTCTGAGCTGCTGCGTGCTCATCTCACTAAATTTTGCCTTTAAATTACCTCCTGGATGTTTAGGAGACAATGTAATCTCCCTAGCTGAGCGTTCCCAGAGTCTGTTTCCAAAGGATATTTCATAATTACATGAAAGCTAATGAGAGTGTTGGTATTTTTAGTGCTGCCCAGCTGGGAAGCTGACAGGGCATTCCCACTTCACCTCATTTGGCTTTTAACAGCCCGAAAACCTTCTCATCTCAGTCAGTGACTTACCCTAAGGCCACACCAAGTCCTCCCGTGGAAACCAAGGGAATGACACTGAGGGAAGCCCAGAGGAAGCTCTGTTCTACCTTTTCCTTTTGGGAGAAGTCAAACCAGCTTTTGGAGGATGGGATTTACAGCACTGCTGCTGCTGTCTGTGGGTAAGGGCAGGCAAGCAGAGGGAGGTGAAAAGGAGAGCTCAGGAGGGAATGCCTGGTGGATCCCATCAGAGATCCCCTGCTGCATTCCCCTCTCTGCTGCTCAGGAGAACCAGGCTGTGAATGTGGTGGCAGTGAATCAGCTCCTCTGCATGTCTTTGAATCATGGCACTGGAGATTGCTCCATAACCCAGATCCACGCTCCCTGTGCCAGCCCTGCAGCACTCCTGACTCTGGCAGCTGCTCCTGCCTTTTATGCTGGATTAGAGACCAAGCAGAATGTATCTGTGGCTGAGGAAGGCGTGAGAGACGTTATATTTGTGAGATATTTTTACAAGGTAGCACATCTGTGGGACAGATATTTACAGAGGACACAGCTAAATAAGAGTGACTTGAAGTCTATTCTCTGAAGCACTTGTAGCTCCCACTTTAAAGTCAGTGAAACAAATCAAAATAATTAACCAGGATAATTTTATTTCTAATAGAAAGAGCATAGTATTCCTCCATCACACTATGGTCAAAACAGCACAGCTTTAGAACTTGAAAAGAAATGTGTGTGGAAGGTTGAGGCTGTTGCAGTCCAAGATGCATTTTGTGAGAGTGATTGGTTTTATTAGCCTAATTTTAGGAAATGGTAATCAATTTTCCTTACTCAGGGCAGTTTTAGCATTCCTTTTGCTTAATGGGGAATTGCTTGTCATGGATAAGTTGTGCTTAATCAGGTATTAAATGTAAGGCAAAATGGAACCTCTGGACTTCCAGCAAGGAAGCTGCCAAATGAGGGTTAATTAGAAAGAGATTGAAAATTTAATGAACACTTTAATTCTTCATTTATGTTCTCCCTATGGTACTCTCATATTTTAATTATTTGCAGAAGGTTCAGAAAGGCCTCTGGAAAGGGACACACTCCTTGAGCACTGCCAGGAAGTCCATGTGTTCATGTCTTGCCCCCACAAACACTCACTTCACTCAAAAGCAGCTGATCTCCTGTGCAGAACAGGAGGGTTTGTGGGCTTGCAAGGAACAGCTGTGTAGAGGGTTTAACATGTTGCTCCCCAGAAGGTCCCAGTTCAGACCTTCACACCCTCTAGATTATAAGATAATGATTAAAAAGGTTTGGCAGCTCAGCTGTGAGGGCTGACACTGGCTGTGGGTGGGTTTTAAAAGAGGCTGCATAAGCTGTTTGAGATACAGACCTTTACTCCAAGGCTGGGAGAGTTACCAGTGACTTCAGGAGGGGCTTGCAGGTGCTCAGTTAGTCTTGACCAGAGGATTGTTGTCCTAGGCTAGATCCCAGGGTGTATTTCCTATAGCAAAATCATTACCTGGACCTCAGATTTGCTTGTATCTTGTATTTTTCCCCCATCAACTAAACAGCGAGTCAGACTGTTGCATAATGTTTTAAAAGTTCTCTTAATTTACTTGTTCCTCCAAGACCTTTAAGGCAAGCTATCAGGATTTTCCACAAGGCAATGAGTTTGCCAGCATCACCTTTTCTCCCCATGGGTTAGAACAGATCACAAGGGTTCTGTTAAGTCAGGGATAGAGGAAAAATCCCACTTTCGTAATTATCCGTTGTTGTAGTGTGGTTTTATACCTTGTAGTAGTTTTGGTTTTGTATTTTTCCCAAATGGTTTACCCCAGATTGTACCCCCTCCCTTTACCTGTGTAATCCCTTTCCTTTGCTGAGATCATCCCCAAATCCCCACCCTGGCTCTCTGTCAATCACTCAGCATCCCATCCCTTCCATCTAGAAGTTTCGGTCCAGGATGTCGAGTGATTAGCCAGAGGCCAGGGGTCAACCCCCCAAGTGTTTCTCCATACTCTGTCCTAAATGTCCATTCCCCAGTATCCATCCCTTAGGGTCGCTTACTGGTTAGTAAAATATTGTCTACTTTAGGTTCCCACCTCCCTTTAAATGTAACCTTGGCACATCTCCCCGGGGCTCTCAGCAGGAGGCCCCTGAGGTGTAGGTGCTCCTCAGAGCTCCTAGAATAAACCTTGGATCAGAGTCGACCCCTTCATCTTCTGCTGTTGTTCCAGCGTCTCCTCTGCTGCAGGCGATCAGCCTGGCTGCCTTCTGTCCTTTTGTACCCCTGGGATCAGCCTGGCTGCCTTCTGTCCTTTTGTACCCCTGGGATCAGCCTGGCTGCCTTCTGTCCTTCTGTACCCCTGGGATCAGCCTGGCTGCCTTCTGTCCTTCTGTACCCCTGGGATCAGCCTGGCTGCTGTCTGTACCCCCGGGGCACGGGCCATCTCAGGGCTGCCTGGGGTTCCCTTAGTGGCACTCAGAGAGACCAGAACAATCCATCAACAACTCTGTTTGATATCTACCAGCTGTGTTGATATCTATCTCTGTGTGTCCCAGCCCTGGACCCCTGCTCTGCCTACATCAGCCTGAATGAGCCCTGGAGGAACACGGAGCACCGCATCAACAGCTCGCACGGGCAGCCCACATGCGACAGTGGCATCGACGGCGAGTGGTACCGCTTCACGGGCATGGCCGGCGACGCCATGCCCACCTTCTGCATCCCCGAGAACCACTGCGGCACCCACGCTCCCCTCTGGATGAACGGCAGCCACCCGCGCCCGGCCGACGGCATCGTGCGGCGCCAGGCCTGCGCCAGCTTCGGTGGCAACTGCTGCCTCTGGAACGCCAGCATCGAGGTCAAGGCCTGCCCTGGGGGGTACTACGTGTACCACCTCAGCAAGCCCAGCGTCTGCTTCCACGCCTACTGCGGGCGTAAGTCGCCTCTCTGAGCCCCCCTTGGTCGCCAGGAGGCTGCCTGGCTTCTCCAGGTGGTGGCCTGTCACATTCCAGCAGTTTTACCTGCTTTGTTCCTCTAGCGGGATTTTTCCACAGCTGACCTGGCCTCAGTGATTTAATGCTCCCTGTGGGCCCCGTGGCTTGTCTTGGCGCACTACCAAAGTCAAAATTTGCATCTCTGCCTCGCAGTAATTAAACTTGATTGTTTCTCAGCAGCTTCAGCAGGTCAGCTTTCCCAATGTGGGCTAGATCTGTAACTGAGGGGCTGCACACAGGGTGGGAAGCTGAAGGGACAAATCCTGTGCTTTCCTTACATGCTCAGGGCTTTGTGCTGACCTTGTTCTTGTCGTGCCCTAGATTTTTATGACATCTGTGATGTGGTGGATTGCCAGGACTCCTGCCTGGACACCGGTGACTGCACGTGTTCCCCGGGTACGACACTCGGACCTGATGGCCAGACGTGCCTTGGTAAGGGTGGAAATAAGCTGTGCCATTTGCTGATGCTTTTCTTCCCTTTGTTTCATTACTCACATCTCAATCCCTTGCCTTACAAAGCACTATAAAAAATGACATATCCTGAGAGGAGTTTTCCCCTTTGCTGCCTAGAACCAGGACTATGATTCTGTAAATGGTTCCAAGATATAACATCCCATGACTGCATCCATTCTGGTGCCCCTGGAGCTCCATGTTTGTGAGGCTAGATTTGCTTTCTGTGTGGTTCAGCTGCTGAAGGCAGTAGCAGAATCTCTTTGCAAGATCATGGTGTCACTGTGGTACTCAGGAAGTGCTGTGCAGTCTGGCATTAGAGATTTCCTCTCACACGCTCTGTTGAATATCTCTCCTCCAAAAAAAAAAAAATTGCTGGCTACTGTAGGGCTGCACACTAAACTCCATCATACTTCCTGCCCTTTTGGGACGTTGGCCAGGGCCTGGGGCTTGAGGAAACCCAAAGAACTGTAGGTCCCACGAGAGCCTGCAGTGGTTTTAGGCAGCATGACAAGGGGGTATTCAGGGAGCTGGCACTTGGTGGCAGAGACCAGGACGGCCAGGGGGGAGGTGAGTGGGGAATGTAGGCTTTGGAGATTTGTGGGGGAATCCCCATGAAGATCCGAGGAGAGCTCTGTGGTTGTGTGTGTGGTGCTGGGGGAGAGCACCTGGACTGAGAGGTCAGGAAAATGATGGGACAAATCAAGGGGCTGGGAAGGGGTGACTGTTGGGGACCTGCAGAGCCACGCTGATGGATAGGGAGAGGAGGGAGGAAAGGGTGTTTGGGGAAGGAGGAATCTCATCTGTCACTTGATTTGGTGGTGAAGCTGAAAGCAGAGTTGGTCCAGGAGGCTGTGTGGCAGGTCAGTGTGCTCCATAGGGGCTACCCCTGACAAAGCAGGTGTGGGTGGTTTCTTTCTTCACACACTTCATGTCTGTGAGCATCAGGGCAGGGCCCACAGCCATTCCATTGTGTGGAAGGAGCAGCCTGGTCCTGCTGCAGAGTTACACTGGCTCCCAGTGATTCTGGGGAAGGCTTTTGCTTAAGCATCTCCACTTGTCTGCAGCCAAGTGGCTGACTGAGCTCTCTCAGATAATTAAAAGCATTTATTGGCTGCTTCTGTCCAAGCCTTCCAGTCACAGAAGTGCCCTTGACAAGCACTAGCACTCAGTGAATGTTTGGCAGGCTCAGAGGAAAGGATTTCCTGCAGCAGGGAGGCACACAGGAGTCCTGAGCCTGTCTGTGTGTGCTGCAGCTGCTTTCCTTCCCCCACGAGCAGGATTTCTGCACTGCTGCTTCTCCTTGAGATTCCCAGGTGGCACAGCACCTCAGCTGGAATGCTCACACTGCTTCACCTACCTGCAGCCTCTCTTGTGTGGCTCCATGATCTTTCTAATAACTTTCTGTTGTGCTGAGTAATTGTGCAATCATGGCTCCAAGAGCAACTGTGCCCTCCTTATGGAGAAACCAAATAAATCCCTGTTTGTCTTTCCTAAAGAGAGAATGTGCTTCCTTTCCCAGCTCCCCCAAAGAGGGGGACTGAAGCTGCTGCAGTAATGCAGCAGAGCAGCTGGGGCTGCCCCATCCCTGGAAGTGTCCAAGGCCAGGCTGGACAGGGCTGGGAGCAGCCTGGGATAGTGACAGGGGATGGAACAAGATGAGCTTTAAGGTCTCTTCCAACCCAGACCATTCTGTGAAGGCTAAGCAGCTCTGTGCTTCTCCTCAGTACGTTAGATGCTTTAAATCCCAGAGCAGAGCAGCTGATCCTGAGTTACATTTTTATTTAGGGGTTAAATAAGGTCTTAGACTTCCTGCCATGCATCCACCAGCTTGGTGCAATGCCTTTGACTTCTTCAAGGCCTGGATCCATGTTCTACTAAGCCATAGTTAAAATCAGCTCAGCACTGTCCCAATCCAGTCTTCAAGACATCCAGCCTGCATCCCAGAAGTGCTGCTTGTCACCAGTGGGGAAGAGCAGGGATAGAGATCAGTGTGTGCTGTAGAACTTGGAAGGACCAGTCAGGGAATTTCTGGGCCCAGCCCTTGACCAAGACAATCTCCAGGCCCTTCTAACAACATCTCCATGCCTTTGCCAGTAGCCCTTTCCCTCTTCACCTTCTGTTTTTAAGCAGCTTTAGGTTTATTTTTAGAAGGGAAAGTGTGGAGCCTGTCACATGTGTGAAAAGCAGAGTCTGTGGGAGTCTCCTGGACATGCTTCCTGCCTCCCAAAGCAAGGCACCAGCCAAGCCTTTGGCTAAAAATACTCAATTCACATTGCTTGTGGAAGGAGACACCACCAGCAGCTGCCAGCTGTGGGTTCTGTGCATGTGTGGGACCACAGATACCTGAGAGAGCTCATCTCTGACCTGTCTGTTAAAATGGTGCTTTTCTTTTTTCTTGGTTTTAAGCTTCTGACACCTAATAAATGCCAGCTTCTAAGCTGTTCTGATGAAACCCCATGTGAACTTTAATTGATAACCTCAGCATCCTGGTCTGCCTAAGAGAAATCATTCATTTTGTGGCTCAGCAAAAGCAATGTCTGTTGTTTGATTTGCTTTTTGCACACAGAGATTAAATCAGGTTGAGGAATTAGAATCTCAGAGAACAAAGTACCTTAAAAAAAAAAAAAAAAGAGAGCCACTTTAGCCTTTAATAGGAGGAGTTTTCAGAGCTTTACCAAGATACTCAAAAGCTACTGTCAGTGTTACTACTTGTAGTGGGATTATTCATTCCATTCCAGAGCTGTTTTTTTTTTTTCCAGATGAAAATGAGTGTGAGCAGAACAACGGGGGCTGCAGCGAGTTCTGCGTTAACCTGAAGAATTCCTTCCGCTGCGAGTGCGGGGTCGGGCGCACGCTGGGGAGCGATGGCAAAACCTGTGAAGGTGAGGCTTCAGCTACCACAGGCTGCTGGAAACTCTGTAAATCATTCCCTTGCAGCAATGGCTCTCTCTTGGCTCCTTGCACCTGGGATTAAATGTCACTGATATCACCTCTGTGCTTGCCAGAGGGGTTGATACTAAAATATCCTTCTAAGCAAGCAGAGAGAAATCTCCTTGTTGTTCTCGCTGCCTTGTCCATTTCTGTTAGGATTTGCTTGTGTTTATCTCCATGGGGGAAAGGCAGCAGTGGATCCGGAAGATTGGTTGTCCAGGCAGAATTTGTTGCTGGAGTTGTTGGGATTTGATATCTGGAGATTTGAACCTCTGGAGATTTGTGGGGTAGAGATTTGTGGGGGCAGATTTAGCAGCACTGGGTTTTGGCAGCTCACATTAGGTATGGGGTAATGCCATGACATTAGACTAGAGCATGAGGATCACTTTAGCCTCCCAGGATAGAGATTGAGGAGAGGGGGTGCCAATCTGCAGACAGAAGCTAAATTTGGGATTAGGACAGCATTTTGATCTTTGGTGTCTGTGGGCTCTGCTGCTCTGTGTAGCTGCCACAGTTCCTTCACAGTGGTGGCACAGCCAGGTTGAAAACCCTTGATCAATTTAGACTGGTGGCTTAAAGACCAAATTGTGGGCCTGATGTGTTGTCACTAACAATGTACAAACATCCCTGAGCAGAAATAGGCAAACCCAGCAGAAATTGATGTGTGCCTGATGGTTTCTGTGGTGAGCTGTGGAAAAGCACTGTGCCCCCTCACAGCAAAACTGCTGTGTAGTGTTCACAGACACTGTGGGGCCTCAGACAAGAAAAACAACTATAGGTGTGCCTCACTTTTCAGCTACCCAAAAGAGCTAAATCTGCTCTCTGAGCTCTGCTGGTACATCACTCATCCAGGCAGTGACACTTTCCTGGGAAATGCTGCTGTGCAGAATGCTCCTTAAGTTACTTGTCAAGGTGTGTGAGGCCAGAAATGGTCTGTGGGCTCTGTCCCTGCCACATCCAGCTCTGTGCTGCTGGGGCATCACATAAATGAGCTGTGCAATTTTTATTCCCGAGTGCTGCACTCTTCTGACAGGGCTGGAATAGTCTGTTTGGAGTCTCATTTGTTTCTGCCATTCCCCAAGTTGGCTTTTAGGGCCTTTGATATATCATTTAATTTCCCTTCTGTACAAAGGATGGTTCCTTTCTCAAGTTTAACACTGCTGCTGGGGATTTTTACAATCTTGTTAGTGAGTTTTATTTCTGAAGATGTATCCTCAGCTTTGTGAGCTGGTAGAGAATGGGATGTGAGGTGTGAGCCACCTCACAGCTTGTTGCTAAAAAGAACAATGCAGGAGATTCAGCTTGATTCCATGAGCTGCTGAGGCTCAGTAGGGTTTAATTTATCTCAAAATTTACATTATTATGCTTTAGCCATTGCTTTGGCTCATATGGGGTTTGGGCTGTTATTTTCCATGCATTATATAGGATTGAGTGTGGGATTTCCATTCTTTACATTTCAGTGAAAACCACACAGTGATTTCTGATGGCAGGCTGGGAGAGAAATATTTTATATTTATGATTTGCTTATGTCATGTTCTGTTATTTTATTGAGAACAGTAATACTCATCTAGCATATTCATCCCAAAGGGTTAAAACAATCAAGCAGTTAAGGTTATTTGAAAGAAAAAAATAATTATGCTAAAGTGCAATTAAAAAAGGGGTTTACACCTCATTTTCTGGAAGACAAACTGTTGCCTTTGAGCTGTATTGTTCAGACTGTTGGTTGGTCAGGGGTCTGTTGGGGGCTGCAGGATGTCCTGATTTTCCTTTCTTTCCCAGAAATTGAAGGCTGTCACAATAACAACGGAGGCTGCAGCCATACCTGCATTGAAGTGGAAGGCACCTACCAGTGTGAATGCCCCAGGGGACTTGTTCTGGCAGAAGACAACCACACTTGCCAGGGTAGGTCAACAAAATCTCCCCAGCAGCCTCTGTCCTCCAAGAGAATGTCTGAAGGAACTTTTCTTCTTGTTTTTGCTGTCTTCTCTTAGTCTGTCCTTCTAAGTTGGGTTAATGGAGCTTTGTTACTAATGACAGACCATCCAAAGGTGAGAGCCTGAAGATGTTGCTCTTCTCTCCAGGCAGAACAGCTACAGGGCCCAGCTTGAGTACACCTTTCATCACATTAATAGTAGGGCAGTGTTCCCTTACAACTAATACTGCTCAACATTGTGTTTGGAGTTTATTTCCACAAAGAGGTCAGGACTGCTGGGGTACAGTCCTTGAGCTTTTATTGCAGCATCAGCCTCATTACATGGTTGAGACAATAGAAAGATGGCAAAAGCTCATATACAGCCAGCAGCAGCCAAAGATTTTGTTGTAACAGAGCATTTAAAAAAACTTTCTAGCCAATAGCCAATAATAGCTAAAGCTCACAGACAATTGTTTCTAGCCAATCACTAAAAGTACATGTACACCTGCTTCACACAATGCTTACTTTTCTTCTTTCTATTAGCAATACAAAATCATTCATTATTAAGCTTAAACCTTCTACTACCTTGCTAAGCATATTTTCCTGCATTCTTAAGGTCTCTCTTAGCCAAGCCTAAAACTCAAGCTATTGTTTAATGTCCTTGCTTGCTATACCATTGTAACTTTCTCTACTTTCAGCCTTGGCAGCTGCAGCTAGTTCTCTGTTCTTTCTGTTTCTTAGGCCTGCTGTTCCATCTTTCTGGAAATCTTCTTACCTCTACTATTTCCCACAAACATCTCCCATTATTCTGCTCTGTGCACACCCCTGACAAATTCATGCTGTTAGAGCTGACATTTTCCATGCTTCACACTTCAGACTCTCAGCTAAAGTGGTCCAGTCCCTTCCAAGAACAGGGTTAAAGAGAGAGGCATGTTTTTTTCCAATGATGCCATTCCAGTAAGCATTCCTGTGCCTTGAAGCAGGGCACTAGCTTTGATATTAGGTGCTCCTGCTGCCCCTTGGAAAAGTGCCCAGGATAGCATCCAAAAATTGACTGTTGCTTCTGCTGTGTAGAGGCCAGGACAGCGTTATCCTTGGAGAACCTTCCATCTGAACTTTCCACAGGGAGCCCTTCATGCTGAGTCACTTGTGCCTATGGCATGCCCATGGAATAAACAAGCTCTCTGTTTTTTTGCAAAGATTTCTTTTGCAAATCCATCCAGGCTACCAGCAGTCTGGTGTGGCCTGGTGTGCTCAGAGAACCTCCTGCAGTCTGATGTGCCACAGAGTGCCCAGACATCAGTGGGAGGGACAGACTCGGGCTTCATGGTGGCCAAAAGGGCAGGTGTGCCTCAGAGAGGAAGTTGGAATTGTTCTGCTTGATGGATTGTCTGCTTTATAAGCTTTTTAGGACTCCCAAGGGTGAGTATTGCCCACTTGGGATCCAGCAGTGCTGGTGGGGAGGTGGAGGTGGGGGTTTCCAAGAGCTGTGATCTCACTCACTGACTGAAGGTCTCATTGATGGATACAGGCCAGAACAGAGTGATGGTTTTCAGTTCTGGGCCCCTGAGGCAGCCCCAGCAGAGCTGGAAGTCCTGGATTTCCCAGCCAGGGTTTCTGCTGCTGGTGAGGCTGCTACTGAGAGCAGCAGCATTGCTGGGAGCCAGGCTGGGGCTCAGCATACAGCATCTCATAAAATGAAATTGCCTGTTCTTTTGCATTCATCAGTTTATGTCCCCGTGCTGTGGCCTGCAATTCTGAGCAGATATGGAACTGTACCACACAATTTTTTGTGACACCTAATCAGATTTATATTGGTTCAATTAACAGTGCAGGGCAGGCACAGTAGCCTGAAGCAATTGGATCTGCAGCCTTTCCACCCTCCTCTGCACTGTCTCCATGTTCAGAACAAACATTAATAATCTTCCACAGAAATCACAGTCTACAGGCTGCAATTTTTCCATAAAGATACCAGCCAGCAAAATACTTGGAATTTTGCAGATCATCCTAGAATTTTGCAGCCCATCCTATCCTGAAGAGTAGGCATGAAATGCTCTTCTCCCTCATCCCCTACCTGAATTTTTGTGCAGGTAAGCAGGGTTCATGTTTGTAGCAGTGGGTCAGGGCTCCCCAGCACCAGAGAGCCTGTTCTGCTGAGCTGTCTGTGCAGGGAGATAACCACTGCTCCAAGCAGCAGCACTTTGAAAGGCCAAGGAAGGAGCCAGAGGCTGGAATATGGTGCCAATAACAACAGCAGGCAAAGAAATGAGCATTGGACTTGCCACAGAAGCTTCCTCCCAGTGGCAGGTGCTCAGAGGCATTGGTGCAAAACAGAGCTTAAAGTGGAAATGAGGAGCCTTTCCCAGTTCTCACAGGTGCTCTGAGAAGTATGAGGTGAAGAACTAAAATGTTTGACTGGCACACACTGGGTGTTTACCCAAATAGCCATGAGTTGACTTGAGTCAAGAGGTTTCCTTCCCTTGTTTCTGTGTCCACGTGGTGGAGGGCACACAGCTCCTACAGCTCTGAAGCACAGGGAAATTGGAATCTTTTCTTTCTCCCACTTTGTGCCAGTCAAAGTCATGTAGAAACAGAGAGATCCTGAACTAAATCAGTCCTGAACTTTGGAGAATTGCAGTTGGGATCCAAATCTCTTGCCCTGAATAAAAGCAGCACATTTTCTTTTTTATCTATCTAGTGCTAGAACAGTGAGTCCTTAAATCCAGATGGAGCCAATCAGTTCTCCAAAGGATGTTCCTCTCTGTCTGCATTGTGCTGTGTTCTCTAAGTCCCTTTGTCTGCTCCTGAGCTGTGCCATTTGACATGCTCAGTTATTCCCACTTGCCTTCTGCTGCCAGTGGAGGGAAGGTTAAGGTAATTTTTAGTTCTTTAAGCTTCTGTTCTAACCCAGCAGTGTCATTATGGGAACATATTGCTTTGGGCACTCTGCATACATTTTAGCGTTTCACTTTGAAATTATCATCTTCTAATCAAAAATCCTTCCTGAAGGTGCTCAGAGGCTGTTGCAAATACCTGAGCTGGGACAGGGAAATTTTTAAAGGAGGTTGAAATGTCTGTTTTAGCAGTGTGCCTTATTTCAAATATCCAGAATCTTAAATTATATAATTAATGATTCAAATTAAGGGAAGGCAGGTCACAGGAATGTCAAGGACTGGGACTGCAATTAATTTTGGCAAAAATCTCGGGGAACTGGTATATTTGCAAAAATGTTTTGTCGTGGGGTTTTAAAATATAATAAATGTAAATCCTGAAAAATGTTTGTTTTTTCTGGCTGAAACCAGAATATATGCCACCAGTATGTTTGTCCTGTCTCCAACTGAACTGAATAATCCCAAGGAATATATATACAGCAACTACTTTTTTATTGAAGATTATTCTCTCTTCTTTCCTTTTTTATTTTGTCCAAGGTCTGTTTTCTCCTGCTTCTTATGTAATGAAATTTTAATTTAAAAAATTCACACGGAGGCCTGTATTAAAATTTAAAGGTTGGAAGGAGGTGGAATGAGTGAGCTTATTGGGTTTGCTTGTCAGAGCTGGGTTTATTGCTTATAAAAATATTATTATGGCATTTTGAGGTGCTTCCATTTCAGCTCGGTATCTATATGGAATTACTCTGCCTTGTTTCAGCGTGTTCTGGGTTTGATGCAAAATCTGATTAAGGGTCTTAAAAAATGGCTTTGCCTGGGGCATCGTGAATATGATACCCATATCTGGCAAAGGCTCTTCCCAGGACATCACAGTGCAAGAGATAGCAACCAAATCTGTGCTGAGTGTTAAGTGAAGCTGGAAAGCACAGCTGAGCTTCTGCTGCAAGTGCAGTGATTGTCTTCATTGTTTTCTGAGGCATTGCTGTGGCTGGAGAATTTGGGGCAGTGGCAGCTCTGGTTTGTCTTGTGTAGGTGGGAATGCAAGGTTGGGTAGTTAGGTTACTGTGGCAGGATCATAATCATAAATGCTGTCTATGATTCCCCTTTTATTCCCCCAATTATATCTGGTATAGCCCTTCTCCATCTCACTGGTAGGTTTGTAGTGCAGACTGTTATTCTGGGGACTTCTCTTGCAGTTCCAGTGCTGTGCAAGTCCAGCTCTATTGAGGTGAGCATCCCAAAGGACCTGGTTGGAGGCCTGGACCTTTCCCTCATCAACACTTCGTGCAAAGGCGTGTCCAACGGCACTCATGTCAACATCCATTTCTCCCTGAAGTCCTGTGGAACTGTTGTAGATGTATGTATACCTACTGCCCAGTCTCTGGGATCTGGGGATTTGGCTGTGGCTTACTTGGGGAACAAAGCTGATTTAGCTGCACCCTCAGAGCTGCCATGCAGCTGCCCTCAGAGTGGACCTGGGCTGGCATTCCACAGTCAGAGAGCTTGTTCCATTCCCCTTCCAGCAGTGAGTGTCTGACAGCATGGATGCCGCTTTCTGCTCGCCTCCTGCTTCACAAGGGTAGAAGGTACAAGTGCCCTCACTCTTCATCCTCCTGCTAAGACAGATTCTGGTCTCCTGATAATGTTTGAAAGGTTAAACTGGCAGCTGGTCAGTGGCTCACCTTAGCAGAGGGGCAGCAGAAGTGTGGTGCATTGCAGCTGCCAGCAGACCGAGGTCCTTAGTTGGTCTGTGAGGATGAGCAGCATCACTCTGGTTGTGGGGTGTAAATTCCCAAGCTGGCCCTTCAGTGGCTCCTCTGAGTGTCAGCCCAGAGAGACCTTTCTCAGTGATCTCCCCTTTCTTTGCT
The DNA here is from genome assembly GCA_025504685.1 of Leucosticte australis. Taxonomy (NCBI): domain Eukaryota; kingdom Metazoa; phylum Chordata; class Aves; order Passeriformes; family Fringillidae; genus Leucosticte; species Leucosticte australis. The sequence goes on from JANIJU010000004.1 coordinate 35,517,874, forward strand.
GCAGGTAATCAATGACAAAATCATTGCCACCAACCTGGTGACCGGCTTGCCCAAGCAGACCCCGGGGAGCAACGGGGACATCATTGTGCGCACCAGCAAGCTGCTGATCCCGGTGACCTGCGAGTTCCCGCGCCGCTACACCATCTCCGAGGGCTACGTGCCCAACCTCAAGAACTCTCCCTTGGAAATCATGAGCCGCAACCAGGGCGTCTTCCCCTTCACCCTGGAGATCTTCAAGGACAAGGACTTTGATGAGCCCTACAGGGGTGACCTTCCCACCCTCAAGCTAAGGGACTCCCTGTACTTTGGGATTGAGCCCCTGGTGCACGTCAGTGGACTGGAGACACTGGTGGAGAGCTGCTTTGCCACTCCCACCTCTAAAATTGACGAGATCCTGAAGTACTACCTGATTCAAGATGGGTGAGTTCACTGTTCCCTCTCTTGCTGGCAATTTAGAGGGAATTGGCAGTGGGGCTGAGTTGTCTGTGTGATGCAGGAAACACTATCCCCCTCTCCACAGCAGCCTGTCTGTCCTGGTCACAGCAATCACCAGCAGCCATCAAGCTGAAACCACCTGTCCCATCAAAAGGAATTGGGAGAAACAGTGGGAGGCAGTGAGAGAGGTTCCTCTGAGTGCAGCCTCTACAGGATATATTTCCCTGTCACTAGCCTTGTGGATAATTGAGTTGGCTCCTGTAGAAAAGATTCTCTTTCCTGATACCCTCTCTCTGCCAGCCTCAGAGTGCCAAGCCAATGTGCAGAGCCCCCATGGCCATGTGCTGCTGCCAGGCAGCTGCTGCAGTGACTGGAGCAAGTTTCTTCATTTTCTCATAATGGCCTTATTACAGCACGGGCCACAAGAGCCCATTGCTACTCCTGGTAGGAGCTGCAGGAGAATCCCTTGCTTTGCTCTCCCTGATGCCTGTCAGTGCAATAAACTTAGGGTCTTTCAGTTTGGCTGTAATTTTTTGAGGTATTTGGGGTAAGTGATCATTCCAGGATATGCTAAAAAAATTTTGTGCAGATGTGTGGGTTTGCTGTTCTCGTGGTTTTTGCACCAGAGGTTTGGGGAGCCTTGCTGTGGGCTCAGCTGTGGCTCCTGAGATGACCCCTCTTTTCAGACACTTCTTTGGGTGCTGAAATGACTGCCATGCTACAGCATTGCTGTGGAGTGTTTGCATCCAGCTGCTTAACCAGAGAGCTCTGAGGAAATATCATAGTTGTGAGGCAGTCTGCTGTCCTCTAGGGAGGGAAATCAGCCAAAAGAATATCTAAGACATATTCAAGAGTTGTAGCCTGAGAGTCAAGGGACTGTGCTTGTGTAAATCCTGTATGTTGCCTGCCAGACCATTTAATGATGACAACAATCATGTCCTCAGCTGCCAGACTAAATCATCCACTGTTACAGCTGCTGCTGGCAAGTCCTGTGTGGTTGTCTTGTAGCAAAAGGGTCCTGCAATGTAAAGTACCCACAAATGCTGTTTTAATTTCCTTCTGACAGAGGATTCAGCATTAGCCTGCTCTCCCTCCATCCTAGGCTGCAGTCCTTCTGTGCCCAGCATTTCTGGGCTTTATGAGGAGATCTGTAATGGAAAAATTGATTTTATGAGCTCCCTGGCTTGGCTGTTCCCAGGGACCCTTCACAGAGTCAAGGCCTCAAACATTCATTTGTTTCTCCCCATGAGTGAAAATGATGGGATTTAAAACAGCAGCCAAAACCTGAGCTGGATAAAGAAAGGAGGAGGGCAGGAAATGTCATCTCTTGAATTCACCCCAGCACTGGTTGGAGGATTTATGGCACCAGCAGTCCCTTGGTACCTGCAGAGGGCATTAAAACTTCACTGAAGGGAAAAGTGCTCCACTCTGCAGCCATCACTGCAGGCCCCAGTGATTCAAAATTAAATTAGCTGAATGCACTGCTAAGTTGTCCCTCTCCAAACACTTCTGTAATAACTCAGTTTCCTTCTAGAAATCCAGCCCAAAAGCCCATGGCAATAAAAATGGGATTTTTGTATCAGTTTATCTAGGATCAGACCTGCAAGAGTTAACTGTATAATCCAAAGGGAAACACTGTTTATATTGGAGGGGATATACCTTGGACTGAGGAATGGGAAAATTCCCTCTGCTGCTCTCTTCTCTGTTAATTCCCTGCCTCTGAGAACAAAGGGGAACAAAGGCAGTGACCGATGGCACAGCTGATAAACGCTGGAGCTCCCTGGGGCATCTGGAGCCAGGTCACGTCACTGCTGAGGTCAGGTGCTGTGCTTCAGCAGAGCATTGGGTGGTTAAGGTAGTTCCATTGCAAAGCCCATCTCCTTATGCCTCAGGCTGCCCTGTTTGCTAGGCTGAGGTGGATGTTTCATTGTGCAAGCCTTCCTTTCAGCCTTGCAACCCTGAATAAGAGGGTCAGAGCACAGCTCCCACGGCACTGCCACTCTGCTCCCCAAACCTAGGCACATTATGCACAGGGGTAGGGTGGTTTTCCCTGTGTCCTGACCAGGCCCAACCCTTTTCCTTCCATATCTGTCTCTTCTCACCTCTCCAAAGTGGGCAGCAGGGTCTCTGGGGGGTTTCCTAGCAGAGTGGGATATGGTCTGGCCCCACAAATGCAAAAGGTGTTGCCCTTGTGACTCGTGAGGTTTCTGTGCTGGTTTTGTCTATGTATCTCTGATTCCTTTGTGGTGTTCTTCCATTTTCCCTCTCCCTAGCCCCAAACCAGTAGGTTTCCTTCCTCCAGTGTGGAGAACCTTTGGAGAGCCTGGGATTTAGGAGTCAGTTTGAGGCAGTGTCCAATAATCATCACAGTTTATGTGCTCACAAATGAGAATGTATCTATGAGTGGACTTCATGGCCCTAGAGCTTGGCCACTCACCTATGAAAAGTCTTTAACTGTCATTCCTTATGATCAGGTGCCTCGTTTAAAAAGGAATTTTGACAACACAGAGATTCCCAAAGAGCAGTTCTGCCTTCCCTTCAATGAAGGCAGAACTGCTCTTTTGCAACTGAACATGTCAAACATCAGCATTGCTGACAATGCCATGCACATTTCTTGTGTAAAGATGGAAGCTGAAGCTTGCTGCAAGAGCAAGGCTTTGAGCTACACCAGTACCTCTTGCCTCTTCCGCCACTGCTTTATTGGGGTTTTTTTTAAATATCTTTCAAAGTCCACATTTTTGGAATGAACTTGCTAGAAAGGATGAGCTGCACTGCAATGCAATTCCACAGCAGCATCAGGGCCTCTCAAGATGCCCAAGGCTTTGCAATAATTATCAGTAATTATTGAGCCACCATAACTTTTTTTCTGTCAAAATATAAATAGGCTGTAATGGTTTATAAATGCACTTCACCTGGAAGGTAGCCTGTTATAAAAGCAGCTTATTTTCTTGCAGTTCTGTGACTTCTTTTACAATCATTCATTGCTAGTGATGGAAAAACTGAAATTATAAATTTTTGGTGTAGTGAATTTGAGCTGTTTGACCAAATCCAGCAGGAAGAAAATATAAATTATACTAAGCAAAGTAAATCTGGATTTTTGTTTTCATCATCTGTCATATTTTAGTAATGTGGGTGCAGGCTGCTTCATTTCAAGCATAATTTATGTGCATTTCTATGTGTATACAGTAAGAGCATGGCACATTCTGTAGTGTATAACACTGCAGGCTGTTGCACAGGGAGGTGAAATGAGGACAGACTTGCCTGCAGCTTGCTGGCAGTCCCTCTCTGAGGGGACTGGGCCACGTCCTGCCAGCCCTCTGCTGCTGAGCTGTTCCCTGTCTGGAGATGCTATTAGCAATGCTGCTGTTTTTCCCCATCATTCACAACTTTTCTCCTGTGGCCAAAGAGGAAGTAGCAGAAATGGTAGCTGAGCCTGAGAGAACCAATCCCTCCCTTTCTTTCTCTGGTTAAGTGGGCTGGAATGTCTTTTCTTTTTCTTTTTTCCATTTCTGGGAAAGCTATTAAAGCCTATCCCTCTGCTCTCCTCAGCTGTGTTTCTGATGATTCCGTGAAGCAGTACACGTCAAAGGACCATCTTGCCAAGCACTTCCAGGTTCCTGTGTTCAAGTTTGTGGGCAAAGACAACAAGGTAAGCTCAAAACTCAACACTTAGATATTTCATCAGCTCTGATATGACTGAGGAGCCTCAGCACCAAGTTGGAAAAGGTTATGAAATGGCTGGCCCAAGGCAGGTGCTGCTGTGCCTGTTCCAGCAGTTGCACCTTACAGGAGCCTGACAAAGGTACTTCAGGAGAGATTGTTAAAAACAACTAAAATTAAAATATGAAGGACAGTTTTGGAACATCAATGCCACAGCAGCCTAAAATTGTTGCTTCCAGGGTGGTCTTGGTGGACCCTTGTTTGCTGGGTGAGACAAATGTTCTCAGTCACCAGGCACATTTCACAGTGCCCTGTCTTTAAAACAACACAGTTTTTAGTTTGGGATCTCTTCAGCCTTGTGTCTTCTCTAACTCTTGTGAGTACAGATGGCAGCACTCCAGACAGAAGGCCATTCTGCTTAATTCAGTGTGAAACCAGGCTGTGTCTCTGGTGCAGCAGCTCTGTAGTGGGAAGACAGTGGAAAGGATAATGCCCTTTTCCTAATTCAAATAGCTTTCCTTTCTGTGTTGGAGGAAATTGGATCTTCCAGTCATTGTTATGCTCAGCCAACACTGCCTGCTCCAAAAGGTATAGAGCTGCTGCTCCAGCTACTGGAGAGCCCCAGTAGGGCTAAAAGAGATGAGATCTAAAATTCAGAAATTTTCCTTGGCTTCCTGATTACCCCTGCTGCCACCAGCCTGCATCCTCCCATCCTGCAGAATGGATTCTGCTTCAAACCTCTGCAAGTCTTTATGGCTGCTGCTTGCAGGGATCTTGCTTGCTCTCCTGGTCATTTACAGGGTAGGGAGCAGCAATCCTGTCACTGCCTGTGCTGTGCAAGGAGAAAAGGCAGTTGTCTCCGTGCTCTTTGCATTCTCCCTCTTCCCTCAACTTAGCCTCTTATCACCCTCCTTTTTCCCCTTGGTTTCCTGGCTTTGTTTCCCCAGCTCACTTGAAATTCTCTTGCCCGTCTCCATCAATACTTGCGAGGCTTCACATATTCTTGACACGCAGCTCCTACCAGTCCATGTGAGCTCTTCCAAGCTGATTCCTGCCATTTTCATCCCTTCATCTGGAGCATCATTTCCCACCTTCTATTCCCCGTCTCCCCACTCTTGCCTCTGAGACCTCAGCCAGGCTCTCTGGAGAGGGCACACAAGGAAACAGACAGAGCGGCCGTTCTGGCTGCGGGCGGCGAGGCTGGACACGGACCATGTGCTATGGGCATGCTGTGGCACTGGCTCTGGCAGCAGTGCCAGTGGTCCCCAGGGCTGTGCACTGACCCTGCTGCTGTGTCCCCACCTCAGGAGGTGTTCCTGCACTGCCGCATCCTGGTGTGCGGGGCGCTGGACGAGACCTCGCGCTGCGCCCAGGGCTGCCGGAGACGCGTGCGCAGGTCGGCCGAGCAGCGGGAGGAGCAGCAGGACAAGGAATCTGTTCACGTGGCAAACCACATCCTGACAGGAGGCCCCATCAGGATCGACTTTGAGGACTGACACCCACCCTCTGGAACAGCATCCCTGGCCTTCCTTATCACTGCCTTCTGTTGGGGTTGTTTGAGAAACCAGAGATATTTGTCAAAGCCCCGCTTGAACCTCAGGACTCATTTCCTTAACTCTGTGGTGATTTTTTGTCAAGTGGTTTGGGCCCACGAGGCAGCCCTTGGAGTGTGACCCGGACTGCAGAGCAGTTTGGTTTTATCTGCATTTCTCCCCAACAATCTTTTAGCTGAAGGGACTCTGTTTCTTTGCAGGCCGGAAGTGTTACCCAACTTTGCCTTTCCCTACATCCACCTACAGGCCCCAGGACTGTTTGTCCTTGACTAAACAAATGTTATTCAAGCCCTTCTTGCATCAGACAGTACAAATAGTATCATAGCTGAGTGTGTTTGCTGTGCAGCTCTGTGAGTGATGCTGAAGATTTCAGGTGACTGTTAATAAAAACATGTATAAAATATATCTCATCATGTGTAAGTTCCTTGGAGCAATGCAGTTGTCATTACAGGCAGCTAAAGCTCAGATCTATCACAGGCACATTTAAATGAGATTTTAAATAGCAAAAGGTATTTAATGAGATTTGATTTTTTTAGTGGCTTTTGATAATTGCATGAAGTTTAATAGTGTTTCCTCCTGTATTTAGTGTATCATTATTCTTCTCCCTTTTCTCCCACCACCAAAAATGCCTTTCCTAAGTGCTGTAGCACCTTGATTGTAAGAGAACCACCATTAAACATCTATAAACACCCCCCTCCCATGTGTGCTGCTGCCAAGTGTTTGTCTGGAAGTTGTGATGCATTGCCCTGGTTAGCGAGGCCGTGGTTCCAACAGAGGATTAGAGGAATGTACATTAATTATTCATAGCAATCATTGCTGCTGTGGCAGCTCTCAGGACAGGGCTGTCCCCAGTGAGCCTGGTGACAGGAGACACGGCAGCGTTGTGTGAGTGGCCGTGGCAGGGGACACAATTACTGGTGATGGTGGTGGCATCGTGGTTGTCAGGAATCTTTTTGGATTGTCAGGCTCCTTCTGAAGAAAATATAATGGATGTGATCAGCTCGGGCTTCATTGGGCTGTGTGGTAAAGGATGAGGGTGTGGGGTGGAAGGGAGGAAGCACAGCCAGCAGTGAAGGACAACGAGGGACAGGCAGGGCTGGAGGATGAGGGGAAGGATCTGTCTCCAACGGTGGCAGTGGCTCTGCAGTGCGTTCCCAAGGTTTCCTACAAGAAGCTCCTCAGTGTGCAGCTCTGTCCTGTGTGCTTGGAGGTCTGCTGGAAGCCCCCCAGTCTTCTTCACCTATGTTCTGCTTTGCTTGGAGCAGCCAAATAGCTGCAAAAGCCAAAATTTGCTGCTGCTCTCAAATGGAAGGGGAATCCATTTGAAGGGACCATTTAGAAAGGAGTCACAAATCACCTCAAACATTTCAACCTATTTCAGAGATTTATTTGTTCTGGCAAGTGAGATTCCAGTGAGGAATGAACTTTTAATGGCTGAGAGTTTAATAATTTTTTAAAATAGCTTCATGGCTGCTTTTTTAATCTTGGAAATACACGTGTGTGTGTGTGTGTTATAGTAAACAAAACTATTTCTATGATGATAAATAGTTATAAATGGAAAGACACTCTTTGTGTGTTATCCAACCATATGTGAAAGAAAAAGAAAGGAAAAAGGCTTCTCCTAGGATTGCTGTTCTGCTGATTCACATCTGCATTAGGACCACAGGGGCAGTTTCCCACTGTCACTTCTTTGTTCAGGCAGCCTCCGCTAAATATATTTGTTTTGATAAAACAAGAGCTGGGAAATGAAATTAATTATCTGGTGCCTTCTGGAGAATCAAGTGGTCTTGTTTGTTTATATAGAAGAGATGTAGGGGGAGTGATGGAGGGAGAAGTTCCTTTCTTGGCTTATTTCAGTTATTGTGCTCATTATTTGGTTCTTCCTGATGAATTCCTGTGAAGCAGCTTTTCCACTCTGCAGCTGAAAACAATCCTGCCGATGCACAAAGTCAAGAGGAAGCCACAGGATGAGCAAAGCAGTGTCTTTGTGTCCAGAGCAGGGTGGAATTGAAGATGACCCAAGATTCATGCAGCAACCTGGAGAATGCTGTGATCAGCTGCTTCCATGGCTGTACATCACTGGATAGCAGGAGTGGCACAGAGGGGAAGCAGTTTTTAGTTTGGTTGCAGTTTTACTGGGTTCATGTGCTGGTTTGCTCCTGCACAGGATTATCTGCTGCTTTGCCAGAGTCACTGACACCACTTGAAGGTTCAAATATTTCCATGCAGAGCTGCTGGTGGGGTTTTTCAGATTAGCACAGTGAAAAATGAATTTATTCAATAGCTGGCCTGCTTGCAGCAGTCTCTAGGGTTTTGGGATGAATGGTGGTCTGAAAGCAGGGAGAAATGATGATTTATGTTGGTGACGTCTCCAGCACATCAGTGTCTGGGTGCAGAGATTTTGTTCAGAACCCTTTGATTTCTCCAGTGTATGTCATCACCTGCCAGCAGTTGCTTGGCTTTAATCTGATATCACTTGAACTATAAGATAATTTAAGATATTTGCCATGCAGTCGGCTACTGAACATAGACAATATAGCTATTTTAACTTCTTTTTTGTCATTTAATCATAGGAGTAGGTTCACATTTAAACTGGCCACAAGCACTATTTCACCAACAAAATACAAAGTTTGGGCAGTGTCTGGAATGAGGAATGTTTCCTTCCCATCTCTAGCCAAATGTAGGTGTTTCTTAGCTGGATAATCAAGGTTGTCTGTCCAGCCTCATGCTCTGACAGAGCAGTGAGCCTTGCAAAACAGAATTCCCTCTCCAGTGGCATTAGCCCAGCTAGGAAAGGCTGTCATTACATCTGAGCAGTGTTGAAGTCCTCTGTGATGGAAAACATCCCAGTACACCCCATGCAGTTGCTTCCATTTTCCTGGTCTGGATACCAGGGGGTTCTTGTTGTTCCAGCCCACTTGGGGCCAGCTGAACGTCTCTTTGCTATTCACTGTAAGGCAAAGATGACTGGCAGGAACAGGAACAGGGCTTAAATAATTTATAGCTCCATGCATACATTTTAAACCCATTTAAACTGGAAGAAAAGCAACCAAGACAGACTTTTTCTACTCTTGTTAAATCACCCTTTTGCAGCCTTAACTTCTCTGTGGCAGATGGAAGAACATAACCATAAATATGTTTGCAGGAGCTGCTGAAATATTTACGTGGCATGGCACGCACACACCCAGTAGCAACTTCCTTCCAACAAGAAACCCAGCTGAAAGCTGTCTGCCAATGTTCTGTGGAGGCAAAATGCCATGCACCACTTTAAATTCTGGTTTTGCATGCAACAAAAGCTCCCCATAACAGATGGGAGTATTAACCACGTTTTAGAAGGAATGATGTCTGAGGCTGCTGATAGCAGCCCCACAGAGGTAGCACATAAGTCCTGTCACCTGACAGATAAGGCTCCAGAATTTGGAATATCTCATCCAAGGCCACTGTGAGCCTCCTGTTTCGCTCCTGCAAGAGATGGAGGTGGATACCCAGCCATTTTGTGTGAAAAAGGATCCTAAGGGCAAAGCTTTGTTAAATGCTATAGAAGAAAAGTAATTAAATAGATGTGGATGACACTGGCAGAAGAAAAGTGGCTTCCTCTCCTGAGCCTGGGGGAGAGGGCTGTGATTTCACATCTGATTAATGGTGGGCTTTGGTCCTGAATATCAATTGTGTCCCACAAAACACCTCAAGCCCTTCTTAACTCATGCTTAAGAAATCTCCACATGTCCTAAATCAGTTTAGGATCCACCAGGTACTTAAATATGCAGGGTTGTCAGGGTGTGTAATGACAGGATGGAAAGTGTCAGGGGTGGGTGTGAGCAATGCACTGAAAGCAAATTACCCCTCTTCAGTCTGTCACCAGGGGTGCACAAATGTACACAGCATATCCATGCACTGGGAATTTCACAGGGCTTGCAGAAACCTACTGCCTTGCACTGCAAATTAGAGAGTTACAGGGTAGGGGCTGGTAATAGCATGTATTTAAGGTAAGTCCTGTGTTTATAAGCAGCACTGCATCCTGCTTGCCTTGGAGAGAACTGGCATGGGATCCTGTGTGCTTGGAAAGGAGCAGTGGGGCTGTGGAGCTGCATCTGCAGTGGGCAGCAGGCATGGCTTCCCTCTGTCCATGGGCTGGCTCTGCCCTGCCCTGCCCCAAGGCTGTTGTGGATGCCTTGGCCCAGGTGCCCAGGAGCTGGCAGGAGTCTCTGTGCTGCAGAGGGGCATTTGCAGCAGCCCAGGTGTC
>JANIJU010000004.1:35536180-35575239 GCA_025504685.1 Leucosticte australis
TGCCCTGCCAGCCTGGGTATCTGTGTGTGCCCGGGTACCTGTGTGTGCCCTGGCAGGGAAAGCCGCATCCTCCCTTGCTGTGCGCTCATCGCGGTGCCTCGGAGAGCTGGCTGCTCTTGGGAAAGGGGGTTCAGTGTCCCTGTGCTGGCACTGGCACAGAAGTTGTGACCCTGAGCACTGCCAGGGACAGCTCCTGGGTAGGAGGAGCTGCTCGTGGCCGCAGGGGAGAGGGAAAGGGGGGAAAGGGCGAGGAAAGAAGAGCCAGCAGCAGTGGGGTTCACTCACCGTATCGACAGCGGTACTGACAGACGCCGTTTTTCCCCCCGAGCAGTTCCAAGAAGGAGTCGAAGTAGCTGTTCACCGCTTCAAAGCCATCCCGGATGGTGTCGATGCCCCAGTCGGAATAGGATGACCCTGCCTGGGAGTCCTGCTGGCCGGGGCTGTCGGGCGCTGCCTCCTCGGAGCCGTGCCCCAGGCGCAGGCTGAGGCACAGGAGCGCTGCCCCCAGCAGCAGCCGCATGCTCAGGGCCGAGCCCGAGCCCCGGGCGGGCAGAGGGGCAGCAGCGGCGGGGATGAGCTGCTCTGGGCAGGAGGCAGCGGCACCGCTCTGCCTGGACTTTAAACGCTGCCTGGGCAGCCGGCGTGAGGTCACGGCAGCCGGGGTGCAAAGTGCAGCGCCGAGATACGGAGCGAGTTCAGCTCCCTGAGCTGGGAGTTTGCACAATCCCGCTGGGACACGCTCGGTCCCCATGGCTGGGGTGGGGGGGGGGCACCCCTCCCTCACCCCTTAGCAGGGTCTGTCCCCCCAGGACACTGCATGGGCCACCTCACTCCCTCCCCAGCCTGCTGGGACATGAAGAGCATCTCTCTGTCCAAAATTTCTGCTGCTCAGGCAGGCTGAGGAGCAGCCCTTGCCTTTTCCCCAGGCCTCCTGGGCACAGGGAGAGGCGGGATGAGAGCTCCACCCAGCCTGGCTGCTGGGTGTTTTGCTCCTAGCAAATCCCAGGGGCCCACGGAGCCTTGGAGGGGTTGATCCAGCAGCTTGGAGAAGTTTGGGACAAACACTACATCCAGGGCATTCCTTGGCATCACCTCCAGTTCCAGGATCAGTGTGGTAGGTGAGTACTGCCTTTGATGTGGCTGATGTTATAGGGCTGGTTGTTACAGCTCCTGTGTAATGTAAATTAAACCTGTAACACAGGTGACCCAGGAGGAAAGGTTGGCACTGAGACCTGAGCCAGGGAATGGGTTGTGGGGCAGCAGCAGCTCCTGGCTCTGGAGTGGGACAGGCCTGCCAGGACCCAGGGGCCTGCTCAGCTGGTGGAAAGTTCAAAGTTGCTCCTTGAAAAGAAAGCAACCAAATGAATACCAACAGCAAAAGACAAAGCAAACCACTCACGAAGAATAGAGAAAGGAAATGGTGTGGGAAGGTTCTGGCTGCTCTTAGAAAGCTTTTCAGATGTGTCCCAGCACAGCACTGCCTCTCAGGAGGAGCTGTGCTGCAGGCATTTCAAATCTATGCCAAACACAAATGCAAATTCTGGCATTTTATTGCTTTGCAGGAGGTTTAGCCCCCCTGCATTGCTGCTTCTGAAGGGCCAGAGCTCCATGGCACTGCCTGTGTCTCTGCACATGGCCCTGGGTGATCAGCTCCAGACATGGGATAAGGAGGAGGAACCACAGCCAAGTCTTGGTTTCTTAGACAGGTAAGTCAGAGAAGTGGGGAAGGGAGCAAACAAGCTGGTTAGTGCCTCTGCTGTGCAGTGGTGTGGAGCCAGAGGCAGCTGCTGCCTGCTTGTTCCACCTGTTCTGAGGCCCAGTCTGCCAGGGCTGTCTTTTGGGTGAGGGGACACTTAGGAGTGCAGGAGCTCCCAGGGGAACCCCAAACCAGCTTTGCCTTTGGGGAGATAAACCCAGATGCAGAGAACACTGGGAAAGGGAGGTTGGCAGCTTGGGAATAGTCCAGTCCTTGCCTCAAGTAAGCCTTTTGTGACATCTGTGTCACCCCTGGCACACGGCAGAGGGGGTGCTGGGGAAGTGAGGACTTCCCTGCAGGAGCACTGGAGGGCTTGGGCCTCTCCTGTTGTTCAGACCATGCTGGGGACTGCTCTGTCAGTCATGGGTGGAAATGGTCCCTGGAATTTGTTGTCAGTGCCCCAGTGCAGGGCAAACTGGATTCAAGAGTCCCACACTGTGTCCTGCAGTGAGTGGAGCCTTTGGTGTCTCTGCTGGTTCAGTCCCTGCCCTGCCTGACACTCCAGTTCACAGTCCCAGTGCTCCCAGCCTTTGCCAACTGCCTGGCAGAAATTAATGTAAAAAAGAGCAAACCAGCTCTTGGGGACTAGCTTGGAAATGTGTAAAGCCTCTGGGTGTCTGTGCTTGGTGTCCTGCTTTTATGTAGAGCCTTTTAGGGTTGTTCTGGAGGCAGTTTCAGAACACAGCTTTCTTTGTCATCCCTCGGTCCCTGCTGACTGATCCATGTGCTGCTGAAGGCAGAGAAAGAGGGAAAAAATGCTGGCAGGACTGCAGAGGAGGCAAACCACAGGGAATGTGGCATGAGCAGGGCATGCAGCCTGGAGCTGGTGGCTCTGGAGCACCCAGGCTGTTTGCAAAATCAACTGGAATTGGGAAAGCCGAACAGGGCGGGGAGGGAGCAGCTGGCAGAGGGCAGAGCCTGGGTAAAGAGGAGTCAGAAACTTGCCTGTTAGTCACTGGTCCTGAAGCAAAGGTTGGTGAGTAAAAAGCTGTTTAACTGCTTTTCCAAAACGTGGCAGCCCCTTTGCCCTGCCCTGGGGATGAGCTACTCTTCTTCCTTCCTTCCTTCCACTTCCTTCCTTCCCTCCCGGAGCCAATCTCCTGAGAGCTTTTCAGTCCAGCTGCAAAGATCTCAGTTGCACCCAGACTGCAAGATCTGAAGAGCAGGAAAAATGTAGGATTGGGTAAAAGTGACCTCCAGTTTTCCCTCGGGGAGTAGCTCAGCAGCTGCAGCAGCGAGGAGCTGTGGATGTGCACAGTGGGACCCCGCAGGTTCTCTGGCCTGCCTTTGACCCACTGCAGTTACCAAAACCCCTTCCCTGCGCCAGCTTTTCTCTCTCTGAAGATTTAAGGGGTGCAGATGCTTTTTGCCACGGTGGTGAACTCTGACAACTGCTCCCTGAACCTGGCGCTGACCTCGGCATAGGCAGCTCCTGCTTGCGTGCATTCATTCCTGCCTCCGTAATGCTTAAATATAGCGCGGCCCGGGCCGCGGTGAGTCACGCGTTCCCGGGACACTGCCGGCTCTTGGCAGCGCTCCTGGGCTGCGAGGGAGAGGGGACTACACCCGTCCTGTCCCTGCGCTCCTGTGGCAATGAGCCCCATCCCAGATGGAGCTGGAAAAGTCCTCTTGGCTCCGCATCAGGAGCCGAGCTGCAGCTCCTGTGCTGCAGCTCCTGTGCTGCATTCCTCCTTCCCAGCACGTCTGGCTGTGCCAGCATCCTGCCCGTGCCGCTCTGCTGGGGAGGACATGGGATAGAGGGACCGAGCTCCTTTTCCGCCGGCTTTGGCTGGCTCGGGGAGCTGCTGGTGGGGAAGAGCAGCTGGTGGCTCAGGTTAGTGGGTGATCCGCGGCTGCTCCAAAGCCCAGATGAGTCACTGATTATGGGGAGGAGAGCTGCGGGTCGATGGTGAAATCTCCGAGTCCTCCGAGCCAGGTCAGAGTCCGGCAGCCGGGAAAGGGTGGGTGGGGTGGTTAAAGACCCCCTCCCTAACGGGGCCGAGCTCAAGTGTGTGGGCAGGTCCAGTCTCTCCGGGAGGCCCTGGGCAGGTCCCTTGTGCTGCCTTCCCCCAGCCTAGGACAGGGTTCTGCCCCTCTGCCCTGCTCAGGTGAGACCCCACCTGCAGAGCAGCCCCAGCCCTGGGACCAGCACAGGAGGGACCTGGAGCTGCTGGGGAGAGCCCAGGAGAGGCACCAGGATGAGCAGAGGGATGGAGCAGCTCTGCTGGGAGGAAAGGCTGGGAGAGCTGGGATTGTTCAGCCTAGAAAAGAGAAAACTGTGGAGATCTCAGAGCCCCTTCCAGTGCCTAAAGGGGCTCTAGGAGAGCTGGAGAAGGGCTGGAGTGACAGGACAAGGGAGAAGGGCATCAAACTGACAGAGGGCAGGGGTAGATGGGGATATTGGGAAGAAATTTGCATTGTGAGGGTGGTGAGGCCCTGAGGAGGCTGCCCAGAGGAACTGTGGCTGCCCCTGGACCCCTGGAAGTGTCCCAGCCTACGTTGGACAAGGGCTGGGATAGTGGAAGGCATCCCTCCCTATGGCAGGGGGTGGAACTAGATGAGTTTTAAGTACCTTCCAACCCAAACCATTCTGGGATTCTATGATCCTATCAGACCCTTTCCTTCCTCTTCATCTTATCCTGCCCTCTGACACTGACAGGCCTTTCTCCCTATCTCTGACCTTAGCCTGCCTGTTCAGCTGCAGCTGCTGTGGTCCTTACCCTTGCTGGGCTCCTCCCATGCTGGTGACCCCCATGGTCACCTTTCAGCTGCAGCTGTGCCAGAAGAGCCCCAGGGGCCCAGGTAGGATGGTGGGAAGTCACTGGCTGGGGTGGGACAGGGCTGATCCAGAGCCCTTCCTTCCTCCCAGGCCTGACTTGGCAGGGGCAGGGCAGCAGCTCAGCAGCACAGGGTGGCTGGGCATGGAACCCCATCACCCTTCCAAAATCAAACAGTGCTGCTGCTCCTCAGGCTTACTGCAAATGTGGGCTCACATCAGCTGTGTAGGGGCAGTGCCCTCCCTACCTGCAAGCCAAGAGCTCCATGGGCAGCACACAGCTCTGTTCCACAGGCAAAAGGATCCAGGCCTCTCAGCAGCCCCTGCTGTGCTTTTTGCAGGTTCCTGATGATGGGAATTAAGCACAAGCTCCACAGCACTGCAGGGTGAAGCCCAGGGATGGCTGAGGTGTGCAGACCCCAGAGGTTTTGGTCATGGAAGAGGCCAGCCTGACCTTCTCACATGTGAGTTTATTGTGCTGTTTAAGTCTCTGGTGCTCTCTTCTCCTCCCTAGAACCATTCCAGGGTAAGTGGTTGTTTTACCTTCTGGCTTCACAAAATAGATTTGCCAGCCCTGGAAAAGGGACCCTCAACAGCTGACCCTGCTTTCAGCCCAGCATTATCTGCCCTCCCCTCTTGCAGCCCTTTAGTGCTGTGTGTTCCCAGTAGAGACACAGAGTTTAGTGTTGAACAGGAATTTGGGGTAGGAGCAGCTCCCACACCTACCCAATGAGATGGTAAAGGGAAACAGAGGAGCTTGGTTTCCACAAATGGTAATAAAACTCTGGTGATTAAACTCTGTGTGATCAGATTTATAGCAGCCACATAGGAGGACAGCTGGATGTGGAGGATTTCTCACTGCTAATGGCAGTGGCTTTTATTTTAAGCCTGTTCTTTTTTTTTTTTTACATTAAAAATTTTATTACAAAAAAATGTAACAGTAAGGCAGTTGTCAGTCACTGTGAGCCCAGACAGTTTTCAATCATGTTTAATACAAAACTAGATTCACACAGGAGCCACACTGGGGATCCAAAAGCCCTCTGAGAAATGATGGGATAAGGCAGAAGCAGCAGCACCACTGTAATCCCTTACACAGTCATTGTTGGATGCATGGACACCACTGCAGTGGAGGGAGAGGAAATAGGGATTGTCTGCAGTTTTAAAATCTAAGCCAACCCTGTTGTCATAATCTGGAACATTCCTGATGTGTCCCAGCAGACTGAAGATTTAATTTTGAGAGATTGTTTTTTTTTCTTTAACCAAGTAAAATGTTCTCCTGTCAAAAGGAGAAAATTCTTTCCTGAAGAATTACCTGTGAGTGGTTCACTGCTTTAAAAAGTCGTGCACCAGAACATTTGTACTCCCCAAGCAATGCCTGAGACTGATGCTGTTTAACACTGAAGTACTCACTGGTATTGAGGTGAGGGAGGGAACTGCTGAGCAAAATTCTCCAGCTCTGGCTTTTTTTCATGCTCTGGTGATTGTTGAACAGAGATGGGACAGCAAGAGCAAATGCAGGTGTTTTCCACACCAGTTCCTGATGGCAATACAGGCATTTTGTTTTCTGCTCCTTTACTAGGTAGGACTGGCTTCCCTACAAGCATTTGTGGATGCCCCAAAGGCAGAATTCCCAACTGTTCCCACTGTTCATCGTCCCCTTTCACCTGCAGGGATGTGGTGGGAGGTACCTGCAGCCATGGTTACCTTTTTGGAGCTCAAGAAACTAAGAGATGGGAAAGAGAAAAGAAAGAACCATGGATAGGAAGAGAGACAGATGAAAAAGTGAGAAAACTCAGGTAGGCACAAATCTTATGGGTTTGGGGTCTTTTAAATTATTACAGTTTGGTACTCAAAGATCAGCTCTGCTAACACAGTTCTGGGGTGAATTTATTTAGATCAGCTCCTGCTCTCGGTAAATGAGCAGAACAGATGTGAGGTGGGACTGTGCAGACTTTGTGTTCTCACTTTATGGATGGACCTTGTTTTCCAGCTGCCAAAAGCCAGGCAAAATTCAGGAAGGTGCAGGGCTAAGGAGGGGCAGTTCTGTGGGTCCCACTGCTACCAGGCTCAGTAGAAATTTAAGTTATTTTCCAGCAAAGACCTTTTAAAGTGTCTTCTGAAAGTATGCAGTTCCTCCAACTATAGTACCTTAAACTGCATTCCCAGTAATCCAGAGGTATTTCTAGCACATTTAACAATAGGTTTTGTACATTTTGGCTCAACTGTCAAGATTTTATTGAGGCAGAAAATCCAATTAACCAAAATTGGAATTTTTCCCTTGGTAAAGACTTCAGGCTTGACCCCTAAATCAGTAAAATCATCATCATCCAGAAAATTGGACTGTTTAGGTAGAGGCAGTGCAGCTTCCTTTGATTTTTGTCCTCATGCTAGTGAGATATTTGGATATTTTGCTAAAAATCCTGCTGTGGAAGGGAAAGG
The DNA here is from genome assembly GCA_025504685.1 of Leucosticte australis. Classification (NCBI taxonomy): domain Eukaryota; kingdom Metazoa; phylum Chordata; class Aves; order Passeriformes; family Fringillidae; genus Leucosticte; species Leucosticte australis. The sequence continues at coordinate 35,543,152 of JANIJU010000004.1, forward strand.
GTTCAGGAAAGTGAGCCTGCATCTAAAAAAGGTTCAGGACTATAAATAGGCTGAGAGTTTCTCCTGAAACCTCGAGAGCTGGGAGGAGGATGAGGGCAGGGAGCATTCTGTGAGGACTCTGTGTTACCTCAGCACCTGAAGTCTCAGAACCAATTTGAAATTCCAGTGTCCTAAGGCATGACAATTTTGATTAATGAAGGTGGGAACATCCCCATCCCCACTGCCCGAGGAGCAGAGGGAAGAGCTGGCTGCCAGGACAGAACAAAAGCAGCATTAGTTCTTGTGGACAAACATTGCAGAAGAGGAGGGAGATGGGCTGTGGGTGTTCCCAGGCTGCTCTGACACTGTGGATGCATCCTGACTCTGCCTGTGGAACTGCTGGCTCATGGGGTCAAGATCCAGAGCCAAATTCTCCACACAGGCTGAGAAGGAAGACAAGTTTAAAAAGTGGGGCTTTTGTGGAAGTGAAAAACCAGGCTAGAACATGCTAATAACCTGTCTTTCAGCAAAGTAAACCTGCAGTGGTCAGGCACTCTAGGAAAGGAAAGAGTCAAGTGTCTGGGAATTGAGGAATGGGAAAGGGTTTAATTCAGCATTCCTTCGAAGGAAGCCCTCCCAGGCAATGATCCTGCCCTAAGCCTGGCAGGTGTGAGGAGGACTCCAGACAACTCCTGGCTGCCTACACTGCTCAGAGGGATGATGGTGACAGGAACACCACACACAACACCACTGGAAGTTGTGGCCCTCATCTGTATTTATCTGTATTTTGTCCTTTTTTTTTTTTTTTTTTTTCAGTAACACTTGTCAACCTCGGTATTTTCTGTTGATAAACCTTGGGGGGGGATTTGGAGGGAACCAAAAGCACGTCTGTCCTGTCCACAGCTGAGCTGGGCGGGGTGAACCTGTAGTGGAGTGTTTGTTAGTCAGTTGTAAACTGGCAGGAGTGTGCAGCTGCACCCCCTGAGTGCTCAGGAGCTCGGGCTGCCTCATTCCAGCTCCGATAACGTGCATGGCCGGCGGAACTCCTGCCCCCGCTCGTGGAGCCACTTATTGGAGACTGCAAAGACACAAAGGCACTGCATCACTGCACAGCTCAGCTCCTCTTCTGCTGAAGCTAAATGTGCTCTAGGCCAGCTTCTGGTTAAGCACAGGATTATCTTAATTTTCTAAAGGGTTTTAATCACAGAACGGTTTGGGCTGGAAGGGGCCTTAAAAGACTCTCTCATTCCAACCCCACTGCCATGCACAAATCTGTGAAGTCAGTCTAATAAAAATAACCAACCAACTAAAACCCCTTCCAGTATGGCTGCAAAGCTACAAAAACTCTTAAAGTAGACATAGCTACAAAAACTCTTAAACTAGATATAGTATTAATTTCCTTTATACAGGTAATGAAATATGCTACTATATAAAATATATTTAACATATAGAGAGGTATGAGGTAGATAAAGTAAATTAAATATATTTCTTTACAAAGAATGTCATTTCTGAAGTCCAAAGGAAAAATAAAGCCAAGCCACCCCCCAGCAGAGCCCAGACTCAGGTCAGAGGCAGGTACTCACCCCATTTATTCCCCACTAGCACCGGGCAGGCCGCGTGCCGCGTGCTGTAATCGCCTTCTCCACTCGGGAAGAGATTGTACCAGAACACAGCTGTACCCTGGGAATGGTGGGAACACTCAGCCCTGTGCTCTGAACCACAGAGTCACACCAGAGATTGTACCAGAGCACAGCTGTACCCTGGGAATGGTGGGAACACTCAGCCCTGTGCTCTGTACCACACACAGAGATTGTGCCAGAGCACAGCTGTACACCCTGGGAATGGTGGGAACACTCAGCCCTGTGCTCTAAGGCAAAGGTAGGTGCATTTGTATTTCAGAGCCTCCTTTTAAACTGCAGGCTCTTTTCCATATTCTTATTCTAAGGAAGAAGTCTCCTTTGACTTATTGTATGTCTGTATACTTGGCTCTTAATTTTTTTTTAAAATCTTAAGCCAGTTTTCATTCAACTCCTGACCAGTTTAAGAAAGCCAAGATTATTTACTAAAGCTGAGCAGCAGGCCAGTAAAGGCAAACCTGGCTTGAAGGAAAAAACTGACAGGAGAATTTCCTACAGATGCCTCAAGACTAAATCAACTCACAGATTTGAGTATTTTCAAAATGTGTTTTGCAGTATTTAAGTGTTTTGCACTTGCATCCGCACATGGGTCCTTGGAATCACCAGCAAAGCTCCAGTTGCTGCATTTAAGGAAAATCATAGCACTGATCTGACAGCACAGAGGTGCTTACAGTTATTTGAAAGGTTCATTTTCAAGCTCTGTTCTGTGTGGGTAGTGGGGAGGAGTGGATTTATCTGCTGGATCAGTCCTGCTCACCTTTCTCGGCCAAACGCTGGCTCCCACTTCAGGGAAGACCGTGGCTCCCCCTGCTGACACATCACTCATCTGAACAGGTGGGGAAGGACAGGTGAGTTCAGGCTGAGAAAATCTCACTTTTTAGTGAAAGTGAAGTTCAATTTTGACATAAATCCCTTAAGAAGGCCAACCCCCCCCCCTGTTCCCAGTGCAGTCCCAGCCTTGTCCCTCCCACTCGAGTGTTAAGGCAGTGAACATGCTGTAAACACTGATGCAGATACAAAAATAAACAGGCAGGCAAATAACTTAAGCTAATGCTCAAATTTGGGGGGAAAATCCTCCTTAAGGCACATGGAAGAACCACAAAGTCTGGGTAAGAAGACCCCCCCATATGTATTACCCCAAAGTTAGTGGCAAGTCCCTTCAGTAAAAAAGAATGAAAGAAAAGCAGAATGAAATCATTCCATGGCATAGAATATACAGTGACAGATGGCAGAAATGTATCACTTACATAAAACAACCAAGTAGCAATTCTGTTGCCTGTTCCCAATTCTTTAAAAGCATCTGGCTCATCTTTCTGTGAACAAAAGCAGGCAGATTCCATCAGCATTTCTTTTTGGTTGCTGAGAGCAGCCAATGACACACAGCTGCTGAGCCAGCAGCACAGAACAGACTCATGCAGAAGAATTAATCCAACCCCTCGATTTGGAAGGAGGGGAGGAATGCAACAGGAGTGAATCTATCAATTTAAATAAACCAGACACTTTGAAATTCTGTAGGACAGGGAGGGGAGGGCATTAAGCCCAGATTTCTAATGGGTAACAACAACTGTGCTGTCTGAGGCTATAAATCCTCCTCACAGCAAACTGAATTATTTAATTACACTCATCCCCCTTGTCCTTGGCAGCAGCCACGGCAGCTCTCAGTCCCAGGGTCAGCTGGGACACCTCCCTGCCACACTCCACTCTGGATTCCAGCTGGGAAGCAGGGAGGAAGCCTCAGTGACAAACCAGGCAACTAAGAGGTGTCCAGCACTCAACTTACAAGAATGAACCCTATTTTGATGAGTTTTGATACCAACTTCTGTCACACCTCTGTTTTTAAACCCACCCCCTGTGACCACAGTTTGTGTGCACTGAAATTCCAGCAATTGTTACTCCTGGAAACAACCCCAGTGTTTCCAAACAAAACCTGTTAAACACTTGCAATGCCTTGCAGCAGGTGCTTACAGAGCAGAGATCCTGATTCAGAATTGGTGGCTGGGACTGGCAGGGTTAAGGTTAATCTGAAGGGGTTAAACCACACAGAATTATGCCCAGTAAATAACCAACTGAATTTCAGCAGTCTGCAATTGAAGCTGGAATAAAACAGGTGGGGAATTTAAATCCAATTAAAAAATTAAGGACAGTGAGATAAGACTTTTTCCAGTTGTCAGGAGTCTGCTGGCACTCAGCTTACAGGCAGCAACCTCCACAGGTTCAGCTGGTGGTTTAGAGGGCTTTCTCCACGGACATGGATTAGGAAAGTGGAAGAGCTACAAAATTTAATAGACATGGAAGAACAGAGAGTGTGCCCCAGCCCAGAGGCCCAGGCTTCACCAGGTCTAGCTCTCCTCCAGCTCTTTACTTGCCCGTGCAAAGTCAAAGTGGGGCTCATACTGTCCTCCCACTCCATAATTTGCCACCTGAAAAAGAGAAACACAGCGCTTGTGAAGAAGAAAGAGTGAAGACAAAGCAGGACTTACCCTTCCAAAATCAAAATGAGGCTCATACTGGCCTCCTACGCCGTAGTTGGCTACCTACAGTGGGAGGAGAAGCACAGGATCTAGTAAATCAGTCTTTAGCCAGGTAAGAGTTTGGCTGTCAGCTACAGCCTTTGCAGAGATGAAGTTTAAACACCAAGCCCCAGGAAATGTCAAGCCTCTGTCAGCAGCAGGAGCATATCCAAGAGTGGCACTGTAGGATGCTCCAGGTAAGAATCTGGTGCTTCCCAGGGCAGAAAAGCATTTTTCTTCTACAGAAAACTTTTCAGCCTCTCTCCAAAACGGTGTCACGGTGCTTTTACATCACCAAATTGAAACCATTTTTTGACCTGAATTTGACTGTGTCAATGAAGAGGGTTCCCTGTCCTTCTTGCCAATTGGTTATAAAAAAATAACATCAATGTTCCACCAGATCCTTGGCCATTTTATCACCAGGATCCTTGACAGAGTGGCAAGGAGCACAGCAGGTTTCAGAAGTACTTTGTGGGTGTCTTGCTTTCTAGGTACTCGTGCTCTGCTCACAGTCAGTGAGGCAGCTACTCATTTAAAGACCTCAAGCAAATAAACAAAAGCACTTCTAAATTGCAGTTTACTCAAATTACACATCCAGCCAGTGTTTCCCACAGGGACACCAGAAACTCTGGTGGCCTTCCCTGAATTAAACTTTTAACTGCCTCCAACAGCAGCAAAGTCTGACCCTGTGGCCATGAAACTCAGTTTATTTGACTAAATGAAAAGGAACTACACATCCAGAGTTTCAGTTATCACTGTTTCCTCCAGCCCCAAAAAGCCATTTCACACTGAACCTCTGCTCTGCAAAGACTACTTTTTCTCCCCCTCTGTAAATAAATGAGTTTTTTGTGGCCACCTCACCTGAGCAAGCACAAGAGGTGCTGAAATGGTGAGTGGCACCCAGCACCAAACCCAAGCTGCCACTTACCTGCAGCTCCTCTGCAGTGGAGACATCCAGCCCTGTGAGGTCCTGGATCCTGGTGTTGATGCGGGACACCACCGGGCTCTCGTAGCCCGAGAGCCACGCGCTGGGGGGGGACAGTTAGTGACACCTGCCAGCAACAGCACAGCAGCAACACTTGCAGCCACTTGCAATGGGACACTGGTTTTTAGGACTTCTCAAGGATTTTGGTGGCATGACCAGAAGTATTTCCAGGGTGTTACAAACCCCTGAATTTAAGGAATGCATTTCCTAGAAAGAGCAATTCCAGCAGGGGTTTACAAGGGCCTGAATTCCCACACTGGGCTGAAGGAAGTGTTACAGACAGTGCTTCAAGCTGATTTTTAAACCAGGCACAAACAGTTTTGCTCTTAGCCTGCTCCGAACAGCTCATTCAGCCCCTGGGGTGATGCATTTTGGAGCAAGGTTTGGGATGGGAGCAGGTGAGTTACTGTTTCTGTCTGGGTAGCTGGAACTCAGCTCCCCCAAATGTCACACACTCCAGGCCAGCTCTCTGGGAGCTGCCCTTTCTCATCACTTACCCCTGCAGTGCTACTAAAAATCATTCTGAAAACAATCAAATAATGCATTAAATTGAACAACTGCTGTCAGAACAGCCTATTATAACTCTGCTATTTAGCACATGCTTCAGGTACACAATGATTTTTAAGGAGGGGGAACCCAAGCTGACCCCCCCCCCCCCCTTTTTCTTTATGTGGAAGGTCAGCCTCAGTTCCAAAGGCATCTTTCAGAATGTTTGCCTCCTACTGTGTATTAGAGTTTTTCCACAACTGCTCATCTGACTCATCCCATGCCAGCCACTGCACCTTCATTTTACCCTGGCAGCCCCCTGCACTAACATGGGTGATAATATTGATGATTTGGGGCTTGTTTTCCTCCTTTTTTTTTTTTTTTGGGCAGGAAAATGGAGATAGCTATTGCTACCTTTTTTCCTAGCAGCTGACTCAGCTTTTGGGCTCAGCAGTGCTTCCTGCTGGACAGAAATCCCTGTGTCCAGAGCCCAGCTGGAAACTATCAGCAGCAGCATCCATGTCATTTTACTCACATCAACCTTCACATCTATTCTAAATTAAGTTTTTTCTTTTGATTTGCATTTTAAAAAAACCTCATAAATCCCCAAATACTTTGCCTGGGAGGAACAGTAGCATGACACATGACACAAGGCACTGACACAGGTTACAGAATCTCTGTGAGCGTTTTTTTGAATGACAAATGAACTATGAGATAAAAGAAATCAGATTTCTCAGGACAGACATGCACAAACACATCCCCAGGACCATCCACTGCTGAACACTTGTTAGTACCAGGAGGTGTTACAGCACAATCTGCTTTGATTTCAGGTGGCAGAAGGATGCTAAGACACGGATATGAAGCATTCACCAAACAAAAATCCCCAGAAGCAGCCATGCCACACAGCCATGGTGACCAGGTTATGCTCACAAGCAGCCCTAACCTCACATTTAAGGCACAAGAAGAGCCCCAACACACCCAGCAGCTTCACTGTAGGCCCTCTCTGCCTCTGTCCAGTCTCTTAATAAAGGGAAAAAACCCAAGAAACCCAAAGAAAGAAAAACCCAGGCATTCTTGCTCTGTTGGTTATTTAGATGGCAATGAATGCTTCACCAGGGAGAATACTGCAGCCTTTCAGGAAGGGGAGTACTGTATGTATTTTAAAAATCCAATTAACTGCTTCCACATACAAAGCAAGCCTATGAAAGGTGGAGGAACAGGGAATTGAAACCATATTCCAAGTGCCAGCCTGTCTGCTGGGTGCTGAGAAAAACCACAGGGAGGCCTGGAGTGCTGCAGAGGTACAGGGACATTTAACCCTAGAGGTGCCATGCAAGCTGCAGCCATGGCTTTGCCTGGCCACAGAATATTCCAGCTGTCCCACATTCCCTCCTCTGCTGCTGTCCCAGCTTGGTCCCTTGCTGTTAAAAGTCTCTGCCTCATTCAAAACAATTTCTTCACACAAAGTTGGCTTTTTTTCCTGCCCTATCAAAAAAAGAGGAAGACTCCCCTGGCCAGTGGTGCAGGAGATGCAGCATTAACAGCCTTAAACATGCTCAGCAGTTTGTTTTCTTTTAATATTTACATACTTCCAGGTTCACTGCATTCTGTCCTATTTCTGACCAGCTGCCACCTCTGAGTCTGTGATGGGCTCCAACAAAAAAGGGACAATTCCTGGGAAGCCACAGCAGGGCAGGTCAAGATATCACTGATTTAGTTACAGAAGAATTTGGTATTTCCTTAATAACCACCACACAACTCCCCAGTTCCCTGACCACACAAGGCTGGTGTTTTGCTGACCCACTTGGCTTTGTAAAAAGCCATGCCTGAACTGCTATAAAAAATTTAATGCTTCCATTAGTGTGCTGAATTCACACTGGGGGAGCTTTTAACAACTTTTACATGCATCACAAACAGTCAGGAATAATCATATTGACTCATGGAATCAAGACATGGCTTGGTTGGGAGGGACCTTAAAGCTCATCCCATTGCACTCCCTGCCATGGGCAGGGACACCTTCCACTGCCCCAGGCTGCTCCAAGCCCTGTCCAGCCTGGCCTTGGGCACTGCCAGGGATGGGGACAGCCACAAAATGTCCCATGTTCCTCCCTCTTCTAATTCTGCATGAGGCACTTCAGAGATTTTGAATGGCAGATGCTTCTACACAGAAATAATTTAAAAACTAAGCAGTATATTGAGGAAAAAACAGACAATTTTCTGGAGCTACTGAACACACAAGAACACATCCCCCCCCAAATCTCATCTCCTCAGCTGCACTGGTCAGTCTAGAAGAAGACATTACATCCCAACACTACTTCTGGAGGTCACTGGCCTACAAAATGCTGGGATTTGTGTTTAAAAGCCTTCGAAGCCACACTTGGTGTGCAGAAAAGTACCAGCAGAGACACAACAGGGAGTGAGTAAAAGCCCAGCCTGGTATTTCTGAAGTGGAAACTTTTAGCATTCCATGCTGCAAGCTCTGGCTGCCTGCTGGGAGGAGAGGGAAGGGGGAAAAGGGAGTTTGATCTGTAAAAGCAGTGTGTGAGTGGGTGGGTTTATCCTGGTGCTGCACACACTGGCAAGGTGCCTCCTTTCACAGAGCTGCCACGTCCCACCAAGGGAACAGTAGCTCTCTCAGAGGCAGGAATGCTGTAATTTAGGAGGGCATGTGCTGGGAAGGAATGTTTGGAGGGGGAAAGCAGTCATCTATTAAAAAAATGAAGTGAGCATTTTTTGGTTTTCAGGAGCAATGATTCATCTGGAATCTGAACCAGCTCGAGCAGCTCCAAGGGAAAGATGTTTCTGGCAGTGCAGGAGGGCAGCAGGAACAGCACAGGCCCTCTAAATCAGGCTGGTGGGGGTGGCTTCTGCCTCCCACTCCAGATTTAGGTGTCAAGTTCTCTTGGGAAGTCCATACCCATCCTGCAAATCTGCACGCAGAGGAAAGCAAAGGCAGGGGGAAGCAGGAGCTGCACACCTCAAGGCTATTCCTGCCCTCAAAAAATGGCCTTCCCCAACTTCTTGGATGTGTCTCTACAATTTTAATTCCAGTTTTCAGTGAGATACTGAATTTAAAAACTTGGAGCTCAGTAAAATGTGATTTAATTTCTGAGAGTTCCTTGGGTACATTGGAAGGAAGTCCCACAGTGCCACACTTTTGAGCACCAAACCTCATTAAGAATTTAAGGGTCCCATTCCCCAGGCTCTATCCTGTTCTTTTTTAATTGGCCTTTCATGTTGGGTGGTGCCTTGTACTATTTTTTCTGACTGTGGCATCTGCACTACCTCAGGGAATAACACTTCCTACTAATGAAAAATCACAACTCAAAAAGTTCTTTCGCTAAGCCTCATCTGTTTAAATAGGGACCAATTATGCATCCCAATTTCCATCAGTAATCTGGTCACCTTCTCCAATTCCCATCATTAGCACATCAAGTTTGACATGAGGGGATGTTCAAAAGGATGAAGGAGTTTCCTCAGTAAATACTCCAAACCCCACAAGTGAATAAATTAAACCCTCCAGATATGCAGTGACAAATAACCAAGAGAGGTAAGACATGGACAGACTTGAACATTAAAAACAAGAAATAAAAACTAAATGCAACACACGTCCAAAAGGGAGATGAATGTTCCTAAAGTCCCTCCATGGGGTCAGTTTTAAGGAGCAAACATGTAAGAGCTTCCCAGACAATTTCCAGAGGATTCCCACTACCTGCACAGGCCAATGAGCACACAGACCCACATGCTGCAAGGCTGTGAGGCATAAAAAAAAAAAGTTTTCAACTTTCCACTAGAGAGGCCTTAAGGACCTTGGCTCCAGTGGTTTTCCAGTTTTCCTGAGACTTATCATCATTCCTGAATCAATCACCTTCCTGTGAGCCCATATTTGGAAGCACTTTTACCTTTCTGAAGCAATTCACAGCTAAATTAAAGCCCTTCAGCTCCAGGCCATTCCAGGTTCAGGGGTTTGTCAAAGCAGCTGGAAGAACACTGAGTTTCTATTCAAGCAGCAACTACCTTCCACCATTCCAGCATGGAAATCCCTTAAAATCATCCCCTAGCTTTTCTGGGCAGTGCTCCCAGGAATCCCAGCAGCTCCCAGCTCTGAGCAAGTGTGGGCACTGAGGAGCAGAGGCGAGCCAGGCGGGTGCCCCATTGCTCTGGGTGCCAGCAGAGCCCCAGGGCCACGTTTAGTACGTTAGTCACAGCACACAAGCCATGCTCAGCCAGAGAAGGCACTTCCACCTTGGAATGCCACCACTGACAAGCAATCCCTACTCCTGCAGCCCCCATGCTTTGTTAATGACAGCTCAGCTTGCTTGGGCCACTCTCTTTGAAAGAAAGGCTGAAGAATAAGGAGAGTTACACAGAATCCTTGTGCTGAAGCAGCACAGCCCCAGGACACACTTCCTCAGACAAGGAATCCCTTCCCCTTACCTCTTAGAGACTCTGTAATGTGCTGTGGTCAGTTTCCCAGTCTCAGGGTCATGAACAGTAGCACGGCTCAGCTACAAAAAGAGAAAGGACAAGGCTTACCCACCTTGCAGGCTGCTTTTGGCCAAGCCCCAGGTGTTTGAAAGGTTCCGGTTGGTCCGGATGCGATGCTCGCATATTAGCAATGGTTGGAAGGGCAACACAAGCTGCAGCTGCCATGTCCAAATCACAACAAATTGGTTGGAATAATTTGGTTAGATTGTCCTTTCACTTTTTTCCTCCCTTTATTATTTTTCCTCCTTTTTTTTTTTTTTTTTTTTTTTTGGTGTAAAATCAAGACTTTCTACAAGTAATTTATGATGCTGAGTTTTCCAGACAATTCCTCCTCACCCAGAAGCTTTAACTCCTCCCAGAATTTTGGCTCAGTGCTGATGGCCTGTGCAGCCAATCTTTAATTACCATGGCTCAAACCAAGGGAGGGCAAGCAGGGGCAGGTGGTTTCTTTCAGATCCAGCCAATTTTGGAAAGCAATGGCTAAATTCAGCTCTTGTAGTACTTAATGGACAAGCTGAAAAGAACCAGGAGCCCGGTGGAAGCGAGCCTGTGTTCTGCCAGGTTTGTGTCAGGCAGGAGGTAAAGGAGCTCAGCTGGGAGTGTGGGATTATCCTGGACAAGGAGATGTGTGTCTGTGTGCCCAGCAAGGACCTGAAGCATTTCTTACACTCAATTCAGGCATTTTGAGATCTGCTTCATTTTCCAAAGAAAAGGAGGACAATTCTTGGTTGTGAGAAGGAGCAAGGGGAAAGGAATGTATAGATTAAAAACAAACCCCAGATTTTACTGAAGGTTTTGTGGCATCTTGTATTTTTCACGCTGACTGCAGAGACTCGCTTGAAAAAACAGACTTGAGAAGGCGACCAAAAGGGAAAGAACAAATCAAAACACACCCCCAGAACTTCCAGCTGAAGGAAAAGACTGAGAAACTCAGCAGCACCAGCCTGTTACAGATCTGCAGGGAATCACAAGGTGGACTGCAAGCTGTCTCTTCAGCCCACTGGTTTCCTGAGAATGAGCAGGACGTACACACTGATGCCAGGCCCAAGCCTGGGGCAGAGCTCTCTTACCTTTTGCTAATTCTGTAATGTGCCGTCTCCAAGGCTCCCGTTATGGGGTTTGAAATGGTGGCTCGCCTCAGCTGTGAAGCGAACCATCAGAAGTTGCATTACAAGCACAATCTGCAGCCCAGCACTCCGACCATCCAGAAGCCTGGCCAGGGGACAATGCCACCACCCTGGCACCTCTGTCTGCCCTGCAGGGCCATGGGGAACCAGGGCAGGCTCCAGCTTTACCAAAAGAAAGGTTTCTTGTTTGGGTTTTTTAAGGTTTTCCACAAGTCCTGTTTCCATGTTTGCAGTAAGGATGGTTGTCTGAATAAAGCAAACTACACAGCTTGGATTTCTTCTGTAGTGAAATGCTCTGGGAGCAGCACAGTGGTGTGGCATGGGGACACGTGGTGCTTTGTTACACTGTCCTGCCCCTGCCCGAAGGGTTTTACAGGTAAATTCCTGGCAGCACCATAAGCCAAAGGTGAATAAACCATTCCTTTTCAATCCTTCCTGTACCAAAAGCAGCACTGAGCTCCCACAAACTTCTGCTTCACCCATGATCACATTTACACAAAGTGGGAACTCCTGGCTCAAGGCTTTCCTTTCCCTCTGCTGTGCTCCATTTACCTCATGCCTTCCCATCTGTGTTAATATTCCAACTCAGAACCTCACATGTGCCCTTTAGTTCATGTACTCCCAGCACTCTCCATCACTCATAACTGGAAAGGCTGGGATGCAGAGCCCAAATTTTGCAAAAGGCACAATGTCATGCCAACTCCCAAACAATCAGAAGCATTTCTCCACTGTTAAAATACACTAAACAAGCCAAGGCCTCTCCATACCTACAAGAAAGGATGCTGGGAGCTCCCAGTATGCTGCCTCTCCTCTCCTCCCATGCAGACACATGAAAAAACAAGGCACAAACTACAATTCCAGTGAGACTCCAGAGCTGAATAATGAGCCTTCATCCTGCCAGCACAGCAGAAGGCTGGGCACAGATCAGGCAGCACTCTCCTCCCAGAGGATGGCAGCAGCCCGAGCAGCAGGAAGGAGGAGATGACCTTTAGGTCTCCAAGAACAAAATCCTTTTGCTGCTGAGCAGTGCAAGGCCTCAGCCACAGGGAATATGGGAACAGTAAGTGCATACAGATGCTCCTGCCATAAAGGTCTCCAAGTCTTTGCCATGAGCTGAGTATTTGACAGGAGAGCAGTGACCTCAGCAAGCTCAGAGCTTGCAGTCACACATTTACAGTTTTCTACTCTGTAAAGTAGTGGTCTGGTCACATTCCATAGGTGTGGAACGCATCACTCTGGAGCAAAGGAGCTCCAACACCTCCAGACCAACAATGGGGGCTTTGATTTTCAGCCCTGCAGCAGGAGGAGATGCCTCACAGGTCTGTGGAGGGAAAAGCTTGCACTTCCTGCTTACAATTCAGAGCATTATCTCAGAGACCTCAGAACAGAATCACTGAGGTTGGAGAAGACCTCCAAGATAATCAACTCCAGCCTCTGATCCACGCCCACCTTGCCACATCCAGCCATTCCTTGGGCACCTGCAGGGATGGTGACCCTGCCATCTCCCTGGACAGCCCCTACCAAGGCCTGACAAACTCTTCAGCAAAGAGATTCTTCCCAATGTCCAACAGCTCAGCCTTCAGAGAGCTTTAAGATCCCCTTCAGGCTCCCTGGTAGGCCAAGGACAGCCTCAGTGCCCATGCACAACCACAGCTCTTGGCCAAGCCAACAGCTTCTCCTGCACTGAATGCTCTTATTCCCCTGGACTCCATCTGCTCAGCTCATGCTGGACAAAAAGCCATTTAGGCCAAAAGCAAAGGAAAAAAGCAGGAAAATTACATTTCTAGGAGTTTAGGTCTTATTTTAGAATTGATGGAAATATAAATTAATTAAACTAACTACATCTTCAGAGTACATTTGTAGATGCAGAGTTGCACCAACTGGATACAGAAGGCAACTCCATCAGTTTGCTGCTTGCCTTGGACACTCCTGTTCTCTCAGAGAGTCGAGCTGCTCTGGATTATTCCTCACTGAGAAACAACCACCTTTGCATCCAGTATCTCAGACAGGGTTGATGAGCCACCATTGTCAATAAGAAGCCAAAAGCCACCAACTATGTCCTGACCTCTTAAAGCTCTTTCATCTGCAGGCAGCTTCCAAGCCTAGAGACAGTGATGCCTCAGGTTTAGCTTTTCTATTTTTCACATTCTGTGCTGCTTTAGTGTGCAGGTCTGGGCTTCACATTAAGGGATGGTGAGCTCTCTGCCCAGAGCAGGGAGACAAAACAATTCCTGCTCTAGCTGGGCACCAAGGACAAATGATCCAAATCTCAGGACAAGAGCACAAACAACAGTGGAATAAAGAGAGAAAAACAAGCAGGATGGGGCTTCATAACAAAGCTGGAATTGGACAATTAACTCCAATATGCAAATGGAGCAGAACTTATAAAAGTGTGAGACCTTGTGACCAGTCATCCATTTTGTGCCCATTTTGGTTCACCTTGGGCTCTTGTGGTGGATCTATTGAAGAGATCCTTTTAATAAATCCCTGCTTTATTCTTTAACTCCATCTAGCCTCTGTTCTAGGTCAGCTTTCACAAGGCATCAACAGCAGCCAGTCTCATACCAAAATGGAGAATATAACCATTCTTTCTTGTCTATACAATAAGGTGGCATTCCAGGACCAGAGGAATGGCTGCCTTTCCCTTCCAGACTTAAAAAGAAACAAAAGCAGAAAACCAAACACAAGTCAGGAATACTCCAGTCCACCCTCGCTGCTTTAAGTTTGTTCTCTGCTGGAGAACATTCTCCTCCTCATCTGATCCAAACCAGCTGAAATGGTGTCTGCTGGAAGAGCCTGACAATCCTGCACTGCTGGGACCTGGCTCCAGTCATCACAGAGAATTCCCAGCCTCCTTCAAGAGCTGCAAGGTGAGGCAAGCAAGGTGAGAGCTCACTGCACACCCCCCTGCCCTCCAGAGCAGCCAGCCACTCACACTCACACCGAGCACACCGGGGATTCCAGGTTCCAGAGGCAGGGAAGGGGGAGCATTTACCCTGGGCTTGGCCAGCTCCTTCACGGTCTCGATCTCCTCGTCGGAGATGATGTCCAGGAAGCGAACGATGCGGGGCTTGTCCCACTCGTCCTCCTGCTTGACAGGGCCCAGGATGTACCTGGGGTTCCTGTTCCCGTCGTAGTAGCGGCAGAAGAGCCTCTTCTGTCTGCGGGGAGTCTGCAGGGAGGCACAGCAAGGGCCACTCAGACAACTGGGGCTGTCACATTTCTCTTGGCAGAGAAAAGCAAGGCACAATTCTTCCCAAGGATTTCTGAGATTCACATTCTCTGAACCTCAGAGAAAGGGAAAACACAATTCCTATCACTTGCTGCGCCTGTGCTGTGCCAAAGTAGAATGCAATGTGGAGATTGTTTATCCAAAGTGAGGATGTTTTGTTTCCTTGGTCTATCAGGGCCAAGAGAGGGTGTGTGTGAGTGTGAGTGTGTGTGAGTGGACAGTCACAGGATTCAGTGCAGTGTGAGCAGGTGTGTGCAGAGTGAGTGCCTGGCAGATTCAGTTTAGATGAAATGTACATAGTATAGTATAATGAAGTAATTAATTTGCCTTCTGAGATCAATGGAGTCAGATGCATCATTCTCTCCCCTTTGATTTACAATAAACTGCCACAGGACATTGGTATCTCCAAGGGCAGAACACATCCTGGACACACAAACAATTCACTCTCCCCACCTCCTTATGGGACAGGTTAAAGAGATGATTTCAGTTTGAGAGGTCAGTGCTGTCTGCACTTTAGTGTTGCTGTGCAATACTTCAGCAAGCATTACTTTACACAACCCTACTAAGATAATTTTATCACTACAAAAAACCACCCCAGCTGATCCAACTTCTCTGCCCATCTAGAATGA
Source organism: Leucosticte australis (assembly GCA_025504685.1). Classification (NCBI taxonomy): domain Eukaryota; kingdom Metazoa; phylum Chordata; class Aves; order Passeriformes; family Fringillidae; genus Leucosticte; species Leucosticte australis. The sequence continues at coordinate 35,558,225 of JANIJU010000004.1, forward strand.
AAATATTCATTAAAGCCTCACAGAGGTCTGGTGCTGTGCTAGAGAACTGATTGCAAACTACTCCAGCTACCCTATTTAATTCTGTCTGTAACTCTGGACTTCCAGCATCCTTATTCAATTAATTACACACATGGAGCACATCCAAGACAGCCAGCAGTGCCTGGGGCAGCGTTACTTTCTGTCTACTGAACAGGCCAAAGGGGGCAGAAACCCAACACGTGATCCTCAGCTCTGCACACTCATCCAGCTGCTCTAACAGCTTCCTTGCTTGCACACCACACACATTTTTCTGACATTCCTGACATTGTTTGGTTTCAAACATTTGAGAACAGTCTACTCCACTTTACCATTTTGAGCCCCTCCCCACGGCACAGCATTTCGTACTTCCTTCTCTCAGGCAGGTAATCCTTTTTCTTAACCTCAGTTTCCTTCTCCTGCTGCTCTTCTGAATCTGTGCTGGACTTGTTGGCTTCTTTTTCTTTAGCCATGATGTACTCAAAGTATTTCATGTTCCCGTTTGCTCTTTGATGTTCAGGATCTATGGGAGAGAATCAGACAGGGATCACTGGCAGGGTTCCAGTCCCTGAGGAATCATCCAGAAGTGGTTATTCACAGAAAGCAAAAGGAAACAGATGCACACCACTGCTTATCCAACCCCCTGCACATGGGGGTCCCAGCACTGAGGAAAAGGGTTTGGCCACTCCAGCCCATCTCACTTCAGAGGGACAGACAAGGGAATGGGACAGGGAGAGAGCTGGCACAGCATGGCTGGCTGGAAACTGAAACTACCCTGGTGGGATTTAAAATTTCTGGTGACAAAGCACTTTAACTTACAGAATTAGCTTCAGTTCTTTAATAAGTGGCTCTTGCTATGTTAGGGTTAGTTCTGAGCTTCCCAGAGCATCCATTACACAGTCAGTGAAGTATTCACAGGAGAATAAATGCTTTCATTTTTCATGGAACAGACTCTTATCTCACTGACCTGTATTCTGTATTTCTTGTTTTTACAAGTGTTTCATCTTCAGCATGCCGAATTTGTATTTAAACCATCTGCAGAGATCTCAGTATCACCAATTTAGCTTCAATTTCATTAATTTTGGTTTTGCCTCTACTTAAGGGGAAGCAATCTCAACCCAGGAAAGCAAAATGTAGGGAGAGAAGCAGATTTCAGACAGGTAGAAGGGACAGAAGCCATGAAAACCCTTCAGTACAAAGGAGCAAATCCCCATCTAAAATGCAAAACCACACTTTACAGATGCATATAGGAGTCAGATCCCAGGCAAGGCTGCAGTGCCCAGGACAAAGCCAGGCAGAGCTGTGTCCCTGTGCCCCTCACCCAGCTCCAGGAGGCGCCTGGTGAGTGCCATGGCCTTGCCCAGGTCCCCCTGCTGGTACACAGCATAGCTCAGGTAGTCCAGGATGTAGACTTTGTCTGCAGAGGACACTTCTCCCTCATCCAGCTGCTTCAGGGCTTGCTCCATCCACAGCTCTGTGTGGTAGTAGTCAGCCTCTGTGTAGGCAATCTTGCCCAGCTCAAAGCAATCTTCAGCTGTCAGGAAGGATTTGTGCTTCACACCTGGGTGTTTAGAGCAAAACAAAGAGTTTACACAGGGTTCCAGACCTGTGCTCTGAGAAACATTTGAGTTATTTCTCATTCCTCACAGCAGGGTTTTTTATTTCTGTTCTCCCACAGCTCCCTTCTGCAGTAGCTGTTTGTTGGAAGTCTCTAAAGTCTGTAAATCCTTGGCACACAAGCACTCAGATGCAGCTTTCCACTGCCAGAATACCAGGGGACAGCTAAATGTCTCTGCCTCTAGTGAAAAATCAAATTTAACAAACCTTCCTTCCTCAAAACCCCAACCACTTCCAGCAAGAGCAAAAATAAGCCAAATTTGAAGTTTCAGAACTCTGTTTTCAAGGGCATCACATTATCACTTTCAAAATGTTACTGAACCACAACTTGTTAGAGACAGCTTGGTGGGGGAGGAGAAGGAAAACATCAGGGAGTAAATTCCCAGCTGCTTGGGATTTTTTTCAAGTCAGTCATTTTTAGAAACATTTTAAGTGACCTCTGAAAGATTAAAGCACTAGTAGGCAAATTACAGATTCCTATTTTTGCCTCTGGAAATACAGGCCCTATGAAAAACCAAATTTAATCTTGTAAAAGGGAAACAGGACCTGCCAGTGTTTTATTACAGCTAGAATTACATCCCTGATTACATCCTAACCCATTCTGAGTTTCTAACAGCAGCTCTGCAGTGCTCAAAGGGGGCAGCTGTTCTGCTGTCCATTCCTGTGATGGGCAGCAACTGCAGCTTCCTGAGCCTGAACCTGCAAACCCTCCAAGGACACAATAATTTGGCAGTAGCTGAGGTTCTGGACCAAAAGAAATTCCCTGGGAATGAAGAAAAGGAGCACAAACAAGTGACCACATGGGAAGTTCCCCTCTAGAGTCCAAGCTATTCTTTTTTATCCTCCAGAATTTCCAGGTTCTGCCAGTACACTTCATTGCACACTCTGGACAGCTCATTGCTTCAAAAGCAGCAAAACTCCCCCCTGTATTTCTGTGCTGTTTGAAGAAACCAGCAAGGAGCTGCTCACTGCATTAGGAGGAATCTGTAGGTCCTTGAGCAGGTCTTGAACCAAACCCAAAAGCAAGGTTATACATCATAACACATAAAGCCAATTACTCTTAATCTTATTAGGCATCTGACCACAATGAGCACTTGCAAAAACAAAATGAGTTGTACAGAGCTGATTTTTTGCCAGCTGGCACAGGACTATTTTTCTACAGAGGAAAACAAGGAAGACTCAGCAGAGAAAGTTTTCTGACAAAAAAGAGAAATTGTGTCTTGTCCTGCACAGAGCAGCCTATTAAAGATCAGCTCAGGCAATGCCACACAGGCTCAGGTCTGTGTATGCAGCATCTTTTGCTCCTCAACTTACACAATCCCTGAAGTCTGAGCTCAAAGGAATTTGTTAAAATGCATTAAGTTGTGCAATAAAACCAGGCATCTGCCAGTGCAACACAAGGGAAAAAACCCCACCCAGGTAAGATTTTATTGCTATTGGTTTTTAGTAGAAACTACTAACACTAGATTATCTTACCATAACTAGAAGAAAGATGCAGATTTCAACCAAAAAAACACTTTTAAAATTAATTTTAGCCAGCTCAACCTCTTTCCTAACGCTCCCTTCAGGCTGAGCAGTTAAACAAGGTGGAACAGAGCAAACAATTTGCAATCAGGACATTTAGGAAATGCAAATAACAGCCATGGATGGCTCTCACCTGGCAGGTTCCCCCTGGAGAGGGTGTCTGTGTCCAGGTTGTAGGTGTCCTGCAGCCTCAGGAGGGCCTTGGCTGCCCCAGTCTGATCCTCATCGTTTGGGAAGAATTGCCTCTGGATTGTCATGTTGGAGATAAAGCCTGGGAAAGGCAGGGAAACACTGCTCACCTCTGTCCTGGGAACTGGGTGAGCTCCCTGCCTCAGGGAAAGGCAAAATCCACCTTCACACAAGCCTGACCTGAACTCCCAGCACAGGCTGCACAGTCTGCATTTGGTTTGGGATTTTTTTTTTAAAGAAAGCAAAGGAAAAAAACAAAAATAAACACTTTTTTTTACCCCACCCATTCAGAAGGGCTGAAGACACACTGGTGCAGATTTCTGGCTGGCAGGTGCAGAGCCTTTTTTGCCATATTCAGCCCCTCTCACAGCAGCAAGGAGGCTGAGTGTGCTGAATCCTTATCAGAGACTAAGCCTTTTCTTTTTGAAAGCTCTGCTTCCTTATAATTCCTAACTGCAAACCTCCATCTGGTATTAATTAGCTGCTGAGACAGTCTCACAGGTCCTTTCTAACCACCCTGGCTTCCTTTTGCTAAGTGTCTTTCACAGTCAACTATTTCATGTCCTGCTCCTTGCTAAAGAGCTTCCACTCTTGCTGAAGAAAAGAGGCAGCAATTAAGTGTTTACTACACTAATTCAGATTAGTTCCACAAATGCTCAGTCTCAAAAGCAGATTTGCAAATCTAATCCAAGCCCTGGCATGTGAAAGGCAACAGGCAAGCACCTGCAGCGAGGCTGGGGTGCTGGATTTTGCTGCAGGCACACACACTCACCATCTGACATGTCCTTGAGCACCAGGCTCTCCAGCTCACCCCACTCTGTGTTGAGCCTTTTCATCAACTTGAATGCATTCACAGGATGGCCCAAAAACCCCTCTGGGTCTTTTGTGGCAGTAGCTGTCAGCTGATCCAGCTTCTCTGCCCATCTAGAATGAAAATATTCATTAAAGTCTCACAGAGGTCTGGTGCTGTGCTAGAGAACTGATTGCAAACTACTCAAATGTCTTCACTAATAAAAAAGCCAACCAAAATTGCAAGCTTTTGCATTATCTATATTTAGAGCTCTTCTAAAAGGAACAAGAAGGGCTACTTCCTTTTCCTTTCTTAAATCTTCTTCCTCAGCTGCAGCCCAAGTGTTGCACTGCTCTTGGAACCCTTGCTGGAACCCCTCCCTAGAAGCCCCAAAAGCACAGTGCCAGCACTTCCATTATGAGCTGCCATGCAGGACTAACCAAACCCAAAGCTTTACCCACATTTTCAACCTTTCAATCACCCCCTTGTTCCCCCTAAGGCTTACAAAAAGGCAGTTCAATGCTTGGCTCAAATTCATTTAGGTTTAGACACACACCTGTGAGATGCCCCTTGGCTCTCACCACAAAGCTCCTTTCCATGCTGAAAGCTTGGATGAAGCAACAGCAGAGGTTCTCACACCCTAAATGAAGAGCCCAGACCCAGCTCAAACTTCTCTAAGTACCACAAGTCATTCACAACCCTGAGGTGCCCCAAAACAAGCACAGCTTTCAAAAAAAAAAAAAAAAAAAAAAGAAAAAATAAAAGAAAAAAAGAAAAAAGCAGCTGTACACCATCACCCTGCAATCAGGGTGAATTGATATTCAGGAGCCCCACCCCACAGAGAATCCCAGACTCCAACAAGAAAGCAAACCCAGAATCTGCAGCCTGGAGGGAGCTGTGCCCATCAGCTGGAGCTGCTCTTGTTCCAGGATCTGGTTTGCCTGGATGGAAGCTGCAGGCTGGACCTGGGCAGGGAGGGGCTCACAGCTGTCAGAGGTGCCTCTGGCTGCATCTCCCCACACTGGCCCTGACTGTTCTCCTGCACTCTGACAGTCCCTGGGGGGTTTTCCAGCAGCCACACCAGTGAGGGGCTCCCTCCAAACCTGAGGAGCTGCTGGGGACCAGCTCCAGCTCAGAGCAAGGCTGAAGGAACCAACTTCACCCTGTTCCTTCACATGGCTCAGGGTCAAACCCTCCCTGCATTTCCCAGTGCAGCAGCAGCTCCCAGGATCCTCCAGGTGCCAACAAACAACGCTGGCATTTTTTTCCCAGGTTCTTCAAAAGCTCTGTGTCAGTTATTTAAACTCTCCTGACCTCGCAGGGAACACCTCGGATAAAATGAAAACAGAGCTGCAACACTTCTGCAATAAACTGTGTTTACACACTCTGGGATGCCCAACTGGCAGGTTCCCTCGTTAATTTGTAGCTGTAAAGAATCTACTGGTAACATTTCAAAGCTGGCAGCATTTCCAAGCCTGGGTTCCAAGTGACAAAGAAGGATCTTTCTTCCTGGATGGTGGAACACCACAAAGTAACACACAAAGGCCAAGATAAAAACCACTCCTCCATCTAGAACTGTTTCAACACCCTCAAGACAGATTTATGCATATTTCTGAAAGCAAGGAAAGCATCCTGTTCAGTGATAAAAGAGGTTTATTTCTAGCTGTGATAAAATCTGACACATTGGGCTCTGCTCCTCACGCGGTCAGGGCTCTTCTTATTTATGCACCAAGCAGTGCTGAAAGGGAACAGCTGACAACAAACACCCAGCAAAACCTGCTACTTTAAGCTTTGCCCCAGAGGAAAAATTCCACAAATTTAATCAGCCTTAAGGAAGCACTTTTTGCATAAGGTTGGACTCAAATGATTGACCATTAGCATTGTGACACCAGCTGCTTACTTTTTGATCTGCTCCAGCTTGCTTTCCTCTGCCTTAATGTAATCTTTCAGTGACACAACCAGATCTTTTTCTGTATTAATTAAGTCTGTCATATGACCTAGGAAAAAAAATGAGTTTGGTGAGTCAAGGAGAAACACAAACCCCTGAGAATTAAAGGCATTTTCTTCTTTTCTACTTCCCCAAAAGTCCTTCTGCATTTGCTTAAACAACCCTGAAGGAGTATCTGAGTAAGGCCTTTTTTTTTTTTTTTGAAGGAGAAAATCTCCTGCTGGACCAAGCTTGTTGCCATGGAAATTAATGTAATACTGCATATTTATTATTAGAACTAATTTAGGATTCATTTGGAAAAGGAAATAGTTTGCCACAGAGTAATCTTTCATCCAAGCATACATAATGTAGAGCAAATAAAGAGAAAGCTACAGACATACACAAAGCCTTTGTGTTTGATACACACCACTAATCCAGGGCTTTATTTTTAAGATTATATCCATGACTTCAAGAGTCCCTGGCATTAATTAATAATTGCTTCACCTCCTGCAAGCAGGCAGCTGAAGTGGTTCAGCACAAAGGGGTGCAGTGCTCCCCAGAACCCAAGGGTGAGTCCAGACATGCTGCACCACGATGTGCCCTTGGCAGCTCACCACCTCCTTCCAACTGTGTGCAGCACCAAAATTCTGCTTCAATTCCAATACCCTCAGGAATAAACAGTGACTACAAAGCCTAGCCTGGCTCATTAGAGCACCCTGGACTGACTGAAAGCCCATTTCTCCCCAAAGAAAAGCCAATAACTGGTAAGAACTAGGAAATGGGTTTGGTTCTGTACCAATTAGGGCCTTGGATGATTAACACATCCTTGCAGAATGAGCTTTGAGGGCTCTCAAGGAACTCTTTTGGCTACACCAAAGCAGTTCTCACCAATGGAAGTGAAGAAGTCCGTGTGGGCACAAGAGAAAGGCAGCAGAAATCCCAGGGCTAGGGCACACCAAACCTTCTTGAATGCCATTGCTCAACAGCTCTCACCTCACCACACACCTGTGAGAGAAACACAAAACAGGTGAAAAATCCCTGCTCACCAGAGAGTGGAATGCACCTTCAGAAGGGGCAGCAGAACCCTGACAGCCTGCACAGCTCCCACAGACTGAGTCCCTCCTGCTGACTTTTATACCTGAGAAAAAAGAATAGCTCAGGGACAAGGTGTTCACCAGCACTCTTTCTTTTTGGCATCTAAGTCATGCTGCAGGTAGAGCTGCTTTGCAAAAAGCACTGAAAGAAACCATCAAACACTGAAAAAAGCCCACAACACTGATTTAAAATAGTCATTATCAAGTTCATCCACTCAGTGGGGAAAAAAAGTTTCCTTTTTTTCAGTCAGAAAGATGCCAGTGGAGCAGGTCTGAAAATGAAAACCCCACATGAGCAGTCTAGAGAGGGAGTTCTGTGCATGCTCCTGCTGCCTCTGTGGAGCCAAGCCCCACACCTGACACAAAAGGCAGCTCTGTCTGTCCCTGGATCCTGGCTGAGCACTCACAGGCCAGCTGCCAAGCTCAAGCCTTTCAGGATCCTGATCCCTTCAGCAGCCCAGCATTGCTTGGCTCCTGCATACTTTAGGAGTAATTATGCTGTCGTGGAATTCACAAGGTTTGCTTTTTTTCCTCCCAAACAAAAGCTTAAACTTTCACATATTGTAGCTGGTCAGAAAAAAAATGAACTAACAAATTGATTTTACAGCTCTTCCAACAGCACAACCAGTGAAGAAAAAAACAAAGAAAAAAAGCAAAAAGCTCAGCTACAGTTTGGCCTATTTAGGGAAGAAAGTAGCATAACCTTAATCAAGCAAACAACATAGACCCCGGTGTGGTAGTCACATAAAAAATGTGCAAACATAACCAAGGAGGGTCAAAAGTTACACCCAAATAAAAGCCAGCACAGGTGGTGGTACCAACAGGAACAAATCCCTGACTCCGGAGTGCAGGATCTCTCTCACGCTGCACCTGAGGTCAGGAGGCAGCTCCCACCTCCAGCACTGCAGAGGGGAGGCACTGGGGTTTGGATTTCCTCTGGGGCCTGCCTGCCTGCCTGGGGGACAGGACCAGCACAGCTCCACTGGCACCAAGAGCAACAGCAGGAAATGCACACGAGCCCAGAAAAGCAGCACAGCCTCCAGCTCTTGTAAACCACCCAAAATCTGCCTGACCACAGCTGAAGGGCTGATGCATTCTGGCACACTACAACTCGCCTTCTGCCTGTGACAGTGAGAATTTGGACAGAGAAGCCTCCTGGAGTGCCTCTTTCCCCCTCATCACAGCAGCCTTCCTCACCTCTTCCTCCCCACCAGGCTGTTTCACACATACCTAACAAAAACCCACTGATTTTCACCTCCATTCTTACTGAGAACACCACTCAGCTCCTGTTTCACCCTGCAGAAAGCCAAGTGCCTCCTGCTCATTCAGCACTCGAGCCAACACATCTGTGAATCGGTGACAAAGCACAAACAGCTTTACTACATCGTAAATATTTGCCAATTTTATCAGCACTGGGAATGCACTGAGCTATTTGTTTACTGCACTCAGTGAAAGACAAGAGAAGCTTCAGAAAGTTTCCTTTCTTGCTATATTAATCAAGATGAAACTTTTTAAAACCACAAAGAAAAACCAATAAAGAGAATCACCAAAATGGTGAAGAAAATGTTTCCTCTCCACCTCCTGCTCTTAGTGACTGTTCCATCTTGGTTTTCCTCTCCTCCAGCTGCCTTTGCAGCCTGCTCCAGCACCAGGCTTCTGCAAACACTGTTGCAACCCTTATTCCCACCTCCTTATCTCCACAGGCACGCAGCAGGAGTGACTGGCAACAGCCACAAAATGCAACCAGGGCAATTCCAAGGAGGTACAAACACAAAGTTTCTCACATTTAGGCACTACAAGAGGCTGCCCAGAGGAACTGGATCTCCCGTTCTTGGAAGAATTCCAGAAGGAGCAGAGCTTTCCAACCACTGCAGCAGGACCAGCCACAGGTTCCCAAATCAAAGAAAACACAGCTCAGTTCGTATAGACACTGGAAATCTCCCAGACTCACAGCCTGCCAAGTAAGTAGGCTTTAATTTCTTCCCATTGGTGACATGAAGTAAAACAAGATGAAAATCCTCTCTCCATTACTCCTGTCAGTCTCGCCCTCCTCCTCAGCCATGTCCCACAAAAATGGCAATTGAGCATCTCGGGGAGGAGGGGATCTCTGCCCACGCAGGGAAGTGGGAGTGCAGCTGACAGCTCCAACACAGGAGCTCCCTGCCTCCCCTGGGAACGAGCACTGACTGAGCTCTGAAACAGCAAAACACCAGCAGGGGAAGGGGGGAACAGCAAAGAGCACACAAACACATGGATGGAAGGGAAACAAAGCAGCAAGCAGAGCAATGGCACTGCCAAGAGCAGCACATTCTCCGAGCACTCAACAAATTTCAACACCACCACTTCAACTGATGTAACTTAGAGGGGCTTTTTTGGGGACTTCCCAAAGTCCAGCTCTGCTTTACAAACAGAAAGATGCAAGCAGGCAAGCAAAGACAGCTGCAGAGTGACACAACCTCATCATATTAGGTCCCAAAGGCTGAAGATGCTCATTAGCCAAGTGTCCTCACTGCCAGCTCCAAGCTCCCAGGTGCTCACCAGGACTGAGAAGACAGGATAAAAAAAATGGAAACTGAGGGGCTACTTCAACGTGGAATGGCTCTAACTCAGTTCCAAAGCAGCTTCTTTGTTTAAGTAAGAAGGAACTGGCCTGCTCAAGATGAAGTCCACTGCAGGTCCAGAATACAAAACTATCACCAAGATCCTCAACTTTTGATTAAAAGATGGGGCCATTCTCACAATCCTTACTGGACCCCACTGTATGCAAAGATAATAATAAAACCCCCTGACCAGTTAAGCTGAGCTTAGGGGACATAGAAAAGATGGAGCCAGAAGTGATAGCTGCTCACTGCCCTAAACCTCTCCTGTCTCAAGGACAACCCAAGTTACAGCCTCATGACACAATGTGACCAAAAATACTACTGAAAAGGAAAGAACTTTCCCAAAATAAGTCCTAAGAACATTCAGCTACCATCATTGCTTAAAGGTCTCACAGGACAGAAGCACCAGAATCCAGTTCCTAAGTCCTCTAGCATGTTCAAAGGCTGTTTTAAAATTAAGTCCCAAGCAGTGAGAGAAGAAAGATTTTCTACAATTGCTGCTACCAAAAGAACAGGGTGCACTTCAGGCATCTTTTAATGACAAAATTACAATATTTCATATATATATATATGAAGAACATAACATAGTAAGAGATGAGAATCAATTTCAAAGTCAAGGAGGGTGATCTACCTATCATTTACTCCCAAGCTGAAGACAACATTGATGGCTGAATACAGAGCAATTGTGTTTGTACAGAGATTTATACACAGGGAACTGAAGTGAGTTTTGCCTTGGTTTCCTCCAGGCTAAGATGGAATGGACACAGCCCTCAGGGCCCACCAGTTTGAACTTCCCAGGCCAAGACAAGGAACACTGGGGATGGAATACAGCAATTATTTCATTAGGCACACCAGGCAGGAGGCTATCCGTCTGCTCAAGGATTAGCTGAGCAAATACAGAGATATCCAGGAACTTTTTCAGATATTAAAGTGATGGAGGGGGCTGGGGGTGTTTAGCCTGGAGAAAAGGAGACTCAGGGGTGACCTTATCACTCTCTACAGCTCCCTGAAGGGTGGCTGTGCTCAGGTGGGGTTGGGCTCTTTCTCCAGGCAGCACTGACAGAACCAGAGCACACAGACTCAAGCTGCACCAAGGGAAATATAGCCTGGATATCAGGAAAAAGTTTTTTACAGAAAGGGTGATAAAGTTCTGGAATGTTCTGCCCGGGGAGGTGGTGGAGTCACCATCCCTGGGTGTGTTTAAAACAGACTGGATGTGGCACTGGATGCCAGGGTTTAGTTGAGGTGTTGGGGCTGGGTTGGACTTTATAACCTTGGAGGTCTCTTGCAACCTGGTCATTCTAGGAATGCTAAAGAAAGCAGGACAATGTCAATGATAGTTGGGTTCTTCCACAGAGCATATTCTTTTAAAGAAAAAAAGATTTCCTTATCTGTATCAACCTCAGCATGAAGGCATGGCTTTCCTGCTGTGAACCTCTGCTTATCCTCCCCCCTTCCAAAGTGTAACTCACCACCTGTCAATTCAGGTTGTCAAACTGCCCCGGGCACTTGGCAATCTACGTGCAAGCCCCAAAAATCACAGCTTTAAATGCTAGATTTTAAAGCCATTCATTATGGAACAGCATTTAAATCTGCACAGGTCAGAGAGCTGGCTCGGGGAGGAAAACAAAGAGAAAGAAAGTTAATCAGTACTGGCTGTGTCAGCGCATACTTGAGAAGCAGTGCAGGGTGCTCCGGGTCAAATCAGTTTGGTCCAAGGCATTAAAATGAATCCAGCAAAGGTCCGAGGTGCAGGGCAGTGGGACAGGGAACATCCCTGTCCCCAAAGGCCAGCCTCTGCTTCCCAGACAAGCCGGGAACTCATTACCTCTACTCTCCGCCCCTGGCAGCACCGTCTGCAGCCCGAGCCAACAGCCCCCGGCGCTGTGGGGAGCTGCACTGATTCACTCGTGGTAACCAAGTAAATAAATGTCTTTCATTCACTAAAACCTCGAGCGCTGAACCTTTACTTGTGAGTAGGTGAACACTTCAGCACTCTGCATTCGCTTCTTCCTGAAGCCAGCAGAAAAAAAGAAGTGAAACTGAACGCTGGGCGATCCTGAAGGATCTTCCCTATGGGAGCAGCCAGCTTTTCAGGCAAACTGGAAGATTTAGTCTAAGAACGTGTGACATTTTTATTATGTTATTTTTATAAATGTTATTCTATTATTTATTATATTTGTATTGTATTCTTCAGCATGCTGAAGGCTCCAGAGTTTCTCCTGCCAGTCAGGCTGGATCCTACCAAAAGGGAACGGTATCGCTTACTACAAAGGCAGATGCAAAATTCCACGTAGAGCAGCTGGCTGAGCCCAACCCAAAGCAGCGGCGAGGGAAACCAAGGCAAGCCGCGTTCCCCAGGGCGCAATCCCCGCACACAGCTCACGCCGAGTAACTTTCCATCCCTCCCAGCACCGAGCCATGCGCTCGCAGCTCCCGCGGCCAAGGCGCTCCAGCTGCGGGGCCACCGAGCGGAGCGGGAGCCCACCTGCGGCACCGGAGGGCACCGGACCCGACCCGGCCGAGGGGACAACTCCCAGCTCCTAGAGGAGGAGGAGGAGAGGGAGGCGGCGGCCGTGTTTAGTCTGCCAGCCGCGGGGAAGCCGGCGCGCCGGCGCCCTCCCGCCCCCCTCCGGAGGCTGCCGGCTCCCGTTACGTAAGGGCCGGCAACGCCGGCCGGCAGCGCCGGGACACCGGCCCCTGCCCGCGGGGAAGGCGGGGGGCGGCGGAGCGCTGCCACGTATCGCCCCCCCCCCACCGCCGCCCGCGCCGCAGCCGCCCAGCCCCGCGGCGCCCTTCCCCCCGACCCACCCGCCCGGGCACCCTCACGGCCGGCGGGACGGGGCGGCCGGGCCTCACCTGAGCACGGGGGGCGGCTGGGCGGAGGCAGCACCAGAGCTCCACGCTCTGCCCGGGGGCTTCACCAACTGAGCGCGCCCGGCCCCGCCGCGCCTCTTATAGCCGCGCCCGGCCACGCCCCCTCAGGCCACGCCCCTCGGCGGTGCGGCCCGCGCGCTACGTGAGCCCGGTCACAGCGGCGGGCGCCGTACTGCGCATGCGCCTCCACCACCGCCGCGTCTCCACGTGGGTCCGCCCAGCCCGGGGACAGCGCGCACGTGGGGCCGCCCCGCCGGTACCGCCACCAGCCCGGGGGACCCCGCCCCGCCGGTACCGCCACCGGCCGGGAGACACCGCACACGTGGGGCCGCCCCGCCGGTACCGCCACCGGCCCGGGGATCGGTCTGCGAGCTGGGAACAGCCTCCGGGCCACGGAGCTCGGAAGCACGGAGCCGAAGCGGTGTTTTTGGAGTAAAAGTTGCCAGGAAAGGCCCGGAACGCCGGTCCCGCACCTTGCTGCCAGGGCAGCTGGGCTCAGCATCACGGAATCGATCAGGCTGGAAAAGAGTCCGGGATCATCGAGGCCAGCCTGGAAGGGCTGTGCTGCAGCGCTCTGAACCCTCTCAAGCACTTTAAAAAGCTGCTTGGGTGAGTTTTGCTCGGAGGGATCGATGCTGCCTCTAGGGTTTCATAAATAACCTGGTTGGTTGTTCATTCCAGCGATTCATTTGGAATCGTGGACATTCCTAAGCATTTTTCCCTCTCTCTTTAGACGAGGCTTTCAAGGAAAGGATCACCTCCTCACTAGCACAGCCAGCCTTCCATCTTTGCCCTTTCGATTCGTGGTCACTCCCAGCTGGAAATCTTTCACAACAACAACAACAGAGAGCTGGCAAAGGCATAGCAGGGCCAAACCCCCCTCTGACACACATTTTTTAGCAGGGTGAGTGCCCTAAAACCACCTCGTCCAGAAGAGGGACCTGGAGGCTGCAGCGTGATCCACAGCTGAGAGTTCTCCCTGTACCCAGACTGTCACCTCAGCTCCTCCCGAAGGGACAAAGCCTCGGGTGTTTTGTCCTGTTTTGGGGGTGTTTTGTCCCATTTTGGGGGGTGCTGAGATGCAGCTGTCTCACAGGAGAAACAAACAAGGGCATGAGGTGAATGTAGTCGTTTCTTGTCCAGCTGTGGACACAGATGTGTCCACACAGCTGACGGCAGAGCAGGAAGAAGGCCAGTTTTTAGTGGAACTATCCATCAAAAAATAAGCCTTCCCTTCCTCTCATTCTGGTCGCCTTCCAACAGCAATACAACTCCTACAACTAGCAGGAAACTCTGGAATGTTATCCAAGCTGAGGCATCCAGCTAAAGCCCCATTATCCAAAGAGTCCCTAACATCTAGCCAGAGGTTTAACAGCAGCTTCTAGAGATTTGGCAAAACCTCACACGCTGGAGAGGCACAGGCAGATTTCTTCAAGCGAGGTCTTCTGCTTTCTCATCCTCTTTTGCACTCTCCAGGAGTTTTTAGGAAGTGAGGCAGGCAGTGGGGGACACCACCAAGTCCATCAGCACGGGGCTGAAGGCTCCAGCTCGTTAGATTTGATTAATGAGTCATATTTATATCAGTCCACATGAGCTCAAAAGGCCCAGCTGATTAAAAGGTCCATCATAAACATAACAGACAGGATTCTGACTTCAGAGAAAAGCCAAATTTTGGGTGGTTTGCATCTAAAATTTAATGATAGGGGGGGAAGACTACTCATTAGCTTTCTCTTTAAAGAAGTGGTTTGTCTTTCCCTAAGCTTGTCCTAAAAAAAGGATTTTTTTTTTCTTTCCAAAAAGTTCCTTGTGGCTTAACCACAAGTTTTTGATGTGAATTTGCTGGTCCCATGTATTTAAGGCAATTAACAGTTGTTTTACAAGGGGCAGCTGTTAGCAATTCTAATGCTTATTTCTGCTTATTGGGGGCAACTGGAGAGGCACAAAACAGAAAGAAAAAGCAAGATTAGTAGTATAACCATTATTAGCCTGGAATTGCATTTTCCAGCTGCTTTTATGACTTGGAAAAAATCTTTTACCAACTCTTTACACCAATATGAGTATTTTACAATAGAAAATTCAAGAAAAATAATATAGATTTTTAGATAGAATAGATTTAAGAAAAATAATAATTTTAGCAACACAGGACCAAAGATTTACCTTGATCTTGTCCATGTAAGAGATGATGTTCCTACTGCCTGTGTCCTCTTTGCCTGCTCCTTTGGTTTGCTCTTGCTGCATCAGGAGAGTTTCTGGGGGGGGAGAGAGTTTCTGCAAGGGACTGATATAAACAGTTTACAGATGCAACTTGCTCAACTTGGAGCCCCAAAAATGCTTACAAAGAAACAAGTGCCAAACCAACATCTGCTATTTGTGCTCCTTGAGTTAAATGATTAAAGGATTCAGTGACAAGCAAGCCTCTGTTTTGAAACCATCCCCCTTGCTGGCATGCTGCAGAAATATCTACCAGGGCAACTGAGGTGTGAGCCCTGGGGAGGAGGCACAAGGGATCTCTCACAGATTGCTTGGCTTGCCCCAGCTCAGACCAGCACAAGTGCAGACTCCAATCTCATTCCTTATCTTCCCATGGCACACAGGTGGGCAGGATTGGGCTAATCCAGCCCGTGGGGGTTTGAGCTACACCTAACAAGGCAAGGCCAGAGCTCTGCCCTGGCTTTTAGTCCTTCCTGTGACAGAGTGCACTCACCAACACCTGGCTGCTCTGGGCTGAACCAGCTGGAGAGGCTGGCCCAAGATTTGCTGTCCCAAGCATCTCCCCCAGCTGCTTCCCTCTGCAGCTAGCTCTTCTTGCAAGATCTGTATCTGGGGGCAGTTAGGGTCAATAAATCTGTTAGTTTGTTTTAACAGCAGGGTGGATACTTCCCTTAGAGATTATATTTCAATCCTTTATTTTATTAAGGGAAGATGTGTTTTGTCCATTAATCCAATTAGCTCGCTGGATTAATAAGACTGGGCTTGCTCTATTTCAGGAAGCATAAAAATAGCAGTCAAGCATAATTAAAGCTAAACTTGCAAGTAACTCTGGTAACGAGAGCACTATTTCCCTGGATATTCTGTTTATTATTTTTACAAGCTCTGCTCTCAGATTACATGACGTGGATTCTTGATTAGAACGGCTCAATTCATGACCAAAAAGCAACAGGCTGCCCTGAAAACATTTACTTCTTGTATGTTTATAAAATTCTCTTTGTGCTAAATATAGTCAGGTAGGCTCCAACCCAGAATAATGTTTTCAATACTGGAGAGGAATCTGTTGGATTGCAAAGGAATGAAAGTGATTTGTCATTATTCTGACGTGCCCTGGCACAGGGTGCTCTCTGATCAGGGCTCTTCAAATCCAGCTGTGGGTATTTGGGTGCTGGAGCACTGAACAGCTCCAGCCTTTGGATAGATCCAGCTGTTGGAATCTGAAAAGCAAGGAACTCTCAAAACTTCAAGCCTGTAAACCAAAGCTTAAAATTAAACACAGGATTTGTTCTGAGACCTTGGGAAAAACTTCCAAACTTAAATGCTAAAAGCAAAAGTGTACATCTATATTTTAAAACAAAATCACACTAAGTAAAAAAAAGCTTCGAGTTTTAAAGTTTAAGATATTAAAAAAAACCCTATAAAAATAAAAAAATAAAAATACAGTATTATAAGTTTATATGTCATAACATAACTAAAAAAGTGTACACTATAACATAAACCCATAAAACAAAATATTTAAAGATTAAGTCAAAAACATAGATATCCTTTTTAACAATATTTTATCCTTATTAAAGATATTTTATCCTTAAAAAGTCTTAAAACTAAAAATCTTGTAACCTTCTAAACCCTACCATAACAACATAAACCAAACTCACCCTTCCTACCTATATAAAAAATTTAAAAAATAAACCACACCCTCAAAAACAACTCCAAAAGTCCCATCTCAAACTCCTCCCAAAATTCCCCCACAAATGATCACAAATAGTGCCCCGTGTGATTTTTGGCAACTTTTCCTATTCGACGACGTGTGTTTCTTTACTTTAAACAACGCTCCCGTGCTGCGGATACAAAACCCAGAGAAGCTTGGCGTGGGGGGAAAAAAGGAGAAAAGAGAAAGGAAGGAACAGGAAGAAGCTGCAGCTTGGGCAGAACTACAATTCCCAGCGCTCCCGGTGCGGGAAGAGTGGCTGGAGTGCAGTAAGCGGAGGGGCCAGCCGGGATCTGCTACTGACCGGGACCGGCCGGGATCAGCCGGGATCTGCTACTGATCGGGACCGGCCGGGATCCGGGATCAGCCGGGATCCGCTATTGATCGGGACCGGCCGGGATCCGGGATCAGCCGGGATCCGCTACTGACCGGGACCGGCCGGGATCCGGGATCAGCCGGGATCCGC
>JANIJU010000004.1:35575249-35585643 GCA_025504685.1 Leucosticte australis
CGCTACTGACCGGGACCGGCCGGGATCCGGGATCAGCCGGGATCCGCCGCTGACCGGGGCCGGCCGGGCTCCGCACCCAGCGCAGTAAGTGGGGAACGCGCGGGGAAGGGCGGCCCGACCCTGCTCCTGCCTCGCTGGAGTTTCTCCAAAGCTCGGACAGCCTCTGGAGGTGGAGGCTTTGCTGTCTGCGAGTTTTCATGGTCCCAGGGGAAGCGTGGCGCGGTGGTTCCTGGGGAGGAAGGGGTTAAACGCCTGTCGCGC
The DNA here is from genome assembly GCA_025504685.1 of Leucosticte australis. NCBI lineage: Eukaryota > Metazoa > Chordata > Aves > Passeriformes > Fringillidae > Leucosticte > Leucosticte australis. The sequence continues at coordinate 35,575,511 of JANIJU010000004.1, forward strand.
TCAGGTCGGGACACAAGCTCTTTCTTGCCTTTGTCCCAGGCGGTGACAGCGCTGCCGCTCGCTCCGGAGCTAAGGCGGCGCTCCGGCTTCAGAGCTGGCAAGTTCGCACGCCGGGCTGAGAGCGACACACGCACACAGGGCTGTCACCCCGCCAAACCCGCTGTGACACGGTCTGTGTGGCGGTCACCGTCCTCACGAGTGTCTGCACCAGTGTGCCCAGCTCCCAGTGGCTTCCCCAAGGGATCGTCCCAGTCAGGGGGATCTGGGGCAGAGATGTCCAGAGCCACAAGGCAAAGTCTCCACGTGCAAATAGGAACCTGTGCTGAGGCACCTCTCGGGCTGCCATCACTGTCCTGTGCTGAAAGAAGAGCTCTCAGACTCTTCCTGGCACCTCTCAGGCTCCCATCACTGACCTGTGCTGAAAGAAGAACTCTCAGACTCTTCCTGGCACCTCTCGGGCTGCCATCACTGACCTGTGCTGAAGGAAGAGCTCTCAGACTCTTCCTGGCACTGCCCTTGTGTCTGTAACAAAGCAAATCTGACTCCCTCCATAAAGGGTTTTGTGTTGTGTGGCTGCAGAGTTTAATGTTCTCAGTGATCACCAGGGATTGTGCACCACAGTTCACTTCTCTCTTAGGTCTCTGGCTATTTTTGACACCCTGAAGCCAAGGTCAGGCTTTCAGCTGGGCTGAAAAACATGGTGGGATTCTTTGGCACAAGAAGCGTTCGGAGCTGGAGATGATCCCACTCAGCTGTGACTGCTGCCCCCTGTCTAGCTCAGGGAATTCTCTTCCACAGCTGATATTTTTGTCTTTCACTCTCTCCTGGCATCAGTGCCTTTCCCACAGATCCACTGTGTGCTGCAATAGGATGTGTGGTTGGATCGAGGCCATTACAACTGTTGAGGAAACCAGCAGAAGAGCAGCCACCTTCTCTGCCCTTTTCCCCAGGGACACAGGGATTTGGGAGAGGAAGGTCTAACCTAGTTTTATAAGCAAGTTCTGTAAGAGCTGTGTACACTCAGAGATGGAAACAAACTGAGGTACCTTTAAGTAATCTTAAAACTGGCCTGAAATGGAGTTTGAAGTGTGACTGAAGTGATCATTTTCGAAAGCAGATTCTGCTGATGCTGTGAGAGGGAGGTTTACCTGGTTATTGCACCTCTTAAATCAAACTTAACCTTGCAGGGCTGCTGCATTACATTTTATTTTATTTTTTTTAGGCAGAGACACCAGCTGTAGGTGTTGGTTATGGCTGCAGTGTATCAAGCACTGCACAGGAGAGTTTCCTCCCTCGCCTGCAGGTTGCACTCCACCTATGTGAGAAAAATGAGGTAAGTTCTCATCTGATTCCTGAGTACTGGGAGGCCAGAGCTTGGCACAAGCAGCAGCCCTACCTCACCCTGACCTGGGGGTTAATCCTTCACCAGTTCAGCCATCACTCAAGTAATTGCTTTGTGAGCTCTTTGAAGAGTAACAGCCAAGGCCCTTCACCACTGTAAGAGCTGCTTCTCTCAGGCTGAAGCTCTGGTAATGATTGCCTGTCCTGCCTAGAGGGCTCCTACAATACCAGGAAGACTTGAGGTGGTGCTGCTCACCTCTTTTTAAATACTGCTTCAAGCAGCCTGGAAGGAGAATATGCTGACACCCTTTTTCCAATGATTTTGTTTTTTCCTAACTCAGCTCCAGCCAGCTGTGCCCTAAGACTTGGTTTTTACCCCTTACATCAGTGTGACAGGTACAACATAACACATGCAGCCTGATGGGAACCAGATTCAACAGCAGAAGTGCTCAGCAAAACAGCATTTGGAGCCATCCAAATTCACAGAATATTCCAAGCTGGGAGGGATTGGGGTGTGTAAAGGGAAGATCAAGGTTTCCTGCAGCCTTTACAGCAGACCTTTTGGATTGAGAGGCTGGGTTACTGATCTTCTCACATCTCCAAACTTGAGGGTATGTGTGTGGTAGGTAAGAACTGCAGTGTTTTCTGCCTCACAAAGTTCACCAGAGGCTGCAGTCCACCAAAGAGTGACTCAGCTGCCAAAAGTCTCCAAGCACGTGGAATACCTTAAATCTGATCTGCCCATTCAGCCCCCCTGCTCTGTGCAAAATAAAGACCTCCAAAAAAGCAAGAATCTATCTCAACAAGATCTTCAATTCATCTTCCCAATCGTTTTCTCACTGCAGATACTTAAATCAGTTAAAGGAAGATGACAGCCTTTGTAGACAAGCTCAGACCTCAGGAACTTTCTACCTCTTTCACAATCTCTCCCCCTTCCTGCAGAAAGTTGGGAAGAAATATTTGGTACCACAGCTCAGTGCAGCAGGTAAGAAAGAAATCAGTGCATCCAGAAAGAAATACCTGGTGGATCACACAGCTGAAATGAAACAGACACACACATGGTATCAATCTGATCTGTTCTGAGGTGATCAGGTTTAAACATTTGGAGCTGTGCCTTTTGAAGAGAGAGCTGGCAGGAAAATAAACGAGGCCTTACTGACAAACATCTTTTTGGTGTGATGTAGGAAAAGTTGTCTTTGAGAGAAAGCTATTGGCTGGTGCAGGACAAAACCAATGGACAACTGCTTCCCAGGCAGTACAACATTGGGACCTTTAGCCTGACATGATCTAAACTTCCTACAGCTTAGGAGCAAAGCCAGATTTTAGGTTTCTACCTGTGTGGGATCACTTGTCTGGTCCCGTTTCACCCACGGGCATTCTGCCTTGAGCCAAGATTGCCTGTGCCTTGAGGATCCAGAGAGCAAATCCAGAGATGTTTTTACTTTCATCACAGCTTTCTCTTCCCCTTTCCCTGCTGCTCAGAGACGAGGCAGGTTCTGGAGAAGCTGCAGGAGGCCGAGCAGTGGATGGAGAAGTCGGTGCTGATCGGGTGTTCAGAGGAGCACAGGGCGCGCTTCGCGCTGGATTTAGGTTGGGATGACTCCTCTTCCTCTCCCACCCCTGCCAGCACCAGGGGATGCACTGGGAGGGGGGAGATCCCTAATCCTTGGGAGAACCTGTCCTGCCAAGGAGGGCTGGGTTGGGTCTCTGTAGGGGCTGTTGTGAGCGTGGCAGGTCACGGGCTGCACTGCTGCTCCCGTGCCTGTGTGTGTTGGGAAAGGTGGGCTGGGGGAGGCCACTCACATTTGGGAATGCTTCCCCTGATGTGGTTCACTTCTGTGGGAACTCCCAGAAATTGTATATTGGAACAGCAAAGGGCATAAAATTGGAATAATAGCAATAATAGCTGAAATGATGAGATCAAATTTTCTTTTTTTCTTTTTTTTCCCCTCGAACAGGAGCTTTGGATAAATCAGTCATTGAGTCAGAGCTGCAGGGATCATTTACTGACCTACAAAAGGCTCTCTTTGTAGTGGATGGGAAGGATTCTCCTCTGCTGGCTTCGGTATTGGACAGGGATTGTTGCTTCAGGGAGCTGTGGTCTCTAACATAACCCTTCTCCTCATCTCCCACATTGTTTTGTGATCTAATATTGTAGAAGTACCTACTGTACACTTTCAGGAACTTAGATACAGACACACGATAAATTACAACAGTTTTCCCAAGTTTGTAGTCCCAAAAGGAAGATGCAAGGGAAAGAGAAACAGAAAAGTGACTTAAAAATGACTGCAGTAATTCATGCCATTTAGCTGAAATGTGCTAAATCACAGCAATCCCAGTTTGTCCTCAGCTCAACAACTATCAGACAAACTGGGAATCACAAACAAACTTACACACCTTCTCTCAGAGCTGCTCTTTTAAAACCTCTCCCTGTGTTTGGAAGCCCTAAGAAAAGGCCTGTGTGTGCAAATCAGCTGTCCTGACCCATGAGGAGAAATAGCTCATGTTTCCTTTCCTGCTGTGTTATGTTTGTGATGCCTGGGCTATTTTTTAAGAACATATTCAGGGCTGGAGACTCTTTAGAATAGTCCAGCTCCCACTACAACTCCCATTAGGTCCCAATAATCAATACCTGGGGGGATCTGGTCCCACCTCCCCCAAACACTCAAATTTAAAAGCAGCAAACATGGATTACAGAATCCACTTTTCAAAGCACTGCCCGTACTTCATTCACCTTTCTGAGGCTTCCAAAGATAATCAGAGTTTATCCCCACCACTGCACACGAAGCATTATTCAGGGAGGCTGCTCCGAATTATTTCTTCCCCCTAGGTGTTATATATATATAAAAAAATGAGTTTGTGCTCCTCTGTGTTGGCAGGCCCAGTCCCTCCTGCGGTGGCACGATTCCCACCAGTACTGCAGCAAAACCGGGCAGCCCACGGAGAAGAACCCAGCTGGCAGCAAACGCGTCTGCCACGCCAGTGGGGTCACTTACTACCCTCAGGTGAGCACAGGGGAGGGACACAGGGACAGCAGGGCAGCGCTGCTGGCTCACCCCTGGGGGAAGCAGGAAAAGGGATCTGTGCCTAGCCAGGAAAAGCAAAAATTTGCACTTACATGTTTTGTCTGAAGCCTTGTTCTGCTTTGTGGTGGCAGGTGTCTCCAGTGGTCATCACGCTGGTGTCCGACGGGAGCCGCTGCCTCCTGGCCCGACAGCCCTCCTTTCCCCCAGGGATGTTCACGGCTCTGTCAGGCTTCTGTGACATGGGTGAGTGCTTGTGATCCAGCACAGTGGCCCTGGGCATGCAGGGTGTGGGGACATCTGTTTTCTTCATGGAGGAAAATGCCCATTCTTTAGTCATATAACTCGTTTTTATACAGCTTTGCAGACCTCATGCGTGACTCCAATTGGTCAGGAGCTCTCTTACCAATTTCTTTATTGGTAATTAACAATATTGTTATGGTAATTGTTACCCTGTATTGATTGGTCACTCAAATCCCTGGTGTGTACATGCAGGAAAAGTTGTTTGTGAGAGATAGTTTTCCTTTTTCTCTCTAAGGGTGCAAAAACAGTCTATACAGGTGCTGGTTGTTTTTCACCCAGGAATAGATTGTTATGCTAAGGAACTGCTCACTGGGAGCTTGCAAAATGCTGGCTTTGACAAGGGCTGCCAGCGACCCCAGGAGAGCAGGCTTGATTCTATGAAGCCTTTCTTTAGGATTTTTCTGCCTTACTGCAACAGACATCAGCCAAATCCCTGTCCACAGAGGAGGATGGGCACACAGGGGATCTGTGTCCCCATCCCCAGATGTGTTGAAGGCCAAGCTGGGAAAGCCTTTGAGCAGCCTGGTCTAGCAGAAGGTGTCCATGCTGATAGCAGGGGCTGGCAACTAAATGATCCTTAAAGTCCCTTTGGACCCAAACCAGTGTGTGATTGTGTGACAGCTGGGAAAAAACCCCATTATATCTAAATAGATCAGTGTTTGCATGCAGACAGAATTCAAAATAGATGTTTGGTACCTGAAAGGAATGAGAACTACAGGTGTCTAGCAGTTGTTCTAGCCCCTGATAGCAAACATGAGCTTTAAACTTGCTGGATTATAACCCCTGATCCTTTTAAAATCCATTTTGTGGCTCATGCGGTCTGGCTTAGAAGAAAAACACTACAGACCTCTCATTACAGGAGGGAAAATGGCTTAAAATTGAATTGTTCTGTCCACCATCTGTATGTAGATGGGGCCAAAAATGTCTCTGGTGCCTGTGTTTATCAGAGGTTGATGAATTTAACGGAGCATCCTGCCAGCAAGCGTTTCCAGGGGAGCGCAGCTGGAGCTGCTGCGGGTGGGAATGAGCGTGTCCTGCCTTTTCCTCGCTGCTGTTCGCTGCCCTGAGGCCAGCCTTGCCTAACTCGGTTTGGTTCTAGGTGAGAACGTAGAGGAGGCGGTGCGGCGAGAAGTGGCCGAAGAGGTGGGGCTGGAGGTGGAGTCGCTCCGCTACTCGGCTTCCCAGCACTGGCCCTTCCCCAGCAGCTCCTTAATGATTGCCTGCCACGCCCTGGTGGGAGCCCAGCGGGCTGAGGTGAGCGCCTCGGGCTCCCCGAGCTACTGCACTGCCTGCCTCAGGCAGCAAAACCTCCTTCAGTCCACAGAATGTAGTCAGGAGAGCATCAAACCCTCTGTAAATGCCATTTTCCACTGGCTTTTTCTGCAAGTGCAGAAGAAATTTTTATACAATCCCATCATCTCCTGTTGCAAGGTGCCGGATTTCACTCAGGTCACTTCTACACACAAGCCCAGAGCTCAACAGCCCTGGATTTTTCCCTCTGAACTTTGCAGAGGAGGTTCCCTCACACATTTGCCATGGAACACTCAGATCCCAGCAGGTTAATTACTGTGCTCAGCCCCTTTGCTTTGCCACGACAGAGCAGGGCTGGTTTGTGGCTTCCCTAAGGAAGCCAGCACAACAAAATACTGGTGGATAGAAATATCCTTCCCTGGGCTGGCATCAGGGCCTAATTCAGGCATGGATGTAGCACTCTGGGCATTCCAGAATGGGGTCTCTGTGCAGGCAAGGTACCACTGCTCACATTCAAAGCTGATTTAAGGAACTGGTGCCCTCTGAATTCTTTCCAGATCAGTGTGGACACCCTGGAGCTGGAGGAAGCCCGTTGGTTTGGCCTGGAGGAAGTTGTGGAGGGTCTCAAGAGGGAGCCCAGCTCTTCCAAGCAAGATGATGGTAGTTTTTTACCCTGGTTCCCTCCCAAACAGGCCATTGCTCACCAGCTGATCCGTGAGTGGCTTCAGCAGCAGAATGCCCAGACAGCTTAGGCAGGGCTTCATCCACTCTGTGATTCCACCAGAACTGTCAAAGCTCCACAGAAAAGCTTCCAAAGCCTTTGGAGGCAAGGGCTCTGTCACAGTAAGGACAGCACCACGCTGATGGCACTCAGACAAACTGACCTACAAAGGTCTCTGAACTGGTCTGACAGGCCCATGTACAGGGGATCCTGACCTCTGAGATCCCATGGTTTGAAGTAAATGTACAATAAAATTCTACTTCCAAAGCATCAAACTTGTTGTGACCAGCTGTCACTGACCCCATGGCACCAATGCTGCATTTCCCTTCATTTCTTCTGTCTTGGGGGGACATTGAATGCACCCTTTTTCCCAGAACAAAAATAAAGGGAAAGTGGCACTTTCCAGTGCCTCTGTTTATATGGATCTGGGAGAGCTGTCAGAAACCAGAAGAAAAGCCTGTTTGCTCTCCTCTTTTTCTCTCTCTTCCCATTCAATCTTCTGTTTTCATATAAAATAAGCAATTTTTTTTTTTTTTGTAAATGTTAAATGGGCTTCTACATTTTCCCCACTGGCAAGACAGTTTCTTCTGTCCCAAGAAAGAGAGAACAGAGCTATCTGGTGGTGGAGAGGGGAAGAGCAAGACTGCACATGAGCATTTCAGAAGACCACAGCTAATGCAAAGGTGACAGGAACTGCTATGACAAGAACTGCACTTAGAAAAACCTTGAAAGGATCAGGGCCTCTTACCCTGAGGCCAAAGTCTGAGCTGGTCTGATTTCACTGATGAAATGGTGCCACCTCTCTGGAGGAAGAGCAACAAGGGAACCATCTGGACAAGGAAAGCTCAGTAAGAGAGACCCTTCAGGGAAAGGATGTTTGATCTGCAGCTGACTCGGGCTGACAGTCCTTTCTGCCTGCTTGGTCAGAGCTCAGATGCCAAGAGAGCAAAGCCAGGTGCTTGAAGGGGGACAGGGATGTGTCCCTGACTGCCACCACTGGGATTCACTGCAGGAGAGCAGTGATAAAAATCTGCAGTCCTGACGCCTGAGCAGCAAGTAAAAAAATAAGTCTTCCACACCTCTGAGACACACTGTGTTTGCTTTGGTTACATTTGCTTCTGGAAGTTGGGAGGGGGTTCCTTCAGGCCATGGTGGCATGTACAAACACCCGTCTGGTATTTTAGTTACCAGTCTTTTCAAGCTGCTCAAATAAGGGATTTTTTGGCAGAGCTAAAACAGCCATGTAATTGTTACAAGATAACAATCACATGGCATCTTTGGAAAAGCATTAAGTTTTAAACTGTTTTATAAAATCCTCAGTCCAAGCCCTTGTGACTTAGTTAGGAAACAAGATTGGTGGCCTCCATTCCTGATGTTAATCTAGCAGGAGTGATGATAGGCAGTACCCAGCCCGGAGCAGGACAGAAAAACAAGGTGAGAGACATTGTCCTCACTTGTATTTGCCTCAGAAATCTGTCTGAAGCCTGAAGAGCACTCACTGCAGTCAAGACAGAAGTTGCTCCATAAAGGCAAGTGACCTAGAAAAAGGAACAGGCAATTCCTGACAACAGAGGCTTCCTCCCCAAAACACAGCAGGGCTTTCCCATGGAAAAGGTGCCAGGCAGGCAGAAGGGCTGGAAAGACAGGTGCCTGCTAAAGAAGGCAGGAGCCTCCCCTGAAATGGAGAATGCAAACCCTCCCCACCCCTCCGAATTGCTATGAATTTTAAATTAAGGGGCTCTCAGGCAAAAAATATGGGAGCAGGAATAACAGTTCTTTAATAGGGAAGGGGAAAAAAAAACATAAAAGGATAAAATAAAACAATGCAATACACTAGAACAACCCTGACAGAGTCAGAACTCAACCTGACACCCTGTTGGTCAGGGTGTTGGTAGCAGTCCAGTTGGAAAAGTTGCTGCAGCGCTCCTGGAGTGTCAGGGGTGGTTCTGTCGGAGCAGGGGGTCCTGTAGAGAAAGGGTGTATTGTTCCTCTGCAGATCTGTGGAAGTAGAAGCAGCTGCTGTTCCTCTGGGAAATCCAGTGGGAAGCCGTGCTGCTGTGTCAGAATCTCCAGATTATATCTGGGTAGCAATGCTTGGCTCCTCCCTCTGGGCAGAGCATCTCCCAATGGGATGTTCTAGTTCTTATCAGCCATGCAGTGACATTCAATAGCCTGTTATCAGCAGATACCCCTCCTGAGGGAGGAGTGTTGTGATCACTCAGGGAGAGAGATAAGGGGAATTGCCCACTTGACACCAGACAACTGCCCTACAGATGGTAACAGAATACATCTTGCCTTGCAATCTGGAACACATGATCGCAACGCCCCAGGAGGCCTCCAACCAGCACATCTCCCACCAGCCCATCTCTATTCACATAAAACAGATCTAACAAAGTCCCTCTCCTGGAAAGCTTGCTCACCGGCTATGATTCATGATCCCTGGCAAACATGCTGCCTGGCTTGGATCACAACCAGGCCCTTTTCCAACTGCTCAGGCGCCCTGCCTGCGTGCTCTCTTTGCACTAGCCCCAAGCCAGGCTCCCTCCCTCACCTCCTCCTTGCACCCCTATTGGCAGCTTCTCTGTGCTCTCTGTGGCCAAAATCCTTCCCACACCCACATTGGCTCTAACCTACAGCGGCACTGGCCGTGCCCGCTGTGTCGGGCTGGGAGCGGAGCGGCGGCGGCGCCCGGAGCCCGGAGAGGCGGCGGCGGAGCTCGGAGGCGGCTGCAGCTCAGGTGGGACCCGCGGTCGGTGCTGCCCCAGCTCGGGGCTCGCTGCGGGTGGAGGGGGCCGCGGGGAGGGGCAGGGCGGTTCTGGCGAGTTCCTTGTGCCGGCTTCCCCCGTTCACAGGTGTGAAAAACAGAATTCATTGCTTAAAAAGTTTAATAATAATAATAATAAATATGGTAATAGTAGTAGGATAAAAAAGGACAATATTTCCAGTGCTGGGTGCTCCTGGCCAACAGACAAAGAACATATCGGTGTATACAGTGTTATCTTTATACTGTTACCTCGCTGAGATTCATGTACATACATGTTTTTCATGCATTTTTTTACTCAAACTTTCTTTCGAACTTTCTGATGTTTTCGCAAATCCTTTTTCTGACTTCACAAACTCATAGCTAGGATGTCATCTCCATGACATCCTAGCTATGCGGTCAAAATATTTCATTTTTTCTTGTGTCTCCATCCTGCTGTTTCACATCCTCTGGTAAGACTTTAATATGTCCTCCTTAATTGTAACATGGTATTCTCTAATAGTTCTCCAGTGCTCTAGTTTATGTCACTGTTATTTTTTCTGTTGGACAGGATGGTCAGTGGATGACCGTACACTGTTTTTAGCCACAGAAAAGCCTTTTTCACATCTGATGTTTTGCTAAGGTCCATTACAGAGTACATTCATCACACTTTTATTTCCCTAAGCGATACATAGATATTATATTCATGACACTACAATTTCTGTGAGCAATACACTGCACACTTAAGATGCTA
>JANIJU010000005.1:45194-59567 GCA_025504685.1 Leucosticte australis
TCTGTGGGGTGGGGTTTGTGTAAATGGGGTCTGTGGGGTGGGATCTGCAGGAATGGGGTCTGTGGGGTGGGGCCTGCAGGAATGGGGTCTGTGGGGTGGGGTTTGTGTAAATGGGGTCTGTGGGGTGGGATCTGTGGAATGGGGTCCATGGGGTGGGGTCTGCAGGAATGGGGTCCGTGGAGTGGGATCTGCAGCACCCCCTCCTCTCCCACCCCCCAGACCCACCAGGCTTTGAATTTGCACCTTCACAAAGTCCTGATTTGCCGAGCCCTGCCCTGGATTTAAACCCCTCCTCCTCTCCTGCTCCTGGCCACCACCTCCCCTCCCCACCCTCCCGGGCCACCACCTCCTGGCAGCTGTGGGGACAGCCCCTGCCTGCCACAAAACGGGTGGCCCCAGCTCTGTTTGGGCTGGGGGTGCCCAAATTTCCCTGAACCCCCTTTTCCCCCCACTCAGGGCAGCAACCCTCAGGAATGCCCTCGGGAATGCCCTTGGAAATGTCCTTGGCCTCTTCCTGGCGCTTTTATTCCGGGGGATGCAGCTGGGGATGCTTTGAACCGTGTGGGAAAAGCTCCAAAATGCCAAAAACCACAAAATCTCTCCCTGAATGGGGACGGCCCCGCCGCCCCCGGGCGCCTTTTTTGTCCCCACCCCTCTGGTAAGGCCCTGCAAGGCTTCAGTGCCCCCTTTCACTTGTTGCTTGACCCCAGATAAATCCCAGAGGCTCAGAAGGGGCTCGGGGAGCTGGAGTGGAGGTGCCTGGAAGGTGGAGTCCCTCCCCTGTGTAGCCCATGGCTTTTCGCCCTACATGAGTTCGGGAGAGCAATCACATAGGAATAAAAAGCCATAGGCCACAGCAGAGGGCTGAGCAGGAGGAGGCAGCGGTCTGGGGGAGAAGGGGAGGGAAAAGGGAAAGGAGAATGGGGGGAAAAACAAATCTTTGGGCTAAGCTGTCCTCCCTCCCCGTCACCAGCTGGGAGCACAACCCCAAAGCCAGGCTGGGCTCCCACCCCAAAACCATGGTGAGTTCCCATCCCAAAACCATCGTGGGTTCCCATCCCAAAGCCAGGCTGGGCTCCCACCCCAAAACCAGGCTGGGCTCCTACCTCCAAACCAGGGTGAGTTCCCATCCCAAAACCACAGTGGGTTCTCCCCACAAATCCAGGCTGGGCTCCCATCCCAAAACCATAGTGGGTTCCCATCCCAAACCAGGGTGATCTCCCATCCCAAAGCCAGGCTGGGCTCCCATCCCCAAACCAGGGTGAGTTCTCATCCCAAAACCAGGCTGGGTTCTCATCCCAAAGCCAGGCTGGGCTTTCCCCACAAAACCAGGGTGAGTTTTCATCCCAAAGCCAGGCTGGGCTTCCCCCACAAAACCAGGGTGAGTTCTCATCCCAAAACCAGGCCAGGTTCTCCCCTCAAAGCCAGGCTGGGCTCCCCCCACAAATCCAGGCTGGGTTCTCATCCCAAAACCAGCCTGGGCTCCCATCCCAAGCCAGGCTGGGTTTCCACCCACAAGACCAGGCTGGGTTGTCACCCTAAACCCAGACTGGGTTCCCATCTCAAAACCAGCCTGGACTCCCATCCTAAAACCATGGTGGACTCCCATCCCAAATCCAGGCTGTGTCCCCACCCCAAATCCAGGCTGTGTCCCCGTCTCAAAACCAGCCTGGACTCCCATCCCAAGCCAGGCTGGGCTCCCACCCCAAAGCCAGGCTGGGCTCCCACCCCAAAGCCAGGCTGGGCTCCCACCCCAAAGCCAGGCTGGGTTGTCACCCCAAAGCCAGGCTGGGCTCCCACCCCAAAACCAGGCTGGGCTCCCACCCCAAACCCCCCTCAGCACCACGGGGTGGCTTCTCCAGGGTTCTCCGCGGGTCAGAAGGAGAGATCCCCGCCTGGAATGTTCCCTCTCTCAGCAGGAGCTGACCCCGTGCCCTGTAGGATTGCAGGGACAGCTTCAAACCGCGGTGCCACGGCCGGGATCCGTGTCACCGTGCCCCTGGAATGGCCGATTTCCCCTCTCCCAGTGTCCTGGCCACGGCCCCGCCTCATCCCTGGCAGCACCCGGCATCCTTTCCCCTGTGCCGCTTTCCAGAATCCCAACAAACCCCACAGAGCTGCAGCTGGAGCTGCACAAATCCCCACCTGCACATCCCACATCCCTGTCCGAGGAGGAGCCGCTGGAGCCCGCGGGATAAATCCCATTTTTAGGGGACAAAGATAAATCCTATTTTTAGGAACAAACACTCACCTCCGGGTGCAGCCTCCCCCTGCCCAGCAGAAGAAAATCCTGCAGATTTTCTTTTGAAAAATCAGACTTTTCGGGCCACCAGGGGACTCGGCCAGGAGCGGGAGCTGCAGCCCCGCGGTGGCCCCGCTGCCCCCGGAGCTCACCTGGCCGCAGGGGCGGCGGATGCTCGGCCAGGTTCACCCGACAGAGCCGCCTTTGTGGGCTCAGACAAAGGCCCAAAGAAAGGTCTGGCTGCCAACCCTCCTCCCCCGCGGTCCTTCCCCCCCTCCCAGGGCCTTTTCGGGGGAGTTTCCGTCTCTGGAGGCACCAAAAGAGGCGCTCGGGACAAGGTGACGCGTTCCAGCTCCGCCGAGAGCCGGGCACGGCGCTGATCCTGCGGGAAAACCTCGGGGAGGCTCCTGGGGTGGCACCAGCCGTGCCCAGGTGTCCCTGGGAGAGCTCTCCGCACCTGGGAGGCTCCTGGGGTGGCAGCAGGAGTGCCCAGGTTGTCTCTGGCAAAGCTCCCTCCCCCCTGCCAGGACCCCGCGTTCATCAGCGGCTGTTAATTCGTTAATTGCCGGGGGCTGATGAGCTCAGGGTGGGAGATTCCCTCGCTGGCCGGAATCCCTGGGAAATGCAGGTTCTCGGAACTCCAGGTTCTCACGCCGCCGGAATGGAGGCAGGGAGGGATTCTGCTGCGGTTTGCAGTAGCAAAGAACACGACTGTGACCTACAAAGAGCTCCTGGGGCGCAGGGCAGCTCTGAGCTGGCGTTTTCCCAAGGTTTTCCCTCTTTTATCTCCCCTGAAGGGCGAGGGGGAAGGGTCACCGGGTGCCCCACCTGTGACACGGCCGCGGGACCCTCCAGCCCCTCCCCAGGATGGTGTGTCCCCCTCCCCCCCCAGTATCCCAAAACATGGGGCTGCTCTGGAACATCCCAAAATTCCATCTTTGGGTTGGGAGCAGGTGCTGCGCTGGGGAGATCTCTGGGGGAACCCCTCAGGTGTGGGGTGTGCAACAGGACCCCCACATGGGTCCCTGCCCTGCGTGTCCAGGGCAGTCACTATGGAACAGCCCCAAACCCTACAGAACTGCCCCAAACCCTATGGAACAGCCCCAAACCCTACAGATCAGCCTCAAACCCTATGGAACAGCCCCAAACCCTATGGAACAGCCCCAAACCCTACAGATCAACCCCAAATCCTACGGAACAGCCCCAAACCCTACGGAACAGCCCCAAACCCTACAGAACACCCCCAGTCCCTATGGAACAGCCCCAAACCCTACAGAACAGCCAAAATCCCTGTGGATCAGCCCCAATCCCTATGGATCAACCCCAGTTCCTACAGATCATCCCCAGTCCCTATGGATCAGACCCAATCCCTACAAAACAGCCCCAATCCCTGTTGAACAGCCCCAAACCCTACAGAACAGCTCCAATCCCTATGGAACAGCCCCAATTCCTACAGATCAGCCCCAAACCCTTCACATCACCCCCAGTCCCTATGGATCACTCCCAATCCCTATGGATCAGGCCCAATCCCTACGGATCACCCCCCATCCCAGGGTAGACAGTGACAAATCCGTCACTTCGTCCTCCTCATCTCTTCAGGACGTGGCCCTGGTGGCACCCAAGGCCTGCCCACAGAGGTGGCACCTGGCAGGGCACAGGCTGCTGTCCCCAGCACGAGGACACGTGTCCATGCCGGTGCCACCGTGCCCTGCCCACACCGCGGGGACCCCAGGGCTGCCCGGAGCCGCCGGCCGAGTGCGCTGAGCTCACCTTTGGCAGCGTGGCACGGGAAGGGCCCGGTGCCAGCGGGGACAGGGCTGGCACGGCGCTGCCATCGCCCTCACCGTCCTTTCCTCCCCGAGCCCCCCGGGCAGGGGGTGCCGGCGCTGCTCGGGGTGGGGCTCACGAGCCTTTTTTGGCACCCCCCGAGCTTTCCGTGGCTGCCACCCCCGAGCTGCGCGGGCACAGGGCTGAGGTGGTTGTGCTGCGAGGGGCTGGGAGAGGCGGGAGGGAGGGAAGGAGGGAGGGAGGGAGCGGGGTCAGGTATTTCTCCATCCCTGGCTCGGCAGGGCCGGTAACAAAGGCGCTATTGAACTGCAGCCGCTCTGGTCTGTGAAGCAGAAACCTCTTGTATCTCCTCCGGTGCCTTTGATCTGCCTCCCCCGGTGGGATGGAGATTACTCATGTCCTGCTGCTCATGCACGGCTGCCAGCGAGCCACGGCGGGGGGGACAAACCCCCGCAATGTCCCAGCGGCATCGGCACCCAGCGCTCAACCCGCTCCTGCCCTCGCTGCGTCCCCAAACCCCGCGGTCCTCGCAGATCCCAAACTTTGGGGGATCCGCGCCGGGCTCAGCCAAGCGCAGGGGCGGGAGGAGCCGCGCTCTGTGCGCCTCGCATTCCTCTCCTGTAATTAAAGCCGGTGCGCTGGGCGGAGGGGGAATTTCCCAAAGGGTTTTACTGGCGTCTGGACAAGGGTCAGACAATGAGAACATTTGACAGGGTGCCCAAATCCGCTGTATCTTGGATACGCTCAAAGCCTCCCCCGTGCTCCTCGTCCCAGGCGCTGCTTTGGGGGAGGTTTGGGCAGGTTGGGAGGTGGGGACGGCGCGGGGGGAGCTTGGGGACTCTCACAAAACCCCCACAGCCCTCAAGGCGGCCAGGCTGCCCCAAAAATGCCAACGCTTGAGCAGCACAAAGCCTGGCAGCACATTCCCGGCGGGATGTGCCTGGAAACCCCGGGTGGAGGCACCAAACGAGCCTTGGAGACTCCCAGCGCTCAGATCAATGTTTCAGAAGTGCTTTGCTGCCTTCAGCAGGTCCCTGCCTCGCTCCCCGGGGATCCAGGGGCACTGGGGGCTTATCCTGGTTTTTCCAGTCCCGGGGGATATTTGGGATGCTCTGAAAACCTGCCCAGAAACCTTCCCAGCTTCCCAAAAGCCCTCGAGTGCCTTTGGAGCTCTCACTCCGGTTGATTTGCAGCAATCCCTGGGTGCTCCTGTGGCAGTGGGAATTCCAGTGGGAATTCCAGTGGGAATTCCCTCTGGAGCAGGGAGGGCCCTGGGGTGCCCACGTGGCAGTGCCCAAATCAAACCACCCAAAATCGGAGCTCAGGAGGATCCTGCAGAGAGCCCAGCACCATTCCCAAGGCTCATTCCTGCTTTTCCCAGCTCCCAGGACACATGAGATGGACAAATCCAAACGAGAGATGGACACAAATAACCCCCCCCCAAGAGCTGGGATGGACAGGAGGGATGGACAGATGGACAGACAGATGGATGGACGCTCCAGAGCAGAGCCTGGAACACCTCGTTCCCCGCTGAGATCCTCACCAGTTGCATCCCAAGGAGGTTGAAGCAGCCTCAGTTTTGGGGGATCAGCTGCAGCTCCCCCTCCCCAGCCCCAGCCTGGCTGGTTGCCCATCAGGCCCCAATTCCTGGTGGATTTTTAAAGTTTAACCCTCAGATTTTGGGGAGCAGCTCGAGGCAGAGTTTGGGAAAGGATCCATTTTCGAGTGGCTCCAGCCCAGGCAGATTAGACCTCCTAATCCCATTTCCAAATGGGGGATTTAGAGAATATTTGTCATCATTACAATGTCCTTTCCCAGCCTTTCCCTCGTCACACCCAGACTTTTTGGTTTTGTGGGAGTATCTCCCGTGGAAAAGAGAGTTCTGGAATTCTTTGTGGTGCAGCTGAAGGTGCACTGGGTGTCTGTCACTTGTACATCCCATGGATGGGGTGATTCCGGGGTCATTTATGGATTTTAATCATCTTTCTCATCACCACCCAATTTTCTACTGAGAGCTGCTTGAACAGAACCCAGATCTTTGCAGAATTCCTGATAAATCTTCCAGGAATAAAAAGGGGGAAGCTGAGGAACCCCCCAGATCCTGCCAAGCTCAGCAGAGCAGAGCCCAGGGTGAGACCAAAGCCTGTCCAGCACCTTTGTGGGGGCATTCCAGGGAAAAGTGCCCCAGATTCCCAATTTCCAGCCAGAGCAGCACCACAGGTCCCTTCCCCATGGAAAATCCACTTTGGGAAGGGCCAAAGCTCTCCTGATTTTGCAGGTGCACACACACACAGCCCCAGGCTCCCTGCAGAGCACAGACTCTTCCATCCCTGGCTACTCCTGCAGTTTATTCCCACTGGGATTCTCCTGCCCACCCCTCTCCAGGAGCACAGACATTGCTCCCTGGCAGCCCAGGAGATGTTTTCCTTTTCCAGTGGGAATTCCAGGCTTTCCCCACATCAGGAATTCTGTCTGGAGAGTGGGGCTGGGGAGGTGCTGAGGGGACAGCGCTGTCCCCACACCGGGCAGTCTCACAGGAGTGGCTTTTCCTCGGTGCCTGAGCTTGCAGAAATGTTCCCCCAGGACAAGGAGGGATGTTTTATATTTTGCATCTCCAGTTTGTTTGTCCCACTCAGCTTCAGGCACAAAACCAGCCTGAGGGAGCTGCAACCTCTCCTTCTCACCACTTCCAACCCTCCTTCCTTATTTTAGGTGAAAAGGTTTTTCTTTGTACCAAGAAAAAAAAAATCCTCCAGCCCTAAATGATTTTGTTCTCAGCTTGCTGGGAAAATTCAGGATAAATTCATTTCTCTTTGACCCCTTGGTGCTCTGCAAACCAACAAATCCATCCTGAGCAGGGAAGTGACCCTTGGAGAGGCCTCAGGATCCCAAAATCATGACTTGAGAGTGCCAGGTCCCAGCCCAAATCCCAAATCCCAAATCCCTCTGCTCAGCCTCACTGCCAAGCACTGATCCCTCTGGATTTATTTCCATGTGGAAGGATGGGAGAGGGAATAACCCAGATCTGTTCCTGCTCACTCCGTTCCTGCCATCAATTTTTCCAAGGAGCCCATTAGGAGAGGGCAGCAGCAGCTCAGGAATCAGGTAAGGCCCTGGCTAACAAGATCCTCCTGGGCCTTTGAGCACAATTCTGCTCACAGATATTCCAGCTCCTGCTGCCCCAGCTGGAATTCAGGCAGGAGATGCTGCAGGAGCCAGGGGGGATTTGTCTGGATTTGCCAGAGCAGCCGCAGGGCTGGTGAGGGATGGGCTGGATTGGGCAGGGATGGGGGGTCAGGGGTGGTGGGGATCACTCAGGGATGGGGATTGATGGTCTGGATCAGGCAGGGATGGGGGATTGATGGTCTGGATCTGGATCTGGATCAGGCTCAGTGGTCTGGATCAGCAAGGGATGGGGGATTGATGGTCTGGATCTGGATCAGGTTCAATGGTCTGGATCACTCAGGGATGGGGATTGATGGTCTGGGTCTGGATCTGGATCAGACTCAATGGTCTGGATCAGCAAGGGATGGAGGATTGATGGTCTGGATGGGGCAGGGATGGGGATTGATGGTCTGGGTCTGGATCTGGATCAGGCTCAGTGGTCTGGATGAGCAAGGGATGGGGATCGATGGTCTGGATCAGGCAGGGATGGGGGGGATCAGTGGTCTGGCTCCAGAAGGGATTGGGGATTGTCTGGTTCCATCAGGGATGAGGGGACAGTGGTCTGGATCTGGATCAGGCTGAATGGTCTGGCCCTGGCAGGGATCAGGGGTGGATGTTCTGCCTCCATCAGGGATCAGGGGTGGATGCTCTGCCTCCATCAGGGATGTGGAGCTGCAGCTGAGCCCCCCTGGGCAGTGCAGAGGCTGAGGAGGTCCCTGCTCCCCTTGGAGCTCAGGGGCTGGGGGGAGATGGGCTGAGGGTTCAGTGCTCAGGAGCAAGCAGAGCAGAGCAGAGGGAGCACAGAGAGCAGGAATTAGCAGGGCCAGGTGAGGATGGAGCCCCCTGGGGCTTTGTCCAGGGGTGAAAGTGAAGGCAGGGTAGAACCATCACCTCCACAGGGGCCACTCCAGCCCCCCGGGAAGAGCCTTCCGTGGGCTCAAGCCCATCTTGGTGGCTCCAGTGACTCCAGGGCCACCACCCTGGGCACAAACTTGGCAAGGAAAGAGATCCATCCTTCTCCCACATCACCCACCAGGGCTGAGTCCTCCAGCACAGACTTGAGGGCAGTTTTTGGGGATTTGGAGAATATTTGTCATCCTGACAATGACATTCCCTGGCCTTTACCTCATTCTCCAAGTCACGATTCTCAGACTTTTTGGCTTTGTAGGAACATGTCCCATGGGAAAAGGAGGCTGCAGAACATTTTTCCTGCAGCTGAAGGGGCAGAGGGTGCTCAAGCCTCACGCAGCTTCGGCTGCTCTCCCAGGGTTTGGGAGTCCCTGCCTGGGCACTGAGGGGCCGAGCTTGCTCCGGGTTTGGGGTTCCAGGGTCCTGCTGAGCACAGGGAAGGACCTGAGAGCTACACTGGGGCTGAGCCCAGCTCCTGGACCATCACAGGGACAGCAGGCAGGAGGTGGCTGTGGGGAATGTGGGGTCAGAGGCAGTACATGGATTAACCCCGGAAAAGGGAGCAAGGCCACCCTAGAGCCTGCTGGGTGCTGGGGGCACTCTGAGAGTCTGAGGGGAGGCAGGTGTGGAATATTTGTGCTCTGGCCTCTGCCAGCCCTGTCATTCCCTGTTGCTTCCTGCAATTCCCTGTTACTCCCTGTGGTTTCTTGTAATTCCCTGTCATTCCCTGTTATTCCCTATTGTTTCCTGTCATTCCCTGTTATTCCCTGTTTTTCCTTGATGTTCTGTTATCCCCTGTTGTTCCCCATTTTTCCCCGTTTTTTTCCTGTTGTTCCCTGTTGTTCCCCTGTAACTCCCTGTTGTTCCCCATTTTTCCCTGTCATTCCCTGTTATTCCCTGTATTTCCCTGTTGCTCCCTGTTATTCCTCATTATTTTCCGTTTTCCCCTGTTATTCCCTGTTGTTCCCCATTTTTCGCAGTAATTCCCAGTTATTCCCCACTTTTCCCTGTTCTCCCCTGTAATTCCATTATTCCTCATTTTTCACAGTAATTCCCAGTTATTCCCCACTTTTCCCTGTTCTCCCCTGTAATTCCATTATTCCTCATTTTTCACAGTTATTCCCCACTTTTCCCTGTTATCCCCTTATTCCCCATTTTTCCCCTGTTATTCCCCATTTTCCCTGTTATTCCCCATTTTTCCCCTGTTATTCCCCATTTTCCCTGTTATTCCCCATTTTTCCCTGTTATTCCCCATTTTTCCCTGTTGTCCCCTGTTATTCCCCATTTCTCCCCTGTCATTCCCCATTTTTCCTTGCTGTCCCCTGTTGTCCCCGTTGTCCCCAGGGCCGCTCCCGTTCTCTGCCCCGTGGCACAGCCTGGCACCTCCCATCACCTGCAGGAACTCACCTGCACCCACTGTCCCTTTGCCACCCCGAGCTGTCCCCTGTCCTGCTCCCCCCACCCCGGGCAGGGCCCCGAGTGCCACTGTCCCCTCCCGAGGGACAGCCACACCTGCAGGGGACACCCAAAGGTGTCCCAAGCGTGTCCCTGAGCTGCTGTCCCTGCCTGGAGCCAGCCCAGCCCTGCCGCAGCTCTGCCACAGCTCCCTGGGGACGCACAGACACCGGCAGGGGACATTTTTTGAGCCCCTCTGAGCACTCCCTGCCCCCTCCTCGGAGAAGGGCCCAGGGCTGGGCTCGCCCTCCCCTCTCCTCAGAGGGAATTTTCCCTTCTGGCAGCGAAAAATCCTCATTTTCCTGAGCAGCCCAGACACGTGAGAGCCCCACAGCACGCACAGAGACCCCGGAGCAGCCCCCAAATCCCCGCCCGAGCCACCTGCGCTGCCCAGACCCCCTCAGGACCCTCGGTACCACCACACACCTGAATTAACAGCGGCGACCAGGTGACGCCAAAACCGCGGCGATTCCCCCCTCCCCGAGCCCTTAATCTGCTTTTCCCCGGCTGACATCACCGCTCAGGTTGATATACGCACCGCTTCCCTTATCTTTCTTTGGGATTACCTCATCGGAGAGGACTCGGAGAGCCTTCCTCTCTCCCTCTTCCTCCTCTCCCAGCTCGGAGCTGCAAGTTTGCAGCCGGAGGAAGGAGCGGCTGGATGCGGTTCCAGCCCTGCCGCTTCCTCCCGCATCATTCCAGCATCCAGGGGGATCCAGGCGGGCACAGGCAGCGCCAGACCTGCCCCGTGCCCTTCGGAAACCAACCCTCACCTCCCGCACCCTCCGCGGGGTTTATTCCCACGGCAAACAATGCCCAAGTGCTCGCACACACACGCACAGCCCGGTCCCGCTTGGCCCGGGCGAGATAAAAAACTTAAATTGGTCCGGAACAGCCATTCCAGCCCTGGAATGCAAGGGTTAACGAGCTCACGTGTAATTAACTGATAACTACGTTAACATGTGTTGCATGTAATTCTCTGTCAACATAAATAAAGGGAATACAACACGGATATACCCACACACCTCCCAAATATTCATTCAGAGACGAATTTTGGCCAGTTCAGGGTTATTTTCACCCAAAACAAAGCCAGTTTCTTTTTGTTTTTTTTTTCTTCCCCCAAGCTCACCAGCTACCTCCACAAGAACAGAGCCACAGCAAGCCACAGCCACAACACCTACAAGGGAATGAAATCCGCACATTCCCACATTTTTTTGGGATGCTCCGGGCTGGCATCCGCAGGGATGCTGCCCAGCCGGGGCAGCCGGGAGCGGGGCGATGCCGCTGCTCAGCGCCGATCCCACCGCGGGCCGAGCGTTCCCCCGGTGCCCCCGCTCGCCCTCACGCACGCAACTCCTGCAGGCAACGCTCCAGACAAAGAAAGCGAGAGAAAAACGCCGTCTTACTTTTTTTTTTTTCTTTCTTTCCTCCTCCTTTTTGTTTTTTTCTGCTTTTCTTTCCCTCTCCTCTCTCGTCCCGCAGCTTCACCCGCGGGACTCCAGCTATTCTTTTTTTTTTGTGGGGGTGGGGGGATCCTGCAAAGCAACTTCAGGAGGTGCCGGGCGCTGCTCGGAGCTCAGAGGCACCGGGGAGGGCTCGGCCGGCGGAGAAGAGAAGGAACAAAAGCCCCGGCGCTGCCCGAGCGGTGCTGAATAGGTGCCTTCCTAATTGTAAAGGGGATTGTGAGGCTGTGTGTGGCTGCGGGGCGGGAGGGGGCGGGTGAAGGGGCGATGGGGAGAGGCTTCCCTCCCTCCCACCCGGCTGGGGCCGGGCCGCCCGCAACCCCGAGCCGAGCTGGTGCATAAATTATCTCCTGGCTCTCCATCTCTGGCCGCCCGAGCCGCGCATCCCCGGCAGTTTCCCATTCCCGGCAGATGCGGTACCCAGGGCACGGCCCCTCTGCCCCCCGCCCCGGGCACCGATGCCGCCTCTCCCCGGCTCTTCCAGGCTTTTCCAGGCTCTCCCAGCTCGCTTTTCTCCCGCTTTCCCCCTTCCTGCTTTGTCTCCGGCCCCGTCTCGCAGCCGAGCAGACACAAAAGAGCCTCTGACCTGGGAGGAGAAATTCCCTTTTCCAAGGGAAAAAAGCCCACCCGAGCTCCCCGGTGCGCGCCTTGAGCAGGCAGGGGAATTAAAAATAGCTGGGCTAGCTCGGGCTCGGAGGCAGCAGTGCTGCCCTAATGAGTGTAATTAGCGGGGTGAGGGTGGAAGCGGCTTCCCCCGCGGCTTCCCCCGGCTGCCTGCGCTCTTCCAGGGGCTTTTGGGGGGAAAACGGCGTTTTCCCACTTCCAGGAGCTGTCCCTGGGTCACCTCAGCCTCCAACCAGCGGGGTTCAGACAGGATTAAATCCCGAACCCATCGCGATTCCTCCGGGGCTTGGCAAAGCAAAGATAAGTCGGATTTGGGACCTTTTTTTGGTTTTTGTTTTTTCTCTCCTTTCCGCGGCTGGTTGCTATCCCTGCACCTCAGCTCTCCCAAATCCCGGCTGGCAGAGGAACATCGGAGGGTTCGGAGGGGATTTAGCCGGGCTCGGGAGCTGATCCTCACCCCGGGCAATGCCAGCGGCTGCGGGGCTGCTCTGCCCTGGGCACACGGGAGGTCCCTGGAGGTGGGCAAGGATCCTCCCTGCTCTCCAAAAATCCGAATTTCAGCGGTTCATTTCGGCTGCAGGGGTGTGGTGAGAGGCGGGATGGGGCGAGGATGGAGCAGGGTCCATCCTGCGCATCCTCCCCTTAAATAAGGATGGGATAATGGATGGATTCCCCTGATGCGCTGGGCAGCTCATTAACTGCCGGGCCTAATGAGCTGCTGGGGTTGTCCAACGAGCCAGGAGCGCTGGGATGGGACGACAATGTTGGATTGCCGGAGCAGGAGGGCCAGGAGCGGGCAGGGAGGGCTGAGCCCTCTCCAGCATCTGCTCCGCTCTGACATTGTGCTCACTTAGGCCTTTTTTTCTTTTTTTTTTTTTTTTTTAATTTAATTGTCTTGATGTCCCTCATTTGCATAATCCCCCATAATGCAGCGCAGCAGGACTTTTGCTCTGAGCTAATAAATAGACGACAAAAATAAACGTGTCATGTAAGATTTGCTTCCATCCCTTGCCTTTGTGAGGGAGCTTTCAGCCGGGAATGACGCTGGCGGCGTTGATCTCACAGGAGCTGTCAGCCCGGCCTGCCACGAGCAGCGACTTCCCCTCGCCCCTGGCGCTCAACTTTGCCAGATGTTTTCAGCCCAACTCGGCAGCGAGCAGCAGGAAAAGGCGGCTGTGGAACGCCGGGATGCGCTCCTGGCAGCCTGGGGAATTGCTCCCAAAGCTCTTCCCCCAAATCACCCCACGCCAAAAATATCCCCCAGCCCACCCAAAGGTTCCTTGTTGTGGTTCTGAGTCCCGTGATGGGCAGGCAGGTGTTTTATTTTTGGAGTGCTTAATTCAGAATTCCGGAGAGCTGTGATTTCCTCGCCTCCCCAGAGCCTTGCCCGGCTCCCCTCGCACGGTGGTGTTGAATTACTGATGAAATTCGTTCCCTGAGCTGAGGAAAAGGAGCAATTGCTGTGCCGTGAATATCCGAGTGGGCTCAGGAAATGCTGCAGGAGGATTTCCCCCTTGCTTCGACAAGAATTGATTTGTCCCCTTCCAAGAAACGGGCTGGATGGAGCTCGGGGTATTGATGGGAGCAGCGGAGATCCCACCCAAAAGCAGTCAAAGCAGGTTCCAGGTGCCAAAACACGATTTTAAAATAATTTTTTTCTGGGTGTTTTCCCAGGATGGAGCTCGAGAGCAGCTGGAAGATCCCTGGAATGCAGAGGACCCCTGGAACGCGAGGACGTTTGGGTCTGATGGAGCAGCGGGAGCCCTCAGATTCCCGGAGGTGAGGAAGGGATGGGTCCTTTGAAATCCCTCGGCGTTTCGCACCTCGTACATTCCAGCAGTTGGGCTTTTCCCCTTTTTTCCCCCCAGCCTTGTGATCCTGGAGGATTCTCAGCCCTGACCTAAGAACACTTCAGCGTTTTTGCTGAGAAAAGCCTGAAAACATCAACCCTAAAGGGTAAAAGCCACAAGAGAAATAAAAACCTGATAACAGGCGAGTTTGCTTATTTTTCTTTTAAACCCTGACCCATTTCAACTCATTTTTATGGCTGGCTCTGCAGTGGGAGATCTCTTCACGCCGGGAAAAGAAATTCCATCCACAACAAATCCTCCCCCAGCTCATCCTGGTGGTGAAATCTTCACCGCCATGGTGTGGAGCAGCAGCAGATCCATGTGCTGGGATGGGAGAAGGGAGCTCTGGGAGCTGGGAAGGATCCATGAGGACGGGAGGAAGGGAAAACCAGCGGGAATGAGAGGAGGCAAGGGCTGGATGGCTGTGGAGTCTCCCTCCAGGATGCAGAGAATAATTTCCCTTTTCCCCACAGCACCAGGGCGAGAGGATGGGATCATTAGTCTTCATTACACACCCGGAATAGGCTCTGTCAGGTTCTGCTGTAAAACCAATCAATATTCCCTCGGCTTGGCTGCCCACAGCTCCCAGCAGGAGCTGCACAGCCAGGGTGGGCACCGGGACATGCCAGGGTCCCCGCAGGGCTGGGGGCACACAGAGAGACCCAATTATTGCCACACGCTTTGGGGTTTTTAAGGAATTCTGGAGTTTTTCCTCATCCGGCTCCCCAGAGGTTTCCCTTTGCCATAAAATGTGCAGAAGAAACAGAAAGAAACAGAAGAAATCTGCCACAAAATCAGGGAGGAAAGGGAGGAAAAGGAGGGAAAGGAGGGAGGGAGGGAGGAAGGAAGTGGCGGAAGGAAGGAAGGAAGGAAGTGG
>JANIJU010000005.1:114649-129218 GCA_025504685.1 Leucosticte australis
TATTCTATTCTATTCTATTCTATTCTATTCTATTCTATTCTATTCTATTCTATTCTATTCTATTCTACAGAAAGGATACAGACAGAAGGCTAAAAAATAATAATGAAATAATGAAAAGACAATAATGAAAACTCCTGACTCATTCCAGAGCCCTGACACAGCTTGGCCCTGATTGGCCAATAAATCAAAACAGTTCCCATGAAACCAATGACACAATCACCTGTGGATAAAAAATCCCCAAACACATTCCAAAGCAGCAAACACAGGAGAAGCAAATGAGATAATTCTTGTTTTCCTTTTCTCTGAGGCCTCTCAGCTTCCCTGGAGAATCCTGGCGAAGGGATTTTCCAGGGAGCGTGGGTGCCACACCAAAGGAGCTCTGCAGGGAAAGCGTCCCCGGTGTCCTTCAGGGACCCGAGGCCCTGAATCAACACGGGCACAGCCCTCTGGGCAAACAGAGCCAAGGCTGCCAGGCCCTGCCCTGGCTCCTGGGGCAGAGCTGGGGACAAACCAGGCACAAAACTTTGGGAAAAACATTCTCCCTTTTCCCACAAATCCAGCTGCTAAAATCCCCTGGGACTGGGGACAGCCAGCTCTGGAACCTTTTGGGATATTCCTGGTGTGCAGCATTCCTGGAGAGAGCCCTCGGCATTGCAGGGAGGTGGGGAGAGCCCCGCTGGGCTCTGGGGGGGATCTGTGGGGTCTTTGGGGGATTTTTGGGGGACCTGTGGGGTCTTTGGGGGATCATCTGTGGGGTCTTTGGGGGATCCTCTTTGGGGTCTTTGGGAGATCTGTGGGGGATCTGTGGGATCTTTGAGGGATCTGTGGGCTCTTTGGGGAATTGGCTGTGGGGTCTTTGGGGGATCTGTGGGGTCTTTGGGGGATCAGCTGTGGGGTCTTGTTGCTTTAGGACATGAAATGAAACCATGTGGACACTGGAATCCCCAAGGTAAAAAAGAAAGATGTTTAATTTGACTCCAACATTTATAGATTTCCAAAAGTGACCCTGGATTGGAGGGTGACAGTGCCACCTCTCCAGTGACACTGGACAGACCAACAGCCCATCAGATTTCTCCTCCTCCATAAGAGAATGCAGAACAATCAGTTATTGACAGAAAGTGTGTGAGAAAGTTCATTACAGGAATGCAAATATCAGAAGGCTTAAAAGAACTTTAAAATTAATAAATAAAATCAATAATAAATAATAAATAAATAAATAAATAAACAGGACGACAGGGGCTTTGGGGGATCACCTGTGGGGTCTTTGGGGCATCTTTGGGGTCTTTGGGGGGATCTTTTTGGGGGATCTGTGGGGTCTTTGGGATCATCTGTGGGGTCTTTGGAGGATCTGTGGGGTCTTTGGGGCCAGAGCCAGCGGGGATTTGGGGATTTGGGGATTTGGGGATTTGGGGATTTGGGACAGACCCCCACCCCCCAGCCAGCCTGAGTCACCTCGGGGTGCCCAGGGCAGGTGCCCAGGAAGGAGCTGTTTGCCAAACCAGTTCTGCCATGTGCCACCCTCATTCCTGCTCCTGGCAGGGCCGGATCCGGAACCAGGAATGCTGCCCAGCCCCCTCCTGGCCCCAGGTGTCCCCAGATGTCCCCAACAGGCCCTTGGGATCCTGCAGGGTCCCTGGGTGTGACACTGCTGCCCTTCCTGGGGTGAGGTGGCAGCTGGGGGATCTTGTAGGGATTGGGGGATCTTGTGGGATCTTGCAGGAATTGTGGGATCTTGTAGGAATTGGGGGATGATGTAACAATTGTGGGATGTTGTAGGAATTGTGGGATCTTGTAGGGATTGTGGGATCTTGTAGAGATTGTGGGATGTTGTGGGATGTTGTAGCAGTTGTGGGATGTTGTACGGATTGGGGGGATGTTGCAGGAATTGTGGGATACTGCAGGAATTATGGGATGTTGCATCTGAACCACGCAGGCCTCAGAACGCACCCGCCATGGTGCTGGTAACTGTTCTTAGCAGAATTCTCTCAGAATTTCTGAGAATTTTCTCTCTGTAAAATCCATCAGAGTCATTAAGACATCCACTGCGCTAAAATAAGAACCGAGAAGCTGAGGAACCAAACACCAAGACCACACAAACCAGAGAGCAGAGGGCTGTAAAACACCAGGACTGCAACCACAGCCACTGAGAAACAGAGGCAGCAAACGAGACAAAAACACCAACCGAGAATTGTGTCCTCAGCAATTTACAGAATTTGTAAAAGTGTGTCATGCAAACAATAAACAAAAAAATAAAAAAAGAAGCTGAACCGGATCAGCAAATGGTACCAGAGCTCTGGGTCTGCCACAGCAGGATGGTTTGGGTGTCCTTCCATCCCTGTCCCTCCATCCTCCCGTTTTTGGAGCTGTGCCACCACAGCTGCCCTCCCTGGCACGGTGTAGGGCTGTCAGGAGGAAGCAGCGGGGTGGCAGCTCCAGGGCAGTGGGTGTGGGAGCAATTCCAGCTGGGTGGGAGGGGATCTGGAGGCAGCACTTCCTCCTCCAGACGTGTGACGAGCTCTGCCACAGCCAGGCCGAGGTTTCAGGTTTGACCTAGAATTGGAGGCAGGCTCCCCAAACCAGCCTGTCTGGGAGCTCCTGACCCCGAAACACACCAGGTGAACGCTCCCTCTCTGTCTCTCTGCTTTGCTGAGCATCTTTCCTGCAGCCAGCCCCTTCTGCGTTCTCAGGAATTCCTCAAGCAGGTCCAGTGGCTCAGAGTTGTTTTCTTATCAGCTCAGGCTTTGGCTGGTGCTGGGATTTTGGTTTGATCCCATCTCCAAATGCACATGGAGGTCCTGGACCCATCACATGTGGCTGCTGGGGTAACTCTTGGGGGTTTAGGGGTCTCTCAACCCCAATTTGCCCCAAAGGGGGACAGGAAAAACTTCCCCAACATCTGACTCCAAGTCCTTGGCCAAGCTGCCAACCCAAACACCGGGGAAAGCCTTGGAGGAGCTCCAGGAATTTGCTGTCCTGTGGGGCCTCAGGTGGTTCCACCCCAAGGAAACCCTCAGAAAATTTGTTTTTAGAGCTGGATTTCCCCACTGTGTTGAGCCTGGGCTGAGAGAGGTGATCCCAACAGCACAAAAAATCGGGGCTGGAGCTCTGCAGTCACTGCAAGCAGGACCCAGCACGATAAAAAGTTTCTCCTCTTGTTGAAAAGAACAATTTACATACCTCAAAAAATCCTTTCTGCCCCAGGAATGTGCCAGGGCATGGAAAAACCAGAGGAAGGTGTTTCCCAAAGGCCACTTGGACCCTCTGGAGCATCCCTGGTGCTCGCCAGGGCCGCCGTGGCTGCAGCCCTGCCCTCCCTCCATTCATGGTTTCACTCTGCAGCCTGCAGCAAGGGCAGAACTGGGGGTGTTTTAATTCAGTGCAAGCACAACATTGATTCCACTTTGGAAACCAGCCTGGAAGTGCCTCCTCGTGGAGCTAATTCGGGGCTCGCATCTCCTCATGGCATTCTGATGAGCTCCCTGCGGGGAGAGGAGCTGCATTTCTGTGGAAGCAGCAGGGATCTGGGTGTTCTTGTGCTGACTAAACCCACCCACGCCTCGGGGCTTATTTGCAAGCAGATCCTGCATGGGTTCTGTCAGCCCTGATGGAAGGGCCTGATGTCCCTGGGAGATGGCACTCTGGTATTGCTGGGAGATGGCACTGATATTCCTGGGAGCTGGCACTGTGGTATTGCTGGGAGATGGCACTGATATTCCTGGGAGCTGGCACTCTGGTATTCCTGGGAGATGGCACTGTGATGTTCCTGAGAGCTGGCACTCTGGTATTCCTGGGAGATGGCACTGTGATGTTCCTGAGAGCTGGCACTCTGGTATTCCTGGGAGATGGCACTGTGATATTCCTGGGAGCTGGCACTGTGATGCTCCCAGGAGCTGGCACTCTGGAATTCCCAGGAGCACCCAGGTCACTCGGTGTGGCTCTGGGCAGAGGCTGCGTTGATCTTTGTCACCTCTGGACGCTGCTGCTGTGGCTGGGGGTGGTGCAGAGAAGCTGCCGAGGTGGGGAGGGCATGGCTGGGCCACTGCAGGGCTGGGAATTCAAGCCCTGGAGAGCTGATGCCATGAGCAGTGAGTTCAGGTCTCCCAGCTCCCTGGATCTCCCTTATCTCCAGATAAAGATCTGGAATGTGGCCCAGGGAGAGCTCTGTCAGTGATTTTTGGGGCAGAGCCCCTGGAGATGGGAGATGAGGATCAGCTCTTCCACCAGTGCAGGGAGATGGATGGGAGAAGGGAGCTGGGAGATGGCAGAATCCTGGAATTGTTCTGGTTGGAAAAGACCTCTGGAGATCACCCAGCCAGGGTCACCTGGAGCAGGTGACACAGGAACACGCCCAGATGGGTGCTCTGGTGCTCCTGGCTGCCTTTCCCAGCAGTTTTTGATGGAAAGGCTCTGTTATCCCAAACCTTTGGCTGGAAAGGCTCTGTTACCCCAATCCTTTGGCTGGAAAGGCTCTGTTATCCCAAACCTTTGGCTGGAAAGGCTCTGTTACCCCAATCCTTTGGCTGGAAAGGCTCTGTTATCCCAATCCTTTCTCCCTTCTGACAGGGGAAGGGAAGCAGAGGCTGCTGCAGCAGCATGGCCCCAAATCGAGTTTTTTATCGAGTTTTTGCCCGGCAAGGAGAGCCCCAGGCTGTGGCTCAGCGTCCCCATCCAGGCTGGTTCGGGAGGTGTTTGATGCCCTAATGATAAAACCCAATTTCCGCCGTGCCGTTGAGTCATCCCCTGTCCCTGAACTTCATTCCTGCCTGGCCCTGCCTGTCCCCATCGGTCACGCAGCACAAGGACACCGCTCCCGGCCCTCGGGGCGCTGCAGCTGCTCTTTGATTGTTTAATGGCCTCAGGTGCCCGGCAGCCGCTGGAGCCTCGAGTCTGGGGCAGTTTGGGGGGGGTTGGGGTGCGGTTATCACCCGTCCCTCGCTGTCGCGGTACCTTTGTCCCCCGCGGTGGTGGCAGGAGCCGTGCCCGTGTTCTGTGGGCAGGTTGGCACGGAAGAACAAGGGCTGGCATGTAATTTGGGGTTAGGTAAAGATTAAGCTGTGGCCAGGTGGGAATGAGCACCTGCGGCCCCGGAGCGGCATTCCAGAGGCACGGGTCACAGGATGGGCGAGTTCCCGTGCCCGGCCACCTGCAGCCAGCGCTCCGTCATGGCCGAGCTCCACCGGCTCTGCTCTGCCTGGAAAGAGTGTTCTAAAAATTGCCAGCCTTCCCCAGCTAAAGCAGGTGAAATATTTATAAACCCATCCTCCAGAGAAGACCTTTTGCGTAAGCATCAACCGCTCCGGCTTTAAAACCCGCGCCCTCCCCCCGCCCCAAGGCAGCTTGTGCCGCTTACCCGGGGAAGGGGCAACTTTAATTGCGTTTGTCTGGCACGGTGGCACCTTTTCAGGGCCACGGGGGACCGCGGGGAGGGCTGGCAGTAGGGGAAAAAAAAAAAAAAAAAAAAAAGGGATTTCTGGATTTCCTGCCTGGGCTGTGCTCTGTTCCAGCGGGTGTAGCCGCTGTGGCTGCGCTTTAATGCCGGGGGAGGGGGCGCGCACCGCGCAGAGGGGTCGCCCCACTTTTGGGAGGATGATGCGACCCCCGCGGGGGGGAGCTGGGAGGGATGAGGGTGGTGAGGACGAGGAGGGGGAGGAGGAGAAGGGCGGGGGGAAGCACGGCGCTGCTTTCAGCGCCCGAGGGATGCGCCGAGTCCGGCGGGGCGGCTCCGGGGGCGGCGGGGATGGAGAGGGGCCCCGCTCCGCCCGGCCCCGGAGGCGGAGCCAGCGCCCGGCGCGGCGGGATCAGGAGCAGCCACATCCCGCAAAGGAGGAGCGGGGCCGGGCACGGCAGCGGGGCGGCGGCGGGGCCGGAGCCGGAGTCGGAGCCCAGCGCCGGAGCTCCAGCAGCGGGGCCGCCCCGCGCCGCCGCCACCACCGCGCAGGATGTGGTGGGACGAGCGGGTGTCGGCGCGGTTCCGGAGGAACCTGCAGCCCACCCTCACCTACTGGAGCGTCTTCTTCAGCTTCGGCCTCTGCATCGCCTTCCTGGGGCCCACGCTGCTGGACCTGCGCTGCCAGACTCAGAGCTCGCTCTCGCAGATCACCTGGGTCTTCTTCTCGCAGCAGTTCTGCCTCCTGCTCGGCAGCTGCCTCGGAGGGGTCTTCAAGAGGACGTAAGAGCCTGGCAAACTCAGCGCTCCTCCCTCGGGAGGCTCCCCGCAGACCCCCCTCCCTTAGCTCGGATCGCGGCTGGGCAGCGCCGGCCGGGCTTGGGGAGATGAGCCGAGCTTAGGGGATGAGCCGGGCTTGGGGGCTGAGCCGGGTTTGCGGGGCTGAGCCGGGCTTGGAGGGCTGAGCCGAGCTTGGAGGGCTGAGCCGGGCTTGGAGGGCTGAGCCGGGTTTGCGGGGCTGAGCCGGGTTTGCGGGGCTGAGCCGGGCTTGGAGGGCTGAGCCGAGCCGGGGATGCTGCGTGGGAAAACCATTCCCGAGTGGAAGCGAGCGCGGGGGGCGTCGCGGAGGGTCCGGAGCCCTCGGAGCCCCCTCGGGAGGGGTTTCCCTCCCCCGGCAGCCCCGCTCGGCTCCCGGTGCGGTTCCATCCCCTGGAGAGGAGCCGCCGCTCCCCGGAGCTCCGCGCAGCCACAGCCTCAGCGTGAAGTTCCAGCCAGAACTTCCCGCGAGGGTTTTGTTTTGTTTTGTTGGGGGTTTTTTTCTCCTTAACCTTGGTTGTTTATCGCCCAAGAATATTTTTGGAAGCGTGTTTTAATAACCTCGGCGTCGGAAATGGTGGCAGCGCCGCGTTTTGCAGGAGTTTGGGAGAGCACGTGGAGGGATGCGAGTGGTCCTCGTGGTGTCCTGAGGGGGAGGAGGG
Organism: Leucosticte australis; assembly: GCA_025504685.1. Classification (NCBI taxonomy): domain Eukaryota; kingdom Metazoa; phylum Chordata; class Aves; order Passeriformes; family Fringillidae; genus Leucosticte; species Leucosticte australis. The sequence goes on from JANIJU010000005.1 coordinate 121,514, forward strand.
GGACACCGGGCCGGGGGGGACCTTGAGGGGCCCCCAAAGGGACTCCCAGCCAGCCTCGTGCCCAGGATGTGTTGCAAATAAATCACCCGGACTGGCTCAAGGCTGAGGATTGCCAGGGAGCGTTTGATTTGGGGCTGGGTGACAGCTCCGGGATCAGCTGATTATTTACGTTGTCACCGATCCTGGGGCGGTGATGTAACCTGTGTGTGTGTGATCCACGCGCCGCGAGTGGGGACGAGACGGGAGAATTCCCCAGGGATCCGTGAAAAACCTCCTTTCAAACTGCTGGGTGTGAGATCTCTGTGGATTGAGGGGAGCCCTGGCTCCTGGAGCACCTGTGAACGGAGCTGCCCTGGTCCCCCCAGGCTGTGCCCAGCGAGGAGGGGACAAGTGGGGGATTGGGGACAGCACGTGGGGACCTCGCTGCGGCTCTGCCACAGCTCCGGCAGTGCTGGGTCAGCAGCAGAGCCTCTGCCAGTCCCCGGGCTGCCTCGCATATGTTTGGAGGAGCAGGGAAGGAAAATGCAGAATTCCTGCTGTCAGCTCCTTCCCAAAGCTCCAGCTCTTGGCTCTACAGAACCCATCGGGGGTTGTGTGCTTGGGCATTCCCAAACTTTGAGCTCCACAACTGTGTTTGGGGGGGAAAGAGTGTGATCGGTGCTGGTTGGGAAGCAGGATGTGCTTGGGATTTTGGAGAAAAAGGGATTTGTGGAGTCCCCACTGGGGACTGACAGCCCTGCCAGGCAGGCAGGAGGGAATATTTGGGATATTTGGAACTTGTGAGTGTTGTGGGGAGGTTACTCAGAGCCTTGCAGCCTCCAAATGTGTGGGAATAAGAATTATTCAGGCTCCAGGAGCTCCAGTACAATCCCTTCTTCAGGGATGGATGGACTGAGACGTCCTGCCAAGGCTTTATAAATCAAATTACGCTGCCCTCAGGGCCTGGGTGCCGCCAGGGAGGAGCACTGGACAGGTCATCTTTTCCAGCTGGGAGATGGAAAGCTGCTGTGGAGCATCCCTGGAGCCTGGCTGCGAGCTGAGTGTGATTCCTGGTGCCTCAGGGACGCAGAATTTGCTGCTTCCTTTGGATTAAATCGGTCTGGGTGACCCCTGAGGGACAGCAGTGCTGGGGTCTGGGGCAGGAATGGGCAGTGGCACCTGAAGCCAGGCTCCCCTGTCCCCAGAGAAGCTGCTGGGTGCTGCTCCCTGCTCCTGGAGCTCTTCGAGGAGGTATTTTAGTGCTGCTCTGTCCCTTCAGCACGACCCAGCTCCAGGATTTCAGGGGAATGCAAAGATTGCACTGCCAGGGGATGGAGGAGCGGTGCTGCTGCTCTGTCCTGCAGTGCTGGGATTGCTGCTGGTCCCTTCCCTGAGCTTTTGGGGGGGTGCAGAGGCAGGGCTGGGGCAGCAGCCCCCCAGGAAATGGGGTCTGAGCTCTCAGGTCCACCCCAGGCTGCTGCTGGGATGTGTGAGGAGCTCTGCCCCAGGAAATGCAGCTTTTCCCAGGGTTTGCATCCCTGGGGTGGGGCTGGAGCCCTCCTCAGTCCCTGCTGCTGCTGGGGGGGCTCCAGGAGCACAGAGAGCCCCCAAAAGGAGCCCTGAGCTCCTCTGAGCACCCCAAGGGTTCCTCATGCCTGGAATCCGCTGGAAAAGATTCCCAGGAGCCCCTGATGGGGAAGCAGGAGCAGCTCCAACAATGGAGAAGGGATGGGAGAGCTGGGAGGACCAGCCTGGGCTCAGACACATGAGGGGGAGGTGAAATTTTGGGGAAATCCCCACTCCTGGCACTGCCAGCTCCAGGGGGGAGCTCGGGGCACCTGTATTTCACTTCCCTTCCCCATTTGGTTGCATTTCAGGCTTGAATTTGTTTTGTGAGGTTGAAGCCCTGCACACGCTGCTGACAGAAGCACCAGACTGCCCCAGATTGGTGTCGGGATTTTTTTTATTTTAAATTCAGAAACGGCATTTTTGTGTCTTGTTGAAACTTTGCTTTTGCTCCCAGGGTTTGTGGGGCAGCCCTGGGCTGATCCCAGCGGTGTGGGCAGAGAGCAGGAGGGCACTGGGCAAACTGGAGCTGTGCTGGAGCCCTGGGCAGGCTCCTCTCAGCGTGATCCCCCCCGTTCCTGCAGGGCTGAGGAGATGGGACCCTTTCCCTACCCCCAGATTCCCATCTCCTGGAGCTTCCTGGAGCTCTCAGGACACTTCACTTGTCACTGCCACCTTTTGTTGCTCGGAGAGCAGCACAGGATGAGCCCCTTGGGGACACAGAACTCCCCGAGGGTGGCTCTGCTTCCTGCAGGAGACAAGGGGACCTGGAGGCTGCTGCAGGATAATCCTCACCTCCTCCACACCCTCACCTTGTCCCCTCGGGGCTCTGGCTTTCTAATGATCAGTTTTGCAAGTCTGAGCTGGCCTGATTATCATTTTTCCTCTTGATGTGAGGGATTTGGAAAATGCTCCCTGAGGTGAGGGAAAAAAAACAACCACCTGTGCTGGGAGCTGGAGAGATCCTGCTGCAACGGGAACACCGAGGTGGGGGTTCCTAAATCCCTGTGGGAGGGACAGGGGGAGCTTTGCTGGCTGGGGCTGCAGGATTGGCTCTGGAATTGCCCATCCTGATCCTACAGAGATCAGCCCAAACCTCTGCTGGGCAGCTGCGGGTTTGGGATGGAGCCAGGATGTGCTCTGGGTGCTCTGGAATGAAATTTGGGACATTGCAAGGCTCCTTTCACACCCTGCTGGAGGGGAGCCTGCCCTGTGCCAGGGGGACACCCAGACCAGGCTGTGACATCAGAGCTACTTTTCCAGCCCTTTGGAGGGGTTTGGCATCATCAGGACAGGCTGAGTTCATGGGGTGCCTCATTTTGGGTGCCTCCCAAGGGTTTTGTGTCTCAGGAAATCTTCTCTGGGTGCTGAGCTGAGTCCCCCAACTCCACCTGGGGGCCTGGCACTGGCAGCAGCAATTCCTTGGTCCCCTCTCATGCCAGGGCCAGCAGGGCTGGGTGCCACCCTGGGCTGGTGGCATTTGCAGGGGGCACAATTGTGTCATTAACCCATGGCTGGAGGCAGGAATTTTTACCCGGGGTGGCATTTTTGATGCTCATTAAGGAATTACCCCCCCCCCCCCCAATCAGTGTTTCACTGGTGATGAACCTGCTCCCCAGCCAGGCAGGGGGGTCCTGCAGAGGAGGCGTTTTGGGGATGCTCTGGGAGGTTTTCACATCACTCCCAGGCTTGGATTCCCCAGCTCTGGTGCCTCTGCCCCTCTCCCCCTGCTCTCCAGGCTCGGAGCTGCTCCTCTCTCATTTGCCAGGCGCTTTTCCTGCCGTGACTGTGCACATCTTGCCTAGCTCCCTCCCTCCCTCCCCCAGAAATCCCTCCCTCCCTCCCTCCCTCCCTTCCTCCCCCAGAGATCCCACGGCTCTGCTGTCAGAGGACCATCAGTAGTCACAGCTTGGAAAATGTTGTCTGCTCCTGCCCTGGGCTGGGCATAGAGAGGTTCTGGCATGGCCAGAGGAACCGGGAGGGGCAGGAGAGGGGCAGGAGGTGCCCTTGGCCCCCGCAGGAGCAGCGAGCAGGACATAGAGGGGCAGGTCACTGTGGGGCTGCAGATGGAGGAGGGCTGTGATATGGCCAGGGACAGTGACAGGGCTGGGGGCAGTGACATGGCCAGGGACAAGTGACATGGCCAGGGACAAGTGACATGGCCAGGGTCAGTGACAGGCCCTGATCTGTGATATGGCCCAGGGACAGTGACATGGCCAGGGACAGTGACAGGCCCAGATCTGTGATATGGCCAGGGACAGTGACAGGGCCAGGGACAGTGACAGGCCCTGATCTGTGATATGGCCCAGGGACAGTGACATGGCCAGGGACAGTGGCAGGCCCAGATCTGTGATATGGCCCAGGGCAGTGACAAGGCAGTGACATGGCCATGGCCAGGCTGTCCTGACTGGCAGGAGGGTCTGGCTGGCAGCAGGGTCTCCTCCATCCTCCTCCTCCTCCTCGGAGCCTTTTCCAGCCTGGCTGGGGGTGTGGAGCAGGGATGGGGGGTTTCCTTGCAGGGTACTGCTCAGACCCACATCCCCCAATTACTGCTAATTACCAACTGCCACCACCCCAGGCTGTGACAGCGACCTGCCAGTGCCACTCTGTCTGCTGCGCTGCTCCAGCCCCATCTCTCTGCTTGTCCCAGAGCTTTGCTGTCTGCTCCTGCTTCCCTCTTTCCTTCCCTCCTTCCCTCCTTCCTTCCTGCCTTCCCTCTTGGCAGCCCTGGGGCCGTGCAGTGCCAGCCTGGGCACGGCTCACTGCCAGAGCTGGGAGGGGACGGATCCCAGCCCTGGGAGGGGACAGATCCCGGCCCTGGGAGGGGACAGATCCCATCACTACCACAGAAGCCATCCTGCTGATTTTATGCCTTCTAAGGTAGCTGAGCTATCTTGGGTGTGAAATAGATCTCAGGGAGCTTGTGAGAGGAGATCCATATTTCAGTCACCCTGCAGGAGGAGGTGGCAGTGCCCGGGCTGGCTGCAGGGGTGGGTGACACCGGGCTGTGAGCTGTGGAGCATCTCCCTCCTCTCACCAGGAAATCTGGGGCTGCAGGAGCCAGAGCTGCAATTCCAGGGCTGGGAACTGGCGGTGGGGGCAGCGTGGCTGTTGGATTATATGTTTTTCTTACCCAGAAATGGGGAACTTGAGAGGTATTTTAAAAACTTTATTCCATTTTCAGTCTGATGTGAAGGGTGAGACAATAGAAGTGTTACAATCCACACCATCAATCAGAAGCTATCTCCTAATTACAAAGCACTTGGTCCATCACCTTTAGCCACACCATGCTGTAAATGCCTTAAAGCCAATTTTTTATAAATTTCCCACCTGTGACAGCTGCTCTGGTGGTTGCCCTGATTCTGTCCTGCCTCTCCCCTCCCCAGGCTGGCCCAGTCCCTGCTGGCCCTGTTTGCCTCGTCGCTGGCCATCTCGCTGGTGTTTGCCATCATCCCCCTGTGCCACAACGTGGTGGTGCTGGCCGTGGTCATGGCCATGGCCGGGCTGGCCATGGGCTGCATCGACACCATCTCCAACATGCAGCTGGTCAAGATCTACCAGAAGGACTCTGCCATCTTCCTGCAGGTGAGAGCGGGGTCCCCAACTCCCCTGGGCGCCTCTAGGATGGACTTGAGGAGGATTCTCTTCCTAGAAAGGGTCCTTGAGCTTTGGGAAGGTGGAGGCACCATCCCTGGAGGTGTTTGTGGAAAGCCTGGATGTGGCACTGTGGTGCCCTCACCACCCTGGGCAGGTTTAGGATGGACTTGAGGAGGAATTTCTTCCCAGAAAGGGTGGTTGGGCATCGGGAGGGAGGCATCACCATTCCTGGAAAGCCTGGTGTGGCACTGTGGTGCCCTCACCGCCCTGGGCAAGTTTAGGATGGACTTTAGCAGGAATTTCTTCCCAGAAAGGGTCTTTGGGCATTGGGAAGGTGGCATCACCATCCCTGGGGGTGTTGGTGGACAGTGGCACTCAGATCTGGTGACACAGTGGTGTGAGCTCACAGCTTGGACTCAATCACCCCAAAAGTCTTCTCCAACTTTATTAATTCTGTGATTCCGAGGAGGAGGAGGAGGAGGAGTTGGGGGGGGCTCTGCCACCCTCCTGCTCCAGCGTGTCACCTCCTGCAGGCCCTGCACTTCTTCGTGGGTTTTGGGGCCCTGCTGAGCCCGCTGATCGCTGACCCCTTCCTGTCGGACACCAACTGCATCCTGGCCAACGGCACGGCCAACGCCTCCAGCAACCTCCCGCACATCCGCAAGTCCCTGCTGCCACACCACCCCGGCAACCTGTCCCACTACGACCTGCCCATGAAGGGCATGGTGGTGACACGCGTGTCCTACGCCTTCTGGATCATGGCCCTCATCAACGTGAGTGCTGCAGCTGGAGTATCCAGTGGGATCATCCCGGGGTATCCAGCTGGGATCATCCCAGGAGTGCTCAGTGGGATCGTCCCGGGGTATCCAGCTGGGATCATCCCAGGAGTGCTCAGTGGGATCATCCCAGAATATCCAGCTGGGATCACCCCAGGAGTTCCCAGCTGGGATCATCCCAGGAGTTCCCAGCTGGGATCGCCCCTGGAGTTCCCAGCTGGGATCATCCTGGGAGTATCCAGCTGGGATCATCTCAGGAGTATCCTGTCACAGACATGTTTTATGAAAAATCCTTTTGCTAGGATTTTTTTCTCCAGAGAGTCCGAGACAGCTGGGCTGCGATTGGCCATTAATTAAAAACAACCACATGAGCCCAATCACAGATGCACCTGCTGCATTCCACAGCAGCAGAGAATCATTGTTTACATTTCATTCCTGAGGCTTCTCAGCTTCTCAGGAGAAAAGATTCCTAGCAAAAGGATTTTCCATAAAATATGTCCGTGACAGTATCCAGCGGGATCATCCTGGGGAGTACCCAGCTGGGATTGTCCTTGCTCCGGGGGTTTGTGGGATTTGTGGGGTCCTGGAATAGGGTGAGACACAGGGAAAGGATCATTTGTTGCCAAATCCTGTTTTTATCAGGGCTCTTCCCTGCTGGGAGCGATTCTGGGGTTTGTCCCAGCTCTCTGGGAGCAGTTGGTGCCTCCAGCACCTCCCAGGCAGGAGCTGGACCAGCAAACTCTGCTCAGATCCAGAGTTTTTCCTTCATGCTCAGCTGGGGATGGCCTGGCAGGAGGGGATTTGGAAATATTCCCAGGAAAGTGCCCACCAGTGACCTGGATGATGGGACAGAAGTGACCAGGGCCTCTCTCTAGTAATTATTTTCCCTGGAGGTCCCAGCAGGTGTAAAAGTCCTTCCTCTGAGGGGGAGAGGAGGGATCTGGTGTCTATTTTGCCCATCCTAGGAGCAGGAAAATGGGTGATCCTGCCTGGCAGCTCCTTCCCTCTGGAATTCAGCTCTCAGAGCTTGAGGATGTGCACATTCCCTTTCTCCTGTCCCTGGTTTTATGCACCAGCACCAGGCAAGGGCAGCTGCATTTCCTTTCCTTGGGCTCTCCCCATTTATTAAATTATTAAAACATCTCCCCCATGTTCCCCCATCCAGGGGGAAATTTTCCAGGCCCTCCCAGCTCCCTGTGGGAGGAGCTCGGGCAGGTGCTGGGCTGAGTTTCTGGGTAGAATTGCCCAAAAAAGGCCCAGCCTGGGAGGAGGGGCAGCTTTAATCACCTCCAGCTCTGTCTGTGCCGTGGGAAATGTGCTTTTAATTGCTGCAGAGCCAGCGGATCCTGAGCAAACCCATTGAGTTTGGAAGCAGAGTTTCACACCTGCTTTGAACCCCATGATGTATCTGATTTGGGAATTTCCAGAGCCTTCTCTGTCCCCAGCAGCGTCCCGAGGGGATTTTTGGGGTAGGGTGGCACCAGGGGCTGTGGGTTTGTGCATCAGGACACGCTCAAGTGCTGCATGCACGGTTGGGTGGGTGGAATACAGAATTCCCAGGCTTCCCACAGGCTGTGGAGGAACACCAGGAACGTGGAAAGGAGGCTGGGAGACTGAGAGGTTTTGGGATAAGGATTAAATAACAAACACCCAGTGGGGAGTTGGATGTGCTCAGCTCCTGAACCAAACTGTGATTGCCTTTCCCAAATCCTCATGGAGGGAACTGATTTTATTTTATTTTATTTTATTTTATTTTATTTTATTTTATTTTATTTTATTTTATTTTA
>JANIJU010000005.1:133526-158644 GCA_025504685.1 Leucosticte australis
GTGTGGAGAGCCCAGGATTTTGGGGTGTGGAGAGCCCAGGATTTTTGAGTGTGGAGAGCTGGGATTCCAGGGTGTGGAGAGCCCAGGATTTTGGAGTGTGGAGAGCTGGGATCCCAGGGTATGGAGAGCCAGGATTTTGGGGTGAGGAGAGCCCAGGATTTTGGGTTGTGGAGAGCCCAGGATTTTGGGGTGTGGAGAGCCAGGATTTTGTGGTGAGAAGCGCCCAGGACTTTGGGGGGAGAGCCAGGATTTTGAGGTGTGGAGAGCCAGGATTTTGTGGTGAGAAGCGCCCAGGATTTTGGGTTGTGGAGAACCCAGGATCCCTGGGTGTGTGGGCAGCAGGTACCCCAAAGAACCAGGATCCCAGGCTGTGGAGATCCAGGATCTCAGGCTGTGGGCAGACCCCACACCCATTCCCATTTCCTTCTGGAAGCTTGGAGGAAGGTAAAGGTGAGGTGGAGCCCCCCGAGCCCAGCAGTGCCCCACGTTCAGGGTCCTGGCTGGGTCTGTCCTGCAGCTGTCCCACAAAGTAAACCCCACTGAGGGCTGGCAGCCACCCAGCCCCAGGGGGACGTTCTGGTCAGGTTTGCTTTGCATTGTTCTCCAGCAGGTCATGAGGATTTGTTCAGCTGCTGCCAAAGCAAGAACTTCCGAGGGGTTTCCTTCACCTATTTCGCCGTGCACATCACCGGGGCTCTGGTTCTCTTCATGACTGACGGGATCGTGGTGAGTCCGGTTGCCCAAATCTCTGGATTTTTTTTCCTTCCAAACCCCTGTGAAACCCCCTCAGGAGTTAATGGTGAGAGGGGTTAGACAGGAATGGGAATTTCCCAAGCTTTCCATCTCCAAGGATAAGCAACCCTGAGCTCCAAATGTGATGTTTGGAGAGTGTGGAGCTCCAAGAGGGCAGAGCAGCCCCTCGGGGAGGGAGGAGCTCTGGGTTTTCCCTGGAACATCTGTGGAGCTTTGCCCTTTTAGGACAGACTAAACCCCACATCCTGCTGCTGGTGGATCTCCAAACCCTTCCACCATGCGCTGAGGGACAGAGGAGCCCGAAGTCCCCACGGGGATGTGACAGGGAGGATTTTCCTGCAGGGAGAGTACTCGGGATTCGTGTACAGCTACGCCGTGGAGGAGCCACTGGCCGTGGTGCACAAGGTGGCTGGGTACCTGCCCAGCCTCTTCTGGGGCTTCATCACCCTGGGCAGGCTCATCTCCATCCCCGTGTCCTACAGGATGAAGCCAGCCACCATGGTCTTCATCAATGTGGTAAGGATGGGGTTAATTCCTTTGATGGGTTTGGGGCTGCGACTCCTCTCACACCTGGGGGTTTGGCACAGGTAGGGTGGGGCAAGGTGCCCTCGGGGTAGCCACGATTTCAGATTTGATTGCCCAACTTTCCTGAGCCTGCTCCTCAGCTGGGAAAGCACCAGGGAGAGTTGGCATTAAAAATTTGCCCATTTTATTGACCTTACGCAGTGACTCCTTCATCCACGGGGAAATTAATTCCTGGGATAGCCATGGCCAAGGGGAGGCAGGTCATGCTGTAAATTCTCTGCTCAGGCTGCAGCAGCTGGCAGAGCCTGCTGAGGTCACTAAAACACCTTGGGAAAGGGGCAGGAATCCTTGTGGGATGTGTGAGGCAAATCAGTGTGAGGACATGGCAGAAAACAGGGAGGGGATGATCCCAGTCCTGCTTCTTACAGAGACAAAAAGCACAAGCAGGCAGTTCACTGCCAATTTATTTGAACCAGAAGTGGTTTTGGTGGCTGTATTTTGATAATAAAACACATCAGAGTGCGTTATAACACCCATCTAACAGGGTGGGGAGAAGATTTTGGGATGTTCTGAGTAAAAATCCACCTGGCTGCCACTGACCCTGTGCAGTGCTGGGAGCTGCTGTAGGATCCAGCAGCCCCTGGAGTCACTGCAGCATCCTCATAACAAATTCCAACTATCCAAATTTCTGCTGAGCTGGAATATCAGAGCTCCCTCTGCTGACTCTGCCCTGGATCACTCGGGCTTTTCCCAGAGTTTTTGGTTATTTCCCCTACAAGCCAGAGGGGAGGGAAAGTTGATTTAAATGCAGTTGCCTCTTTTAATGCTGTGGCTGCTTTCTGAGCAGGTATTGAGAGTTAATTCTGTAATTATTGAGTGACTTCAGTCTCACTCAGCAGAATAAAGAATTATTAGTAATTAAGACATGTAAATATTGTGGAAGGTACTATTAAAAGTACATATTTAATATAAACTCTTAAGTTTCTACATAATGAAATTAAGATTTAATTACCAAATTATATCATGAAAATGATGAAATTCTTTAAGGCCAGATGGATTTTCTTTGGCCAATCAGATTCTCAAACACTGACTTTTTTTTTTTCCCAGCATATTTCTTCTTCCAGCATTTCTTCTTCCTTAAAAATAAACATATTTTCTCTTTCACAATATTTCCTATTAAAACCAAACTCTAGTCCCTGTTGCACTCAGCATTTTTCTGACTGATTTTTGTGGGTACTGCTCACAGGTCGGGGTCCTCATCACCTTCCTGCTGCTCCTGATTTTCTCCTCCAGCGTGGTTTTCCTGTTTGTGGGCACAGCATCCCTGGGGCTGTTCCTCAGCAGCACCTTCCCCAGCATGCTGGCCTACACCGAGGACATCCTGCAGTACAAAGGTCAGCTGCCTTTTAACCAGATGCATTTTTAGATCCCATCCCCTTTTTTTCAGCTCCTTCCCTCCTCCCTCAGGAGGCCTGGAAGTTCAGGTTTGCTTTTGAAGGCAGATTTGTTGCGGGGAAATGTCCAATTCTCAGTTTTGCTGATGAATAAAGACCCGATCCAGCCTCGGTTTGGGGAGCTCAGGGAGGGGCAGGAACGCTGCTTTGGAGGGAGATGGTTCTGAAAACATCACCAGATTACCTGAGCTGGTTCTGAAAACATCACCAGATTATTGAGCTGGAAAGCCCAGAGCTGTGGTGGTGTTCACAGGGGTCCCAGGATGAGGGAAGAGATGAGAATCTTGACTCCGTGGTTCAGAAGGCTGATTTATTATTTTATGATATATATTATATTCAAAGAAAATGATACATTAAAACTATACTAAAAGAAAAGAAAAGATTTCATCAGAAGGCTGGCAAGGAAAGGAATGGAATGATAATAAAAGCTCTGACTCTCAGAGAGTCCCAGACAGCTGGGCTATGATTGGCCATTAATTAAAAACAACCACATGAGACCAATCAAAGATGCACCTGTTGCATTCCACAGCAGCAGATAATCATTGTTTACATTTCGTTTCTGAGGCCTCTCAGCTTCTCAGGAGAAAAATTCTGGCAAAGGGATTTTTCAGAAAATATCATGGCTACACAGAGGCTGGCCAGCTCCCCCAGGAGCTCCCTGGCAGCCTCTGTCTCGAGGGCAGCGAGACAGAAACACAAAAACCTTCCCAGCAAGAGGCACCATCACCTCTGCCAGCACAGACAGGTGACAGGAGATTGAATTTTTTGACTTCAGCTTTCACCTTTCTGCACTGCTGCAGGTCTGCTGAGGAATTTTCAGCATCAAGTGGGAATACACGTGGAGTATTTTTGATTTTTGCATGGTGAGATCCACAGGAAAGCTTTAAGGGAGCATAGGGTGGCCCTGCTGGCTGTGTCACTCTGCTGCCACCACTCCTTGCCCTCTTTCCTCCCAGGTTGTGCCACAACAGTGCTGGTGACTGGAGCTGGCATTGGAGAGATGGTGCTGCAGCTGCTGGTGGGCTCGGTGAGTAGCCAGGAGGTGACAAAACCCAAAATAAATTTGGAATTTACGAGTCAAACCCTCAGTTCTGCTCCTGGGCACTGAGCCTTGTGTTATCAGCCAGCAAAGCCCTCCCTGATGATCCACGAGGAATCTCAGTGATGTCTGATCCCTTTTTTATTTCCCAACCCACTGTAGATTATCCATGATCGGGGCAGCTACAGTTTCCTGGTCTGTGGGATGATCTTTGGGTGCTTGGCCTTCACCTTCTACGCCCTGCTGGTGTTTTTCCACAGGATGTACCCCAAGCCCTGCCCAGGTAAGGGAACCCCAGCCCTGAGTCCTGCTTTGGGATGGGAGCGACAGCAGCACAAGCCTCGCTCCAGAGATTCCAGCAAAGTGCAAGGAAATGTTTATTTTCCTGCTGCTTCCTCTCTCCTTTTCCTGCTTTGTCTTGCCCACAAAGCCTTGGCAGCCGCAGCTCAGGGTTTGCTTTCTTTTCTGCTGGAGAAGCAAGGGAACAAAGCAGGAATCACAGACAGCACCAGCTTCCTTGGGCTGTTCCCTGGCTGGAATCCAGGGAATAAGCAGGGCTGCCATCCAAGGGCAGTTGTCAGGCTCTGGAAAAAGCCTCCCAGATCAAGGATTTTTGAGTTATCACCTCAGTCTGGAGCTGCTGGTTGTTTTTATATGAAAGGAGCAGAGTGGGAATGGCAAAAACCAGGTCCAGGTGTGGCTTGGGCTGTGCTGGGCACTGCTGGGGCCACAGCTCGAGGGCTGGGAAAGGAATGGAGATGGGAAAGGGGCTGGAGAATCCTGAGGGAGCTGGGGAGGGGCTGGAGAAACCTGGAAAGGGTTTGGAGAAAGTTGGAATGGGTTTGGAGAGTCCTGAGGGAGCTGGGAATGGTTTGGAGAGTCCTGAGGGAGATGGGAAGGGTCTGGAGAGTCCTGAGAGAGCTGGGAAGGGGCTCAGCCTGGAGCAAAGGAGGCTCAGGGGGAATTTCTGGCTCTGCACAACTCCCTGCCAGGAGGGGACAGCCGGGGGGGATTTGGGATCTTCTCCCTGGGAATAGGGACAGGAGGAGAGGGAACGGCCTCAGGCTGGGCTGGGGAGGCTCAGGTTGGACATCAGCAGGAATTTCCTCATGGAAAGGGCTGGAAGGGGCTGCCCAGGGGGGTTTGGAGTGCCCGTCCCTGGAGGCGGCACTGAGGGCTGGTGAGGAGCTGAGGATGTGGGGGGGGTGATGGAATACCAACATTCCTGAGGGAAAAACCTCACACCCATCCCCTTTAACCTCACTAAAAGCACCCATTGAGGTGAAATACCGCTTTAATCTTTGGCAGAGCTGGACGAGGCCTCCCCGGAGAAAGCGGCAGTGCCCGAGGACACGGGGCAGTACCAGCGCTGAGGGAGGGCCCGGCCCGGCACAAGCAATAAACCCAGCCCCAATTTAGCATTACTCCCAAGGGTGATTTCACATTTAATGAACTGAATCATGAAAGTTCTCTGCAATCAAAAGCACAGTAGGTGGGGTAAGGCAGAATCGAGGAAATCAAGCCCAAAATGTCGAGCTGAGCACGGGGGTTGTGCCAAAAATCCTGCCAGCCCGATCCTGGGACTAAAAGCAGGGACATTTGCACAGCAGTTCCTCCTGCAAATGAAGTTTTTTTTCTCCTGCAAATGAAGTTTTTTTCTCCTGCAAATGAACTTTTTTTTTACCTGCTCAGGACAGAGGGTGAAAAGGAAAAGCTGCTCTCTGCTCCTCATCCCAGACTGAATGTCTCCTGGCTTGAATAGATTTTATTTCTGGCCTGTGGTACACAGGAACCCCCTGGAATTTGCAGCACAATCCTGGGTTTTTATTCGTTTTTGTGACTAATTCTGTGCCACTTCCCAAAGGGGGGAAGTCCCAGAGTGGCAGAGCCCCCCAGGTGCACACACAGGTACCAGGGCCTGTCTCTATTTGCACACTTAATTCCTGTATATTCCACACTCTAAACAGTGTCTTACTCAGCATGCTCAGGCCTCTTCAATGATTTTAAGTAATCATTTGCTTTTTAATTTTTTTTTTCTTTTTTGGGAGGGTTTTCTTTGTTTTTTTTAAAGTCAAGAATGAGCTGTGTTGGTTCCTTTTGCTTTAAGTCACTCCTTGAGCTGCTCCAGCTGCAGTGTCTTATTTTAATGTTGGTTTTATTTCCAACTTCCAAGCCAAGCTCCAAGGAGAGAAGGGATTTTTTAAATTTTTTTTTTCTTATTTTTGGGAGCCAGGCTCCAGCTGCTTCACCTGTGCAATCTCCTCATCCAGGTGCCTTGTGTAAGGTACTCCCACAGCCCACGTATGGCCTGTCCCAGCCACCAGGAAAGGACTGGAATTTTGGGGAATGTCCAACTCCTCCTGCCAGGAGTGGCTGTGGATGCAACTCCGTGCTTGAACTGCTGTATGTGATGTACATATGTACGTGTGTATATAAAGCAGTGTTTAATTAAAGGTGATTGATTGCTAATTGCTCGCTGACTGGACTCACTCCAACACCTCCAGTTCTCAGGTTTTAAACTCAGAAATTTAAAATCTAACAGAGTTTTTTCTTTTTAAATTAAACTGGTTTTGGAATTTGAAGAGCTGTGGAATGGTTTGGGTTGGGAGGGACCTTAAATCCTATAATCCCTTAAATCCCATAGAGCCTGAATGCTCTGGGGTTGGAATAGAACTGGAATCTCTGCTAGGGTTGGAATCAAATCCCAGAAGGGTTTGGGATGGCAGGATCTTAAAAACCTTCTCATTCCAAGACCAGGGACACTTCCACTGTCCCAGGCTTCTCCAGCCTGGCCTTGGACACTTCCAGGGATGGGGCAGCTACAGATTCTCTGGGAAATTCCCATTTTTCCAAGCAGCAGCTCTTCCCCGCCATTAAAGCTCCCCAAACTCCTGCAGAGCAGAGCCTGGAGTTGCTGAATTGCCATTTTCCTCCCTCAGGGTGAGTTTGGATCAGGTCAGTGCAGCTGAATTCTGGATTTCAGGGAAACCCTCCTGCCTCCAATCCCACCTATTCTGTGATCCTGTAATAAAACTGAACCCAATTCCAGGCCAGGCTGGAGCACCCTGGGGTGGATTTGGAGGTTTTTAAGGTGCTGCCATCCCAAACCCTTCTGGGATTCGGTTCCAGCCCCATCCAGGCTGTAATTCTTCTCCAGCTCCACAGGATGCCACTGTTCCTCTCCTGGCCTTGCCCAGAATCAATCAAAAGCCATTTACAGCAAAATAAAAACCCTCAATCTGTCCTTCCTCAAGCCCCTCCCAGCATGAGAGCATCTCTGGGCCCTGCTGGGAGGAAATGAGCACCAAAATTTGGGAAGAAATCTCCTCAGTTTGTGTCCCAGCAGGGCTGGCAGCTTTGAGATCATCTCTCGTTCTGCCCTGGCAGGTTGGGTAAACCAGAGCTCAGTTTCTTCTCAGGTAAAATCCACCAGCACAGGTCTTGGGTTTGGTAATTCCAATCTCCATTTTGGCTACTTAGAGGGGGAAAAAATCCTATTTTAAGGAAATTTTTATCAGAATAGCACCTGATTTACCAAAACACTTTAAAATAGAATTTACCTCAAGGTTTGATGAACTCCCTCCTTATCACATCCCCTACCCTGAAACTTTCTATTTTTTCTACAGAAAGTAAAAACCAAAAATAGTCAAATGAGCAAAAACTTTGTTAAAAATATTTATTTAAAAAAATACAATTGTTTTGCATGTCTGGTTGCACATAACTATTAACATATGATTGACTTGAATGATTTGCTACAATGCTTTTTTTAAAGCCAGCTTGCATTATACAAAGCAAAATCCCTCTGTCAGTTCTTACATAAAATAGTTTTAACTATTCCCACCCCGTTTATTTTTTAAAAAAAAGATTGCAATACATTGATTTTTATTTTCATTTTGTTGTTTGTTTTTTTTTTTTTTTTTTTTTTTGCACAAAAATCTAAGCAATAGAAAAAAGTCACCTGATTTCTCAGGAAAGACCTTCATGATGTTTGAAAACAATTCCCGAAGAGCCACGGCCAAAGCAGCTGTTTGTCACTTTGAAGTGTCAGGACAGTGCAAAGGAAGTTTTGCATCTGAAAAGCTTTGCCTCCTGATTGCATTCAAACCTGAAACGTGCTCAAACAACTCCATCCCTGCCCTAATCCAGTTGCTCATACTTTGAATTTTCAGGATGATTAACACGCTGAAGGTCTTCCTAAATGTTATCTCAGAAGGTTAAATAAAAGCAAAATTTAGTAACACTGAACAATTACTGAAAACTTTGGCTATTTATGTACTTGCATTACATACCAGCATTTTTATTTTATTTTTTTTTAAACACAATGGCATTAAGATACTCTAATAAAGTATTTAAAAATAAAAAGTTAGACTGAGAAGCAATTCTGTCCCAGGCAGGGTCACCTAGCTGGAACAAGGGGTGACTTTTACAGTTGTCTTGTCCAGAAAAGTCTCCAGTGTAGGAAGTTTCAGACACCCACTACAACATAACTTTGCCTCTTGAATTTGTAATATATATATATATATATTTATATATATATATTTTTTATATATATATATATATATATATATATTTATATTTATATATATTTATAGAGAAAAGAAAAATGCAACTCTGTTCTGGAAAGAGCCACTGGAAATGTTCCCCCTTCTGCTGCTGCTGCTTTCGGGGGAGTTTTCCCCACTGATTGTTCTGGAAATCCCAGCCAGGTCAAACTGGGAAAGGTGAAACTCCAGCCCGGAGTTCCAGGGGGAGGGATCTGCTCCCAGCTTCCAAAAATCTGCCAAGAACCCAGCTCAGCCTGAAAATTCCAGCAAGGAGCCCACCCCAACATCACCTTCCCACTCCAGGAATGAACAGGACAACACACACAGCTGGATGGGGGTGCTGGAGTGGCTAAAAAATTGATTTAAATTGATTTAAATCCTTCCAAGACACAAAAGAACTGCCCAGCCCAGGGAGGCTGGAGCAGCTGCTGCTGGATGTGTGCTGATTCCCAGGATTTTGGCCTCCCAGAATTCCTGTTGGTAAAGGATGATGAATTCCAGCTGCCCTGATCTCCTTTAGGGGACATGACCACTGTGTTTCCCTGGGATTTTTTTTCTTTTTTTCCCTTTTTTCAGCTTTATTATTCCAAATCAACTTCTCAGCTCTAAAAACAGAGGGGAAGAAGCATTAAATGTGCTACTGTACCCATCACAAAGCACTGTGACGTACATAAGGCCATCTGGTAACACTGCAACAGGCTACAAAACAGGTTGGAAAAGGGAATTTTAGGATCTTTTTTCAAAGCTACAAAGAATAAATCTCAACCCTGTTCACAGAGAATGAAACGTTTCCAAAGTATATTTTATATAGAAAAAAAAACCCTCTGTGCAACTGAACAACAGCACAATAATAATAACAAAAAATAAAAGTCAACACAGTTTTAGGAAGCAGTTTCAAAGCTTGGAGGGGTTGGGACATGCTAGGGAAAAATAAAAATACAGCCCCAAAACCCATCCCGAAGAGCTGAGAGCAAAGGCAGGGATTGGGAAATGGGAGCCCCCCAGGCCAGCACACTCCAGGAGCCATGCACAGCCTCAGAGCCCTCCTGTGCTCCAAAAAACACTGAAAAATCACCCCAAAGGAAAGGAAAAAAATCCCAATAAACAACAACAGTTCCAGTTATTGGTACAGAGCCCTGCACTCAGCCTCTCCTACCTGGCCCCACTCAGATCCCTGATTTCCACAGGGTCAGGATTCTCCTGTTCCACCCCTGCTTTGAGATGAAAACCTCCTGCAACACAACCTCGCCGAGAAATCTTTGAAATCAAGCCCAAACTTTTGTTCCATGCACACAAAACTACTCACAAACACATTTAAGACACTTTTTTCTTTGTTTTTTTTTGTTTTTTTCCAGGGGATGCGGCAACCAACAATGTCAAAAATAAACCTTTGGCAACTCACGAGTGCACGCTGGGGCTGGACTGATTTGAGTGCTAAAAGAGAAGAAAAAGCCCCCCAAAAAACCTCCCAGGGGAGTGCAAAATATTTCAAAGTGGGCACTGCAGAGTGCAGAATCTGCTCAGAGGGAGGATGGGGATGTTTCTATGGATTTTTGGGAACACATCCCCCCAGGCACGACCCACGTGTGCTCCAGGCAGATTTAAACACTGAGGAATCTAAAAAAAAAAAAAAAAAAAAAAAATTACAATTTTTCAGCTCTGAGTGTGCCTGGAAGAGCTCCACAAACAAAATCTGCTGCTTTCTTTGGGAGGTGGAAACAAAATTCATCTTTTTTACCAGTTTTAGTGTGGTTTTGTTCCAAAATAATTTATAGGAAACAGATATTTTGTTGTTCCAACAGGGAAATGTTGGAATATCCAGGGAGGAACAGGGCCTTGCCCACCTGTGGTCAGACAGAAAAACAACCTGCAGGGAACACAATCTCCTAAATCCTGCTTGTTCCTGGCATAAAGGCAGGAATAAAATCCAGGATTTTAGAATAAAATCCAGGATTTACAGACACCAAAACCCAAAATTTCACCTTTCTGCTCCCAGCCCTTCAGGGAATCCCGACAGGAATGGGCAGCACTGCCCCTGTGGCTCCTCTGGTTTGCCCTCCTGACTAAAATTAGTCAGGTTTTTAATTAAAATTGTTCTGGAGGAAGATCTGGCTCCATTCCCAAGGATTTCTCTCTGTCCAGAGCCACCTCTGCCCTCCCCAGTCACTCCCAGTGGAATTCTGTGCCCCAAATATCATCAGGGATGAACAGGACAACACTGGCACACAGCTGGATGGGAGTGCTGGAGTGGCTAAAAATTGATTTAAATTGATTTAAATCTCTCCAAGACACAAAAAAAACCCTGCCCAGCCCAGGGAGGTTGGAAAATCTGCCAAAATCACCTTTCCAAACCAGGAATGAACAGAACACACAGCACCAGGGCTGGATGGGAGAGCTAAAAATTGATTTAAATTGATTTAAATTGATTTGAATGGATTTAAATCCCTCCAAGACACAAAAAACCTGCCCAGCCCAGGGAGGTTGGAGCAGCTCCTGCTGGATGTGTGCTGATTCCCAGGATTTTGGCCTCCCAGAATTCCTGCTGGAGAAGGATTCCCCCCCAGATGAATCCCAGCTGCCCTGATCTCACACAGCACTACTGTGTCTCCCTACAATTTTCTCCTTCTTTTTATTTCTTTCCCAGCTTTATTATTCCAAATCAATTTCTCAGCTCTAAAACCAGAGAGGAAGAAGCATTCCCCAAGCAAAGGGACAAAAAAACTTTTGGGATCAACTGCATCTGACCCCAAAATCTTCCTCTGCCAGCTCCAACTCCAGCAGCCCCAGCCTGTCCCACTCCCCTGATTGCTCACACTCAACAGCCACTGCTAATTGCTGCTTAATTAACTCCAAATCAACCCATCAACGCCTCTGTTGAGGCAGCACCAGCCTCACCAACCATCCTGGAGAGCTCCTGGGTGAATATTCAAGAATTTCGGGCTCTTGCCCCACGTGGGAGACCCTCAGGGGCTGCTTGCAACATCCCACTTTGATTTTTAAGACAAAACCATCCCACCAGCTCAGAGGCCAAAAGGTTTCTTCTTTTCATTTTCTTTTTTTTTTTCCTATTTCTACTCTTCCAGATCTAGATTCTATTCCTCACAGAGCTGAGGAAGGAAACAAACCAAAATAGTCACCCAAAACTCAAAGGTTTTTAAGTTCCTGTGGATTTTAACAACATTCCCTGCCCCAGGTTGATTTCCAGAGCTGACACTGGAAACAAATCTGCCTTAAAAATGGGAGAAGTTCAACTGCAGAGCACATCAAAAACTGCCAAAAAACAGGAGCAAAAAAAAAAAAAAAGGGAAATAAAGGAATAAACCCACAAGAGAGGGGCAGAGCTGATCTCAGCTGGAGGAAAAGCTCCAGGAGGGGAGCAGGGCCCTTCACTCCTACCCATCCCACAGGGAATCCATGGATTCTGAAACCTTGGGATGCTCCAAGGGAAAAACAAGGAATTGTCCAACTCCAAGGATTTCATCCCCAAGATTCCATGGACACTGAAGCCTTGGGATGCTCCAAGTGACAACAAGGAATTGTCCAACTCCAAGGATTTCATCCCAAAAATTCCATGGATTCTGAAGCCTGGGGATACTCCAAGTGAAAAACAAGGAATTGTCCAAATCCAAGGATTTTATCCCAAAGATTCCATGGATTCTGAAACCTTGGGATGCTCCAAGTGAAACAAAAAAAGGAATTGTCCAACTCCAAGGATTTCATCCCAAAGATTCCATGGATTCTGAAACCTTGGGATGCTCCAAGTGAAACAAAAGGAATTGTCCAAATCCAAGGATTTTATCCCTTCCTGACCTATTGCAAAACAGAGCCAAATGTGCCAAACCCTGGGCACAGGAATTGCATCCCCTGCTGAGGACAGCTCTGAAACAAAGCTCTAAACCTAAAGCTGCTGCTGAAAAAAAGCCCCAAAATTCCTCCATCCCCCTCTTTTCACCAGGATCACCCTCCCAGGAAAGACAGAACCCCAAGGGTTCCATAACCATGGGACATTTTCCTGCTCCTGCCAGGAACCCTGAAAATCCAGGATCCCCAAGAGAGCCAGGCAGCAGCAGCAGCTCCCCATGGAAAAATAAACCAAAAAAAAAAGAGATTTCCAGAAGCAATTCACGAGTTCAGCTTCCAGGATTCCCTAAATCCAACCAGTTTTTGGAATTTTTGGGTTCCGTGGAAGGTGTGACCAAGGTGAGGGGTTTATTCCCATCTCCAGGAGCTGGGGAGGATGCTGGGTTCTTGTTTGTCTTCTACCAAACTCTTGTTCTACCAAAATTCTTTGACCTTCCACGTAACCCAAACCAGCCAGGAACAAACTGATGCAAAAAAATGACAAGCATTCCACAAAACCAAAGCTACTCCAGCAACAGGAACCTAAGAAAAAAGCTTCTGTAATGCTGCATTTTTAATTTTTTTTTGTGGTTTTTTGGGTTTTTTTAAATCACCACGGTACAGAACTAAACCAGAACCTACTCTAACCCCACCTGCCCTAGGCTAAATTAAAAACAAATGGTGAGGAGCTGCACAAAACTGCTCCTGAAGTGACCTCAAGAACCAGCAGCTGACAGAGGGAGGGAGGCTCTGTCAGGAATGTGAGCCAGGAGGAGCTGGCAGCTCCCTGGCAGTCCCCACAGGAACAAGGAAATATTCCCTTCAGTGACCTGAAAATTGCAGAGGAGAAAAGGCAGCAAAAGCTGCTCCTCTCCCACCTCCTCTCCCTTTTCCATCAGCTTTCCCAGCTGCTTCCTGAGCTTCTCATCCTGTCCACACTGATATTTTTTTCCTGTTTTATCTGGTGGAAACTTTCCCATCCAGACAGGAAAACCTGGATCTCTGTGGCACAGCAATTTTGGGAAGCTTCTTGGAGAGGAGGAGCCCACAAATAACATTTTTTGGGGGGGGGCTTGACCCTCTGCCCAAAGCCATAAAACCTCACAAAGAATTAAGTGCACAAATTTTCAACGGCTAAACTTGGCTTTTCTCCACGGGGGAACAAGGGGGAAGGGAAGCAATTAAATTGCAAGTTTTTAGTGCTCATTCATAAATTTTCAATTCCAATCCCAGCCTGCAAATGTCAAAAGTCCAAAGTATTTGGTAGGCAGAAAATTGGCCAACCTGAACCAACCAAAGTGCTGCTATTTATCCATAGCTCTAGAAATTTCCCAGAGCAGGCTCCAAACATGCAAACCAAAACCAAAAATTCCAGATGCCTGCTCTTCATGATCACCTGCAGCTTTGCTTCTGCATTTCAAAAATAACAATAAAATTCAAAAATAAAGGTCAATATTGCACATTTTTAAGAGCTGCTGGCGCAGGAATTTCCTCCTGCATCTGCTGCTGTCTAAATGTGAAGCATTTTTTGCCTCTGACAGGAGCCAACAGGAAGACAGGTCACTCCATGAGCTCACTCCCTGCTTCTCCACCTGAAAAAGGAATCTTTTTTTCTCCCACTTTTCCCCTGGGCAGGTGAACAATGCCCAAAAAAAGCGACTCTGTTCCACCCACCTGTCCCAGGTGTCACGGCAGGAACGCACAAAAGTGTTTTTTTTTCTGGGTATAGAAAGGGAACATCACTGCAGGAAAAGAAAAGTCCTGGATGTTGTGGCTTTCAAGAGAATTCCAAGCCTGCAAAAGTGGCAGAAGGAAAAAAAAAACCTCTGGCAAAGTTTGAGTTCTCCATGGAATAGGTGCAGTATTTACAGCAAACTCTGTCAGCTCCTCGTGCTGGACAGGGGAAAATCTTCCTCTGCTGGTGGCAGCCTGGAGGATGCTGAAGGAAAGAGATGTCTCCATCTGTTTTCTGGGAATTTTTTATGGGGAAGATCCTCTGACAGCCCCAACTCAAAGCCAGAAGTTGCTGCCTGACATCAGATGCCCCAAAATTGGAAGGGCACGGACCCACAGCCCAACACTCCCAGACTGAAGGGCTGAGAGAGGAGCAGCTCTCATTTTTTTCACCCCTCAGTTTTCTTAAAAGGCCTCCTGAGGTGTAAAAAATCCACCTACAAATTCCATCTCACCTCCACTGGCTCTGGAAACCAATCCTGCATCATCAATGCAGGACACCAAGGAGGTGAAAACAGATTTCCCACGAGGCTGAACCCCATGGAACCCCTCAGCCTGCTTTGGGGCCAGAGCTCCCTCCAAAGAAAAAAACCCCAAAACCAACAGCTCCACTGCAAAACTTGGGAAAAGAGCTGGCAAAAGAGGAGCTTTTCCACCTGGGGAAAAGCAGGAAGCTTTTCCAGAGCTGTGGGGAAAGAAGAGCAACACTAATGCTGGGATACTGCTGTTCTCACTCACCCTGCTGGGCTTTGGAACTGCAGGTCAGGCAGCAACCTCCCCAAAACACAAGGAAAATCCCCCAAAACCCAGGGGAAAAACCCCAAAACTGCAGGGAAAATCCCCCAAACCTGCAGGGAAAATCCTCCCATCCTGCTGATCCAGCAGGGAGCTCCCAGGCTGTGGCACAAGAAATGTTTGGACTCCAGCATTGAAACTCTGTGAGAAGTGAAAGGAGCTCATCCCACTGCTGATGGGAAGGGAAGGAGGCCAGGGAAACATCCAAAATCCAGCCCCACCTCTTCTCCCAGGGGTTCCACAGAATTGTCCTGGACATAAACTTGGAATAAATCCTTGAAAAAAAAAAAAATCTCCCTGCAGAAAAATAAAACAACAACACCAAAAAAAAAAAAAAAAAAAAAAAAAAGAGAGAAGGGCAGCAGAGAAGCCCTGGCTGCTTTTGCTGCTGCAGAGGTTGTGGTGCCCTGGGGGCAGAGCTGCAGCACACACCCCATTCCCAAGCTTTTCCTGGAATGCCAGCTTCCATCAGGATTCAGGGCTCTCCTCGCTGAGCACAGGAAGCAGAAGAACAGAGGGGTTTGTTTGTGTTTTTTTGTTTTCCCAAGAGTCCCAGAGAAAAGCCTCCTCTGGTGCTGTTTTGCTGCAGTCAGTGCAGGGGCAGGTGCTGCAACACCACCCAAAATTCCTTTTGGACACGGGAAAAAACCTTCCAAAGTGAGGAGGAGAAGAAACTGGAGCTGCAGCTCCTATTAAGGCGTTTGCATATACATTCCCAACCTGGGTTCTTCCAAAAAAAGGGGGAATTTTTGCACAAAAAAGGCTTTTTTTTTTGTTTTGTTTTTGGATTTGGGAATGGCAACAACTCCAACTGTTGAGAATCTCAGTGGAATTAAAAACTGCTTGTTTTACAAAAAAGATGGTTAGAGGGAAATGTCCCATCCCTGCCTTGCTGGCCTCTGTGTCCTTCCTGCAGCAGGAATTCCATGTGCTATGTCTTCTGCAGATCCGGGGAAAAGGGGCCAGGGGTGGAGGGTCCATCCAGTCCAGACAGGGTAAATGGGCCATGACTGTTCAGCACAGATGGAAACTAAGAGATAAAAACAAGAATCATCAAAAAAAAAAAAACCACTTTAATTCAATGTTCCTCCCATATCTGTGCACAAAGAAAGGCAAAAAAAACCCCAAATGTGACAACAAAACAAAGCAAAGCCTCCTCATTAAAATGTGATTTTAATGCAGGTTCTGAGGAAAACAGGCTCTAAATTGCCCCTCAGTTAATTATCAGCTGAAATATCCATTGTCATTCCAGCCCTCCTTGTTTATTCCCAATCCTCATGGTAGAGATGAGGAACTTCCTTCATCTCCATGGAAGAGGGTGTTAGCACCTGGGACTCACCTGGGAGAGGCTGTGAGCACCTGGGACTCACCTGGGAGAGGCTGTGAGCACCTGGGACTCACCTGGGAGAGGCTGTGAGCACCTGGGACTCACCTGGAAGAGGGTGTTAGCACCTTGCAACCGGGCAGGGCTGAGAGGAGCCACGGGGCTCAGGGTGCTCCAGAAGTGGATGCTGGAGAGCAGAGGGCTGGGAGTCAGCAGGATGGGAGTCTGGAAAGGCAGGAGAACAGCTGTCAGAGACTTTCCCACGGAATTCCAGCCTTTCCCATGGAATTCCAACTTTTCACGTGGAATTCTAGCCCTTCCCACAGAATTTCAGCCTTCCCCATGGAATTCCAGCAGGGAAATTCCAGCTTTTCCTATGGAATTCCAAACTTTCCCCTCGAATTCTAGCCTGCCCCACAGAATCCCAGCAGAGAAATTCCAGCTTTTCCCATGGAATTCCAGCCCTTCCCCTGGAATTCCAGCCTTCTCAGACCTTCCTGTGCAATTCCAGCAGGGAAATTCCAGCCTTCCCCCAGGAATTCCAGCCATAACACCCCCTCAGCTGCCAGAGCTCCCATCCCCTCCTTCCTCCTGCTCCTGCTCCTCCTCCTCCCTGCCAGCCCCACCCAGCTCTCCCTCCCTCCCCTCACTGAGCAATCCAACCCTTTTTTTTTTCCCCCCAAATCCTGCTGGAAGCCACAGCAGAGCAGCTCCTCCTCCAATCCAGCACTCTGGAAAAGTGGGATTCTGGATTTAAAAAGGAAAAAAAACCCCAATGGGCACAAGCCTGGTGCCACTGACAATGCCAGCAGCAACAAAAGGAGTTCCCATCCAGCTCCTGAATATTCCAGGTTCACCAGCCAAGCACTTCCCAGGGTGCCAAAAGAACAACTCCACTTGGATTTGGTTTTTTTTTTTTCCTTTTTTCCCCTGTCTTCAGCCACTTCAGTTTTCAACCAGCAGCTCCCCCATGGTTTCATTCTAATCCCAATTTATTGCAGGGGAGAGATCCCACAGATACAGAATGATTTAACAGCCCTGCTGGATTCAGTTCCCTTCCAAGTTTTCCATGAGACATGAAAGCTTTCCTTTCCCACACAAAGATAACAACCAAATTAAGCAGCTGCTCTTATTGCTGCTTGCTCACAAGACTTTGGCTTTGAGTAAATGCTACTAACTGAGTAAAAACAGCTCAGCAGACATCTCTGTGGGGCTGGGTTTGAAGGATTTAGGAATAATTCAGTATTCCCCTGGCAAGGTTTACAAAATCCTGCTGGAACTGGTTTGGGGTTTGCCTCCACATGCCAGCCCTGTGTGCATGCCCAGCACCTGGGCACACTTGGGGGTGAATGAACACCAAACTTGTGTTTGATTAAAAAAAAACAACAAAACAAAACCAACCAGGGAGTGACATCCTGAGTTTCAAATCTCTGCAGACAATGAACTATTCATTTTCCACTTGCTCTTTTCAAGCATAACATCATCACTATTGTTAGTTTAAACAAAAAAAAAAAAAAAGAAACCAGGAAGGGAATTTGAGATTTGTTCACCTGAGAGAAAAGTGCTGGAGTGAGAGAAGCAGTGGGGAGAGAAGGACTCAGGATGCCCAGAGGACTGGGATCACTGC
Source organism: Leucosticte australis (assembly GCA_025504685.1). Classification (NCBI taxonomy): domain Eukaryota; kingdom Metazoa; phylum Chordata; class Aves; order Passeriformes; family Fringillidae; genus Leucosticte; species Leucosticte australis. The sequence goes on from JANIJU010000005.1 coordinate 151,162, forward strand.
CTGTGATGACCAGAGTGGGAGCCAGCTCCAGCCCTTTGGGTTTTTTCGATCTGGAGAGGTGATTGGCAAATTCCTTCTCCAGCCCAGCTGAATCCTGCTGCTCTTTGGGCTCTGGGGATTGGTGCTGGAGGCTCTGGGCCTGCTCCAGCTGCTGGGAAGCCACAGATTCGATGTCCGTGTCAATGTCCAGGTCGGGGTTGGAGCTCAGGGGCGGCGAGGGGGGCGTGGAGGGCACCTGGAGGCCGGGGGACACCGAGGACATGGGGGGGGTGGGCGTGAAGCTGGTGCTCAAGTTTGGCAAAGGTGCTGGAGGAGCTTCAGGGACGGTCAGCTTGGGCAGGACGAGAGTCTCCAGGGTCTGCAGAGTCTCCTCAGAGCCCAGGGGAAGCGAGGAGGACACGGTGGGGGTGGCAGAAGCCGTGGAGGTGACGGCCACCGCTGAAGTGGTGGAGACCAGGGGGGCAGAGGGTGGCTTTTTGGAGGGCATGGTGACAAACTTGATGACAGAAGGGGTGGGGTCCTGAGGTTTCTTCTCCGTCAGCTTCTCGGCCGGGTTCTCGATCTTGATGGACCTGAAGAGCTTCACGCTGGAGGAGTTGAGGGAGTTGAGGGTGAAGGAGGAGTACAGGCCTGAGTGGATGTAGTCGTTCCGGCTGGAGGACTTAGCACAGGACTGGGATTTCTCCTTGCCACAGTTTTCCATGTCCTTGGGGGTGCTGGTGACCTCCCCAAAGCCAGGCATCTCAGGGTCCCCCTCGAGCCGGCCCACCACCAGCGGATCCATGTTCAGGATCTCTGGGTAGGACACGAATTTGTACACAAACTTCTTCCCATTCACCTTCTTAATGATATTCTGGGGGGGAAGAAGACAAAGTATATTTAGACCTTTCTTCAGATTAATTTTCTTCCTACAAACACTGCCTAAAATAGGCAGAGGAATTAAAGTCTGTAATCTTTCAGCCAAAAAAAAAAAAAAAAAAAAAAAAAGAATGTTTCTTCTTTTCCTGTTTTAAAAACACCCTGCGTGTTCCAGTTCTGCTCTCAGAGCTGGCGACAAAACACTGCAACAGGTGAGCTTAACCTGACCTGAAACATGCTAAAAACAGCCTAAAAACTGCCAAGAAATCCTGTCTGACATCAAAAAATGCCCATTACCCCCAGCAAGGACCATTCAGCTGGGTACACTATGGGTAATTTAAGAGAACTTGCTAAAGGGTTTCTCCAGGACTGCAGAACTGAGAGCTTGCACTTCAAATCAAACCACCTTTATTCTTAATAAGATGATAATAAAGGAGAATAAGCAGCTGAGCTAGTCAGCAGAATGCAGGCTAATCAGTTATTTCAATACCACAGAACAGCATCTGTCAAACTTGTTTTGCTCCTCAGCGAAATGCCACACACACTCTGGACTTGGAATTATCTTTATTTATCATTCCCTGATTGATGCTGAGATCTCTCAGTACCAAAGCAGATTTGTGGCACCCAGTAATGAACACCAGCACCCTCCCACCTGCTCCAGGCTGAGGCTCCTCAGAAACCGGGGGCTATTTTTATCTGCTCCACTCACACACGAGCAGCCGTGGGATAAAGGGAAACAAAGGTGAGACTCCAAGATGTTGGATAAACAAAAGCTTCTTACTCTGCTGGGCTGAAAACAATGGTCAAAGTGAAGGTGAAATTCTGAATACACAGAGAAAAGAAAAATACTTAGGGATGGAAAATGTTTATTTTGAACGAAATAAATGTAAAGAGAAAGCTGCAAAAAGATCTGGAAGTGGTGCAATGTTCACGCTCTCCACCATCATCCTCTCCCTGTGCTTTACCTGGATTTTAACCCTTGCAAGGGTGTGTGTTTTTGAAAGGGGGACGAGGATCCAAAGGCAAATTTGTCTGAGCAAAGCCACCAAACCAACACTCTGCACCAAGCCACCAGAACCTCCCAAAGCAACCAGCGAGGAGGAAACAGCGCGGCGCTAAACGACATTAAAAACCAACCCAACACTTTTAAACAAAGCAGCCCCACTTCCTCCAACCTGGCAGAGGCACAGCAGTGCCACCCCTCCCCTGGAGGAGGAGGAGGAGGAGAAAACAAAGCTCCTTAGCTCAGAGGGATAAGGATTGGAGCAGGATTTCCAGCCTACCTTCACGTAGTAGTAGCGCAGCGCCCGGCTGAGTTTATCATAGTTCATGCTGGGCTTGTTCTTGCGGATCCCCCAGAGCCTGGCCACCTCCTCTGCCTGCAGCAGCTTGAACTCCCCGTCGTTGGAGGTCCAGCAGATGATGTTCTTGTTCTGGGGCTCTTGGAGCAGCTGGAGGAGGAACTGCCACAGGGTGATGGCACTGTCCATAGCAGAGAGCTGCAATTCACAAAGGCAGGTTAAGCCCGGAGCATTTCCCTCCTCTCTCTCCCTACAAGGGGGGGGGGGGGGGGGAATGGAGGAGGGATTGTTATTTCCAATGCCAGCAAGAGTAAAAAATTATTAGTCACCAGTCGTGAAAGATGTTCCCTGCAGAACTGAGGGGCTGAGTGCCAACTCTGGCGTCTCCTCCCACATGTCAGTACTTTTCACATGGGTTATATTTAGCCTCATTTAACCAAATCAGGTCACTTTGGGTAAGTTGCAGTGAGTCACTACCCCCCAAAAAAAATGTTTCCAAGTTGTTCCATGTTCACCCACTCTGGCTTGTGCTGCTTTGTGAGAAAGAGCTCAGGGACAGCCAGGTAGGGATCAAACCACCCCCTCACCTCCTCCTTTCCCTCCTGCTCCCACCTCGCAGGGAGCACAGCACAACCAGGAACTGCAAAGCTCCAGGAAGATGCCAGAGTCAAAACAACTCAATCTCCCCTCAGTTTCCATTCCAGCCTCTCAATCCCCCCAATCTCCCTTCAATTCCTTCTTTTCCAGGTATCAACCCTGGTTTTTTTTAATGAGAGTAAACACAAAACTAAATTAAAATTATTCCAAACACGGCCTTTGCTCGACTCTTCATTCCTGCACATGTCAGTGATTTAGGCTGAGACTTTCTAGGACTGATATTTGCCAGTTAATCCCTGCTCTAAAGTTGCTGATGTATAAATTCACCAAGGACAGACCAGGCAGATAACATTTTACCTCGACCATTTCTGACTACACCAAACAGTATTTCCACAAGTATTTTTCAGCAGAACACTCATCATTCTGCATAAGATACAAGTGAATTAAACCAGGCAAAATATTAATTCAGCATCTCCTATAGATTCTCTTAGTCCAGAACTGTTTAATTAACGCAGCTGAAACTTCTTCCTGTGAAATAAAAAAAGGAAAAACGTTCTGGGATAGTGAATAACTCTGGATACACATAATGGATATACATTTTATTTTTCCCCCTAGGAGAGGGGCTCCAGGGGTTCCATCTGGGTGAGTTTGATATCCAAACATTAATACCAAGCTCATATTAATTCAGCATCTCCTATAGATTCTCTTAGTCCAGAACTGTTTAATTAATGCAGCTCTAACTTCTTCCTGTGAAACAAAAACAGGAAAATCGTTCTGGGATAGTGAATATCCCTGGATACACATAATATTGGATATACACTACACATAATATTGGATATACACTTTATTTTTCCCCCAGGAGAGGGGCTCCAGGGGTTCCATCTGGGTGAGTTTGATATCCAAACCTTAATCCCAAAGCCAAGGCAGCAAGCCCAGCCCCGGGCAGCAGGAGCCAGGCTGCTGCTGGGTGATGTCCCTGTGCACCCAGGGCTCAGCCTGAGCTCCAGCCTGCCCTGCCAGCTCATCCTTGCTCCCAAAGCCTTTTATTCCAACCTCATTAGTGCCCAGCACTTAGCCAGCCCTAAATAAGGAAGGGAACTGTGTCCAGGGGAGAGGCTGAGCACTCAGGGAGCCCTGGGACAGGATTAGAGCTGGCACTTCACACAGGGCTCTGGGGAAAATGAGGTGCCCCGGGGCATGGCACCTTTCTGGGCACCTTTTTGTTTCAGCCCTCCTGCAGAATGCCTGCCTCATGGCACACAGTGCCTGATGTGACATTGATCCAGGCAGGTAAATTGCTGCAATTACACGGAACAATCTCCAAGTGAAGGCCACCCACACCCCCTGGTTAGGCTGGCCCGAGGTGCTTTCCCTGCTAATTACTGCACAGCACAACTCCCTGCTTGCCCAAATTAATTGCTCAGCACTCGAAGAAACTGGAGGCTGTGCTTCCAAACCCTTCCCACACTTCTCTGTGCCGTGCCAGCTGATCCATGCAGGATTTAGGGACCAGGAAAACACCTGAAAACCCTTCCAGGACCGCCAGGTGCTGCCTTTACCCCCAACACCCCAGGCTGGCAACGCCAGGGCTGTGCCTCCTCATCCAGGGGGATGATGCAGCCACACGTGGTGGGGAGCACGAGGACTTGGTTCTGCCACCCAGCAGAGCTGTCAGGAGCACTGAGATGTGCTAAGAGAGAGCAGGCAAACCAGGCTGAGTGATTATTCCCACGCTGCGTTTATCTCCAGCGCTCTGGGAGCACTGCACCAAACTGATGCAACGTGGAAATCACATTAGCAACAGGATCTCACAGTGGCAAAGGCTTTTTTTTTTTTAATTTTTCCCCACTTCTCCTGCTAAAAATCCACCCAGCTTTCATCCCAGAATTGAACTGGTGTTAGTTATCTCATGGGGCTGCTTCCCTCAAGGAAGTTCCACCTTGCTCTTAATTCCAAGCTGACCCAAGGCTTTTTTTAAAATTTTTCTCCTACAAATCCAGGCAGCTTTCATCCCAGAATTGAATTGCTGTTATGCTTCCCTTGAGGAAGTTCCACCTTGCTGCTAATTCCAAGCTGACCCAAGGCTTTTTTTTAAATTTTTCCCTACCCCTCCTGCTAAAAATCCACCCAGCTTTCATCCCAGAATTGAACTGCTGTTATTTCATGGGGCTGCTTCCCTTGAGGAAGTTCCCCATCCCTCCTGCTACAAATCCACGCAGCTTTCATCCCAGAACTGAATTGGTGTTATGCTTCCCTTGAGGAAGTTCCACCTTGCTGTTAATTCCAAGCTGACCCAAGGCTTTTTTAAAAATTTTTCTCCACTTCTCCTCCTACAGGCAGCTTTCATCCCACAACTGAAATGCTGTTTTGCTTCCCTTGAGGAAGTTCCACCTTGCTGCTAATTCCAAGCTGACCCAAGCCAAGCCTTGCTGCCCAGCTCACAGCTGGTCTGGAATCCAGCTGGAGATGCACAGAGCAGCACCAAGTTCTGTAAAACAGCCCACAAAGAGTGGCCAAAATGATGGAAAATACCAGATATTAAAAAACAAACAGGGGAAAAAAAAAAAAAAACACCACCTTTCCCAGAGATGAGCTAAGCTGTTCTGAGGAGCATTTACCAAAGTTCAGAGTTCACACTGCTCAAATCCTGCATTTCCCAGCTGGAAGGATGCTCAGCCAGGGCAGAGTCACAGACTCTGCTGGAGAGCAGCTCTGATCAAGTTCCTCCTGATGTTTCTGGCATTTGCAGCTCCAGGCCTGTCACGATTCTGTCCATCCCTCAAGGACTCATGGCACATCCCCAGCTTGGAGAAATCTTGTCTAAGAGCCATGAAAAGGGTGCAAAGGGCTCAGTGATGCCCTGGCTGCCACAGAACAGGAGCAGAGAGTATTCTGGAACTGCTCATGGATGGTTTTAGTGCATAAAGCAGAATGAATATTCCTCTTTATGAATTCTGCACTGCATTCACCTCCAGGGAACGATGGGGATCCCACATGGAACCTCATGGGAACATCAAAGAAATGGGAATGTGGAATTTTTCTGGAGGTTCCATCCAAAGGGAAGGCCAGAAAACAACCCTGGGCAAAGCAATGGGATCACAGGTGGGTTTTGTCCCTTCAGAGTCCAGGAGAGAGCTGTGACCTGGGAAAGGCCAATGGGTACCAGGACACAACGCTGTGTCTCATTTACCTTTAGTACCAAAGCAGAAAAATACATAAAAACCTCGTTTCTCCAGGAAAAAAGCAGAATATAAAAAAAAAAAAAAATCACACAAAATGCAAAATTAAAACCAGCACAGGTGAGCTGAGCAGCACCAAATGTGGGGAAAAGGTTTTTCCTCCTCCAGCACCCAGGGCAGGAGGCAGCTGCTGCAGTTCCTGAGCACCAACAGGGATGAGAAGTGGCTCAAGAACCCCCTGCCCCAGTTTGTAAACAGCATTTCAACTTTTAAAATCCTCTCACAGCTCTCCAGCAGCACAAACCCCTCCTAAACCAAACTGATTCCTCCAGGATGAGCACACCAACAATTACCAACACCCCACTCCAAACCATCCTTTTGTGAAGTTTTTTCCCCTCCTAAGAGCCCATGGAGAAAGGAAAAGGGAGAAGGGAATGAAGCTGAGAGCCTTTCCCTTCCTGCACCGTGTGAGCAGGAGGAAAAAATAGTTGCTAGAGGCAGAGGGCAGCTGAGCTTTGTAATGAGGGAGCTAAAATAGAGCTCTGTTATTGCCTTGAGATCTTCTCCGACGCCTACGGGTGACCCTGGAGTTCAGCAGGAGCTGCCAGGCTTTGGCACAGAGCTCCCAAAAACCCTGAGCCTCCCCTGCTGCTGCTCAGCTCAGCTGCAGGCCTGGCTTTGCAGGAGTTTAGCCAGAAAAGCCAGGATTTGGGATTTGGCTCTTCCCCTCTCTGGGGGTTTGGTTTTTCCTGGCAATGTTGAGGAAGTGGCACAAAAATCTAAATATTCCCCGTGTGTGCTGCCTGGGAAGGGAGTAAAGGCAGGATTAGGGGGGGGTTAGGCCTGGCCTAACCCCCTCCTTCGAGGGCTGCTGGCAGATTTCCTGGGCTTTGACTCAACACCAAATAATCTCCAATAATCTTTCACCTCCATTTCTCTGCTAAAGCATCTGCAGCCTGATGATTTCTGCAGATGGGCTTAATAAAAAAAAAAAATCCTTGTCAGGCCCCCAGGCAGGAAGAAAAGGGCAGAGGAAAGGAAAGAGGCATGGAGCAAAACCATCCCCAGCAGGGTGACAGCTGTCACACCCAGGGGACAGCCCCAAAAAGGGCCCTGGGGACACAGGAAGGGCTTCCAGCCCCAAAAGAAAAATTGGAATAAAGGCAGCAAGAGGTTTGGGGAAGTTTGTGGTGTAGGTGAGAAAATCAATGCTTCAATTCTAGGAAATTATAGGGAAAAAACTCAGGAAAATGCAGGGAAAAATGCAGGGGAAAAAATGCAGGGGAAAAAATGGCCAGGGAGAAAAATATTCAGGGGAAAAAAGTATCAAGGCAAAAAAAAAAAAATTCCAGGAAAAAAAATATAGCCAGGAAAAAAAATAATCCAGGAAAAGTATATATCCAGGAAAAAAAATATCCAGGAAAAAAAAATAATCTAGGGAAAAAATATCCAGGAAAAAAAAATCCAGGGAAAAAAAAAATCCAGGAAAATTCAGGAAATTCCAGGAAAAACCCAGGAAAAACCCAGGAAAAACCCAGGAAAAACCCA
>JANIJU010000005.1:210784-224664 GCA_025504685.1 Leucosticte australis
CCAGAGGGTTTTAATCCCATTCCACACATTTTTCACCCCATTCCAGAGATTTTTCTTTATTCCATTCCAGAGGTTTTTAATCCCATTCCAGATGTTTTAATCCCATTCCAGAGGTTCCACCTCGCCCTGCCAGCGCCCCCTGCTGGCGCAGACCGGGCACGGCCGCGCATCAAAATGAGCCGAAATCGGGAAAATCCGAAATCGGGAAGATCCGAAATCCGCCTCGGGAGCTGCAGGAAAAGCGCTGGAATGGCGCTGGAATCCGCTCCGAGGGGTTCGGTGAAAGGAGAAATTCCCGGAGCTCCTGGGGCCGGGCCAAACCCTGCCCGCGGTTGCCATGACAACAGCAAAAAATGATTTATCCCAAATTCCCGATGAAATTTTCCATTCAAAGTTTCCCAACTGCAGGGACAGAGCAGAGGAAGCTCCTGGAGGGGAAGGTGACACTCCAAGGGCTCTGTCCCCCCTCTCTTCTCTCCCTCCAATTGGTTTTGGACCTTAAAATATTGATTTATAACTCCAGGAAGAGCCTGGGAAAGCAGGGATTGTTCAATTCTCCCCTTTTATTTAATTAATTATTTAATTCTCGATTATTTCATTCTCCCCTTTTATTTAATTACTTCTTTAATTCTGGATTATTTAATTCTCCCCTTTTATTTAATTAATTGATTAATTCTGGATTATTTAATTCTCCCCTTTTATTTAATTAATTATTTAATTCTGGATTATTTAATTCTCCCCTTTTACTTAATTAATTCTTTATTTCTGGATTATTTCATTCTCCCCTTTCAGTTCTCCTAAGTCCAAGTCCCACCTGGCCCAAAGCAGCTTTCCCTCCTCAGAGAATTCCAAGGAATTCACCCCAAAACTCCCAGAAAATGAACAATTTTAACAATTTTTACCTCTGACAGGATGATCCCCCCCCCCTTGGAGCAGCACAAAAACGACACCAGCCGTGCTCATGGGTTATAAAAGCCCTTTTATAAAGCCATTTTTAAACAAAACCAAAAAGTTTACAAAAGAAAATAAAAGATACAGAAGAATGAGTTGCTTAATATATTCCAAAAAGGAGAAAAAGAAACGAGGGGACACAATTCCAACATGCTGAACAAGAAAGGGTTCGTTTTTTTCCTCGTGGTTCTTTGTTTTAATACAAAATACAAGCGAAGGATACACATACTTCAAACAGAGCTCAGGAGCAGGTTTGCAGTCCCAGGAACCCTTTTTCAATCAAAGCAAAGCAGGGGTTTTGTTATTTTATTTTTATTTTTTTTTGTGTTTTTCTTTCTTTGCAGGTACATACAGAGACTGGGAATATGTCAAATTAATCAGCACAAAAAGACCATCACACAATTCTACCAATGAATGTTTGCAGCTAGAAATTCACCAACATGGGCAACAGTCGTGTTCACTTCAACCCCTTTTTAAAATAAAAAATAAAACCCAAATAAAAGGTGGTTTTGTTTTTAATTTTAAATAAAGCATTAATGTTACATTCAGGTTGAACTCCTAGTACCATGCTAGATCTCAGTGTTGTCCAGAGCTCCCAATCCCGCTGACTGTTTGCAGCTGCCCCTTTTTCCTGCTTTGAAAATTAGAAAAAATAAGAATAAAAATTCAAAAAGGACAGGGAGGGGAACTGCAAAGAGCCTGATTTTTTTTTTTTTAATAATTTTGTGGTTTTTTTCTTCCAAAAGCTGACCAGGGGATTGCAGATACTCAAGACAAAATATTCTTTGCATACCAGAAAATGCTGCCAGTCTCCTCCTCCACCTTCACAGGGTTGGCTGTGACACCATGGCAAACAACAACAACAAAAAAAAATTAGCTCTTATTTACAATTCTCTTTTTTTGTAACAATTGCTTCTGCAGGAAGGGGGGAAAAAAAAAAGAAGAAAAAAGAAAATAAAACCTCACAACTGCTGAGAACATAAAGGGAATAGGATGGCAGACACTCCCGCTCGCACTCACACACCGAAGATTTGGGGTTTTTTTTGTTTTTTACACACATTTAAGTCTGGCTTAAGCTGCTTTTAGGATCTGCACCCTCCCTCCTCCCTCCCCCCATCCCAAAATATATATATAAAAAACCCTGGCCCCACTGTACAGAGCGTTTGCAGTCACACGGAGCATGCTGGGGCCGGCACCCCCGGCAGGGCTGGGCTGGGCTGGGCTGCACCCCAAAATCCAAGAGTTCCACCCAAAAACCATCCAAATCCAAGAGTTCCACCCAAAACCATCCAGCTCCTCAAGGGGGAAGGGTGGGATGTGATCCCAGCCAGGCTGGGCTGGGGGAGGGCTCTGAAGGGCACTGCTGGCTCTCCCTGCTCTGCTGGGCTCCAAAAAGCCCCAAAAATCCTCCTTGGACAGGCAGAAGGAAATGGCAGCGCTGCTTCTGTTCCATCAGCACCCCCAAAACCGCAGGGGAACCCCCCCAGCTCTGCCTGGGTCAGACAAACACCGAATTGGTCATTCCTGGGTGCAGAGGTGACAGCAACCCCTCCCCAAAGCCACACAGCCAGGACTCCACCAGTCCCTCCCAAACTGCTCCAACTCCTCCCCCTCCAAGAGATGAAAGAATTCTCCAGCAAATTCCCAAACTCCTGGGTCACTCTGTGGCTTTTAGGAACCGTGTGTTCAACGCTAGGATCTGTTAGAAAAATAAACACTTCACAAACAAAAGGACAGAAAAGCAAAGCACCAGGTTTTTTTTGTTTTTTTTTTCCTACAGCTCCAGAAGCTTCCAGCATGGTACAGATTCCTTCCCTCCCTCACCTCAGTGGCTCTTAGACCTTTGGGAGTATCATGGAGGGAATATTTTAAGAAAAAAAGGGGTAAAAAAGGAAAAAAACCTCCCAGGAATTTCAGAATTTTGCACCGTGCCTCTCTCCCCTCGCTCTCTCTGCCTTGAAAAATTTAAAATTGATTAAAAGCTCCTCAGCTGCCCCATTTTTAAACCCTTCCTGACCCCTCTAAACTCAGCTCAGTTGTCATTCTCCCCCCTGGAACTGACCCAAACCATCCTCAGCACAAAACCCCAGCTGGAATTGCAGATTTTGCCTGATTCTGACCCATTCAGAGCTGGAGGTGCTGTGAGGATTCGGGGGCAGGATGGGAACTCTGGAATTTTAAAAGCAACACCAGGGCAGGGCTGGAGACTGAGGGAATTTGGGAATAAATCCATTTTACAGCTGTGGGACACAGAATCTTCCTCCTCCTCCTGTGAGTGAAACTTTCTGCTCCATAAAAATCTCTTGGTGCTCCTAAAGAAAAGCATTTTTTGTCCCAATTTTCCTTCCAGAATGTTTAATACAAATTAATTCCAATTAAATTGGTAATTAAAAAGGTGAAGCCTGCTGCAAAATGTTGTATGTTAAAATAAAAATATTCAAAATAATAGAAATATTCAGCTGGATCATTGCTCCTGTCTGTGAAAATGAGAAATTAGTGTATTCCTAACAGAGACCATCAGGGCTCAGTGTTTGTACCAAAACAGGTTTGGAAAAGTTGGAAAATCCTGAAAATCTGGAAATTTTTTTGGGGTTGTGAGACAGAAAAAAGCAAAAGGAAGGAGGGAGAAAGCAGAACAGTTCTGTGAAAAAAAGGAGGAAACAACCCAAAAACTGAACTGAAATCAAACAAAAAGGATTTTCACAGCCTTAACCATGGAAGAAAAAAATCAATGAAGCAACCAAAAATAAATCTGAGAGTCTCAAAATAAACTTCAGAGAGCATCAGGTGAGAACCAGACCCCCTGAACTCCCCCTGCACACCTGAATTTAAAGAAAACCCCAAGAACCCAAAATATTTGAAATATTTTGGGGAACAGCTCTGGGAACCAGAGATTTATTGGTACAAATGTTTGCTGCCCCTGAATGGTTTTTGTTTTTCAAATGTGGCCAGAATTTCCCAGAATTACCCAAAATTGGAGGGAATTTCTGCTCTCCCAGCAATCCAGGTGGGAGGAGCTGGGGGAGGGGAAAGGGAATTACATTTTCTTTTTCAAACTGAGATTTCCCTGCAGCCTGATGCTGTTCTGGAAGAAAAAAAAAAAATAAAATCAAACCATTGTAAAAAAATAAAAATAGATTTCCAATGAAACAAGATCATCTTTATTGTAACTGCAACAGGAGTTCCAGGAGAGTCAAGGTCAGAGAACTTCAATTTTTAGAAGGTAAAGGAATTTGCCAGCCTCAATAAAACCCAGGGAATCCCACAGGAGAATCACTCAGCTGGTGGAGGAATGCTGGAACATTCCATTCTCCAGCTGAGCTGGACTCAGGGTCCTTCCTGATCCTTTTTAGAGCATCACCTCTAGGGAATCTCCAAAATCCCAGAAGGATTCAGGAGCTGCTGCCACCAGAAATCCCAACTCATCCATGAATTAGCTGCCTTGTGTCACCTTCCAGAGGCTGCTGACAACATGGGCAGTTCTGGGACACAAAAATAAAAACAAAAAACCCAAGAAGGATGCAAAGCTTGACAGCTGGAAGAGGAGGGGAGCAACAGACAGAGGCACAGAGGGTTTGAGGAAAAAAATCAAAATAGAAATGGCAGGTCCAGTTTTCAATGTTTCCACCAGCAAACATGGCAGGAACTGTCTGAGGGTGTGAAAAGGCAGGTTTGGGGAGCTTCAGGAAAGCAAAAAATTAAGGAAAGGATTTGGCTGTTTGGATAAAAGCAGATTAAAATGGCAGCACAAGGTCCTGCTGGGCCAGGGACTGCCCCACCTCCAAACAGCCCCAGAGCCCCGGGCTCAGAGCCCTCAGGAACTGGGGAGCTGATCCCACAGAGCCCACAAATCCCACAGGAACTGGGGAGCTGATCCCACAGAGCCCACAAATCCCACAGGAACTGGGGAGCTGATCCCACAGAGCCCACAGAGCCCTCAGGAACTGGGGAGCTGATCCCACAGAGCCCTCAGGAACTGGGGAGCTGATCCCACAGAGCCCTCAGGAACTGGGGAGCTGATCCCACAGAGCCCTCAGGGAGGGTGAGGAGCAGATCCCACAGACCCCAGAAGCAGGGTGGGAGCAGATCCCACAGGGATGGGTGAGGAGAAAACCCCACAGGCAGGAGGAGAGCAGATCCCTCAGAGCCCACAAACAGGGTGAGGAGCTGATCCCACAGGAGGGGTGGGGAGCTGATGATCCCACAGATCCCTCAAACCTCATAGGAGGGGTGGGGAGCTGATCCTACAGGCAACAGGGGAGCAGATCCCACAGGAATGGTGGGGAGCTGACCCCACAGACCCTCCAGGTGTAAGGGGAGCTGACCCCACCCACAGGAATGGTGGGGAGCTGATCCTGCAGGCAGAAGGGGAGCTGATCCCACAGACCCCCCAGGTCTAAGGGGAGCTCATCCCACAGGCAGGGTGAGGAGCTGATCCTACAGGCAGGGTGAGGAGCTGATCCTACAGGAGAGGTGAGGAGCTGATCTACAGGTCTAAGGGGAGCAGAGCCCACAGATCCCGCAGGAAGGGTGAGGAGCTGATCCCATAGATCCCACAGGATGAGGAGCTGATCCTACAGGCAGAAGGGGAGCTGACCCCAGAGACCCCCCAGGTGTAAGGGGAGCAGAGCCCACAGACCCCACAGGAGGGGGAGCAGACCCCCCAGGTGTAAGGGGAGCTGATCCTACAGGCAGAAGGGGAGCAGAGCCCCCAGGAGGAGCTGATCCCCCAGGTGTAGGGGCAGCAGAACCCACAGACCCCCCTGGAGCTGCCCAGGGCCCTCTGTGCCCCCTGTGCCAGGCACCCTGGGGCTTTGTTGAGGGCAGCAGGAGGGAGGGAGGGAGGGAGGGAAGGGAATACTCAGGGCTGACTCAGGGCACCTCCCGTGAGCAGAGCAGCAATCCTCTGCTCACACCCACAACAGGACATCCCTCACCCCAAAAGCTGAAGAATTTTGTTTTACATTATCTGGTCATTTGTTTGGTTTGGTCTTTTCTTCCTTGGAAAAATCTAGAATAAAAACATTTTCCACCATAGCCAGTGGAGAGCAGTTTTAAAAATGATTTTGCAATTTCTCTTCCCTGTTCTGCCCCTCTACAGAAGGAATAAAAGAAGGGTGAGTGGACATGGGAAGGCTGCAGGTTGAATATCTGAATTTCTCTGGAATGGGCTGCAATTTGCCTACAGCAGAAGAGTTTTCTGACAAAAGATCTCCCATCCTGACTGAAGGGTCTTTTCTAAACCAAAGACACTGGAGCATCTCCGAGTTTCTTGATTGCTTTCCATGAAAAACATGCCTGAATCCAAGAAACACAGGATTCCTCCCTGTGCTCCATCTTCCTCCACTGGAATTAGTTCAGCTGCATTTTTGCTGAGAGTGAACTCCTCTCAAAGCCTGTTAAAGCAGAGCTTCATTATTTTTTTTCCATATATTCCAAATACAGAATAATAGTTTTAAACAGCTCTTACCAGCACTGGGAAAAAAATCTATTCTACTTAAGGATTGGTGAGTGTGGTTTCCACAGATCAGTCTCAAACCTTATTGCTTCACAACTGCAGTGTCCCTTGAAAACAAATCAAATATTGAATGGTCTGTGAATTTGTCTCAAATGGCTTTTCAGATTTGGCAGGGGAGGGAGAACGGAATGGCCAACAGAGAGCATCGACTTCCAAATCTGCCTGTGGAAGGGTTTCCTCTTATTAAAAAAGAATTACACTGTATTCAACAGCTGAAAGGAAAGACAGCATTCAAAGCCCATGAGTCAAGCCACAGCCAAAACCGTGTTCTACCCCTAAGTATTGTTTTCTTTTCCTTTTTCTTTTTTTTTTTCCTCTTTTTTTTTTTAAACAAAGATTTTCCTCAACTGCCATTTTAATCTTCACCAGAGGGTGCTTCATCTTCAGATCCCTCATCCCCTGACTTTTCTGGTGGAGGGCTGGCTGATTTTTTCTTTTCTGGGGGACTTTCAGGCTCTTCATCCTCTTCTTTGGGGGATGGGGTTTTTTCTTTTGTTGCCTTGGAAGCTGTGGGGCGACCTGCCTTCCCTTTGCCTTTCACTGGGCTGGGGGTCACTGGAAAAAGAAAAACCTTGTAAAACTCAGCAGCAGCAGCAAAGGCAGAAAAACTCCCAGGAAATGGGATTTCAAAGTCATCCAGCAGCAGTCTGACCACAGCCACAGTGGTTTTAGCACTCCCAATTAGCAGAGCTGAAGAGAAGAGCAATCTAAATGAGATTTCAAAGGTGTTTAATTGCAGGTCCTGGCTAATTGCTGGATGGGACATCATAAATGGACACAGCTCTTGTCACAGCAGAGCACACAGTGCTGTTAGCAGCTGAAATTTCCTGCAGAAATTCAACCAGTTTTCCTCTGGTTCACATTTCCCCACCCTGACAACATCACAAGGTCCCAAACAAAGCCACAAATTTGAATTATTTGGCTGTGAGACACCAAGGCAGAATGCAGCCCCTCAGCAGGGAAGGTTTTCATGAGTTTTTACCATCAGGACACAGACACCAAATCAAGCCCTAAAGGAGGAATCAAAGCCAGCTTGTTACTCCACACTGCTGCTTTAAATCATGGCATTTTGGCCCTTCCAACATTTCTCTGGGACCCCAGGATTTCAAGCAAGCCTCTGCAGCAAAAAGCAAATCTGGGTTTTAAACTGAGAAACTTCCCTTGCACAGACTCACCTGTAGCCTTTAGCCTGGGCTTGGGCATTTTCTTTTCTTTCCTCTCTGGCTTGGATTTCTTGGAGACCTTCTTATTTTTCTTTTTTGAACTGCCATAGTCACTGTCATCATCATCTTCCATGAGGAAGTCTTCATCACTTCCTGAATCTGCTGGAAGCATAAGGAAATTTCAGTTTTTTTGAGGGGAAAAAAACCCAAAAAGGAAGGAAAAGATTCAGCTGAGATGTGCCAGTGAAATTGTGGACACACACTCTGAGACCTTGTGGGCTTCCATTTTAAAATCTGAGTGGGTTTTTGCATCAGCAATGCCACAGAGACAGCAAAAAGCAAAAAAAAAAAAACAAAAAAAAAAAACATTGACAAGTTTACAATTCTCTTTCAGAGCTGCTTACAAAGAAATGGATCTCTGGAAAACACACTCTCACATCCCTGGGAAAAAAAATCTTCATCTGCAAGGAAAAGGCACCAAGATGAAGTTTCTTGTCTCACAGATTCACTGAGTGAACTCTTCAGTTATTTAAGGATTTCCTACTTAAAAACTTTAGGCTGCAGAAGTTCCACAGCAGTTTTGAAGCACTGGTTTGTCTCCACTGACCATGACCAAGCATGCAGGAACAACAAGTGCTGCAAATTCATCACAGGTCCCAACTTTCAAGCTATACAAAGTTGCCACAGCCACATTTCTATAATTTAAGTACTTGATGATTTAAATCTCAAGTACTTAAATTATAGAAATGTGGCTGTGGATAAAAACTGCAAGGAAGGGATCAAGAGATCCCTTGTGAAGGGGGATTTGTCCCACAGATTTTGTGGGACACACACACAAAGCTTTGCTGCAGACTTGGAGCACAAACTCCAGCTATAAAACCCAACTTGCACAGGGAAAATGAGGAGCACAATTTCCATCCTCAGTGTCCCAGCAAAAATCAAACTGTGTCTGCTCTGCTGTCCCTTTTTCCAATCCCATTTACTCACTCTCCTGGAACTGTGCCTCATCATCCTCCTGCTCCTCCTCCTCACTCCCCACATCATCCATGAGCATCTCCCGCTGTTTGGAGGCTGCTTTGGACGCCGCCTGCCGCTGCTGACGGACGTTTTTGTGATCTTCCTTCTCATCCTCGCTGTCCTCTGCAGAGAAAGGCCCCAAATTGTGCTGAGTACAGAGCACAGAGCTCCTGCCACGAGGCAGCAAAATATTTTTAGGGCATTCATGAGGGAGTTAAAACATTCTCTGAGTGACTGTGGGGACAATTCAACCTCATCACCACCTTCCTTACCCACCCAACAAAGATGCTCTGCAAAAGAACTGCTTTTTTTCCCCTTTTTTATTTTTTACCTGCAGGCCTTTTCCTGGATTTGGAGGCTGCTCTCTTATTCTTGTCTGGTTTAGCCTTCTTTCCTTTTTTGCTTTTTTGGGAGCTCTCGTAGTCGCTGTCGGCTTTGCCGTCGTCGGCTCCTACGTCATCGTCCTCGCTGCCAAAATCTTCATCTGCAAGGAAAAGGCACCAAGGTGAAGTTTCTTGGATCATTCTGGATGAAAGCTGCAGGGAAGGGATCACATCTATCCACTTCTGGAGGCAAATTTTACAGGACCATCACATTACACACACACACAAAAAACCATTATCCCAAACCAGGATGGAAAATAACAGCAGCAGAGGCAACATGGGACTTAAAATAAATCAGAATAATTTAATTTCTGTCTCCAACTCCACTCCTGCAACTCTCACAGGTGTGAACAGACATGATTTAAAGATACACAATCAGTACAATGCTGTCAGTTACCTGCTGAGTGTGAATCATCTTTCTTGGTCTTCACATCTTTGTCTTCTGAGTCCTCACTGAAATGACAGAAGGATAAAGTCTGAGTGCTTGTGTCAGTTTGATTTCAGTCACCCCTGTGTGGAAAACAACAACTTCTAAAGAGCAAACTGATGTCCAGGCTGAGAATTTTCACTTTTCCTGGACAGACCTCAGGATTACTCAGCTGTCTGTGGAGTGAGCATGGTTGGGAAGATAAATTTCAAACTGTGAATCCCAGAAAAACAAACTTAAACCAGAAATAATGAGATTGAGGTGAACCTGCATTTCACTCTCAAACCAAGCCACAACCCACATGGCTGCCAGTTTAGTCACAATTCTGATGGTTTATTTGCAGTCTAGAAATGAAATAAAGGTTTATCCTGAATAGATTTTAAGTCAGATAATCTCTATTATCTATATCCATATATATCTATATATGTTTATCTATACTATCTATATTTCTACTAATATTATTTTAAGTTCTACTATCATAAAAGAATAAATAGATAGTTTTAATTGTGTTGCATTTTGGGAACACTGCTCACTGAGAGCAAGCCAAAGGCAGCAGTTTTCCATCAACTCAGATCTGACTAGTGTTCTGTTGTCTTTATGTCATTGTTTAAATTCCATTCTGTGTATCTTGCTCTTAACTGGGACAAGTCTGACTTAAGCTTTCTCAAATGATTGGATCATTTCATTCATTTGGAAAAGAAAAGACATCTTGGGGTGATAGAACAAGAACCAGCTGGCAGAACCTCAAGGACCTTCAGAACCAGCATCCCTGAAGCTGAAATCTGTCATCAAAACAAAATAAAGTATTTCAAAAGTCTCGTGGCAATCATTGGGGCGCTGCAAAATGGAAATTCTCCAGGAGAATTCCCCTTTTCAGCAGGGCAGCCCTGAGGCTGCTGGAGCAACTCAGCTCCCAAAGCAAGGTCTGTGTTTATGGATTACCCAAAATGAGGAACAAAGAGCCACAGTACTCCAGATGTCCCCTGTCCTCAATCCCTGGCACCACAGGGATGCCCTGAGAGGCTGCAGGAGCTGCACCTTGCCCTGACTCACCTGAGCATTCAGCAGCTGCCAACCCTGGTGCCTAAATCCCGTTCCCAACCTGCTCTGGAGCTGCTGCAGTGATGGAGCACTGCTGCCAGGAGTGTCACAGGTGATTTCTGTCTCACCTCAGTGTCTCAGCCCTGCCTGAGTCCCCCAGTCCCACTGGAATTCCACTCTGAGGAGATGCTGCTCCCCACACCCAAGACAAGCTCTGAGAAATGTTCTGCTTTTTTTACCTGTCCTCCTGAGAATTCTTCCCAGATCTCCTCTTGTTTTTGGCCTCTCGGGGAGATGAGCGGATTTTCTTGGATGGGGGACCTGAATCTCTTCCATAATCATCATCTGGACAGGACAGACAGACAGACAGCACAAAATGGGTTTGGGTCAAACTCATGCCCAGCAAACTGCTCTCCTCAGCTCCAGCTCCAACTGAGCACTTCATGCACATCAAAAGGAAAAATATCACAAAGGAAAAATAAACCTTGGTGGAAGCAAAGTCCTGGTGGGAATCACAGATTTGAGCTTTGCTGCTGCCACAGCACCATGGAAATGTTCTGTACAGTCAGGGCTCACAAACAGAGCTCACAAGAGCACACAGGTTTCATTTTGCATTTAGTTATTTTATAAAAATTAACATCCACCTGTGTTTCTGCAGGACTCCAAAAGCACACACCACTCACTGCCTGAAATAGGAGTTCACAGCTCCTCACAACACCTGATCTCATCAATAAAACCACTGTAATTAAGAATTATGCACTTTTGTCTCATTTTAATTACCAGTGCAACCTCAGCATTGAGTTTATCTTCCAAGAACTCAAAACATTCCTGAAATTTTCTGTTAATTCACACAGAATAGATTTTTTTTAGAGATGGGATCCAGAATTTTAATTCAGAGATTACATTTTTTCCAGATGTGATCCAGCACTATTTTGGTAATTCACACAGATTGCATTATTTTAGAAATGGGATCCAGAAATGTTAATTTACACAGATTGTATTATTTTAGAAATGGGATCCAGAATTTTAACTCAGAAATTCATTTTTCTAAATGTGAACCAGCAATATTTTGGTAATTTACACACGTTATATTTTTTTTTTAGAAATGGGATCCAGAAATGTTAATTCAACAGATTATATTATTTCACAAATGGGATCCAGAATTTTAATTCAAGATTACATTTTTTCCAAATGTGATCCAGCTCTATTTTGGTAATTCACACAGATTATATTATTTTACAAATGGGATCCAGAATTTTAACTCAGAGATTACATTTTTTCCAAATGTGATCCAGCAATATTTTATTAATTCACACACATTATATTTTTTTCTTTGAAACGGGATTCAGAAATGATAATTCACACAGATTATTTCACAAATGGGATCCAGAAAGTCACAGAGATTACATTTTTTCCAAACGTGATCCAGCAATATTTTGGTAATTCACACAGATTGCATTATTTTAGAAATGGGATCCAGAAATGTTAATTCACACAGACTGTATTATTTCACAAATGGGATCCAGAATTTTACCTCAGAAATTCATTTTTTTCCAAAAGTGAACCAGCAATATTTTGGTAATTCACACAGATTATATTTTTTTTAGAAATGGGATCCAGAAATGTTAATTCACACAGATTATATTATTTCACAAATGGGATCCAGAAATTCACAGAGATTACATTTTTCCAAATGTGATCCAGCAACATTTTGTCAATTCACACAATTATTTCACAAATGGGATCCAGTATTTTAATTCAGAAATTCATTTTTCCAAATGTGAACCAGCAATATTTTGGTAATTTACACACATTATATTTTTTTTTAGAAATGGGATTCAGAAATGTTAATTCACACAGATTCCATTATTTCACAAATGGGATCCAGAATTTTAATTCAGAGATTACATTTTTTCCAAATGTGATCCAGCAATATTTTGGTAATTCACACAGATTGCATTATTTTAGAAATGGGATCCACAACTGTTAATTCACACAGATTATATTATTTTCCAAATGTGATCCAGAATTTTAACTCAGAGATTAAATTTTTTCCAGATGTGATCCAGCACTATTTTGTCAATTCACACAGATGATATTATTATTTTTTAGCTGCAATCCCCCCCAAATGCCTGATAATGTGGGCTCAACTGGAGCCATAAAATAAATGAAAACCATCTTTTTCTGTGGAAAAAAGTGGCATCAAGGAGCCTCTGCCCCAGAAGAGAAGACAGAGCAAGGAAGGCCCTGCTGCCAACAGCCTCCAGGCACTACAACAAAACCAGCAGGAAATAATAAGATTTCTATCACCATTGTTTGTGGAACACAAAACATTTGAGAATGATTAGATTTTCAAATAGTAATTAACAGTTCAGGCTGTGAAGAACAGAAACTCCTTGGAACTGGAGTTGAGGATGTGATTAGAAGCAGGACAATTAATATGCATGGTAATAAGAAGGAAATGAAGGAAAAAAAAATTCATTTACCAGCATCATCTGATTCCTGAAACTGGGAGTAATCCACCACCTTCCTGTTCCTGTTAAAAACAGGAGAAAAAATTAGGAATTCATTCCTCCAGGGCTACTAAAGGAACAAGAAATGTCCCATCCTTGTTTCCAGGGCTGCATCTGGAGCCCAAAACCATCCCAAGGAAACTCTGATAATTCAGCCCCTCCTCTGCAGCCAGCAGGGAGCACAAAGCACACCAAAGCACCAAGAGCATTTTCCTGAGGAGATTTTATAAAACCTGGATTGCAGCCTCAGAATGTCAATGTTCTTTTTGATAAATACACAAAGATTATAAATCAAACTTCTGCTCTTTTTGGGATTTCTGCTGTCACACCTTCTCCTCCAATTTTTATTTCCCCACATGATCCCTGGTTTTAGAGCAGCTGAACTTTCCAGGGGGGTTTCCAGGAGCTCCCTGAGTGCCTTACACTGACCTGGAAACCAACAAAATCCAATCTGCTTCTTGGACTTACAGAGACCTCCAAAATGGAATTGTTGTGATTTTATCAGCACCTTGTCCATCACACCCCAGCTGCTTTATTGATAAATATCAAACCCCAGCTGCTTTACTGACCAGGTATAAAAATCCCAACTCTTTATTGATAAAATATCAAATCCCAACTCTTTTTCTTGATGAAGTATCAAATCTCAGCTGTTTTATTGATAAAGTATCAAATCCTAACTCCTTTATTGACAAGGTATCAAATCCCAGCTGCTTTATTGACAAGGTATAAAAATCCCAACTCTTTTTATTGATAAACTATCAAATCCCAACTCTTTTATTGACAAACTATCAAATCCCAACTCTTTTATTGACAAACTATCAAATCCCAACTCTTTTACTGACAAGGTATAAAAATCCCAACTCTTTT
>JANIJU010000005.1:266708-284662 GCA_025504685.1 Leucosticte australis
GGATGGATGGATGGATGGATGGATCCATCCATCCATCCATCCATCCATCCATCCATCCATCCATCCATCCATCCATCCATCCATCCATCCATCCATCCATCCCACATCCATCCATCCAACATCCATCCATCCCTCCCTCCCTCCCTCCATCCCCCCATCACTTCCCCTGCTCTCACCTGGGCTGTCCGGGGATCCCTCAATGGGGAAGCCTCCTTGTGCCCCCCTGGGGACAGGGAGCTCACAGCTGGCCAGAGGTGCCCAGCGATGCCACCCCCAGGGCTGCTTCCAGGGACCCCCCTCCAGGGACCCCCTCCAGGGAACCGCGGCTGGATGCAGGCCAAGGAGCACCCAGGTGCTCAGTGGCACCTGCTGGGTTTCAGGCCTCTGCCAGGCTGAGGCAGCTCTGAACAGGAGCTCACCAACAATGTCACGTACTCTGCCTCTACTTCTGCCAAACTGTCCCACAACAAATAAATAAAGAACATAAAAGCTCCTGCTGCAGAGGTCAGGTCCTTGTTGCTCTGTAGAATTCTGTGTTCCTGAATGAACCAGCTCCTCTGATTCATGCTTTCCTTTTATTTCTTTTTTTTTTTTTTTTTTTTTTTTTCTTGTCATGAGTGGAAATTTTGAGCAGTTGTTTTTCCTTCCTGCCTTTCCTTTCCTCCCAGGAAACAGGCAGCAGCGAGTTATTGCTCAGGGTGATGATGTGAGCCCAGCTCCAGGCCTTGGAGACACACTCCGGGCCAATGAGGGTGCCTGGGACGCTGGGAGTGTGTGGGGGAAGGCGAGGGCACATTCCCACATGGACACAGGGACTCGGCCTGCCTGGAGCTGCTGGCTCCACTCATTCCTTAAGGAAACAGAGGCAGTGCTGGGCAGGGATCCGTTCTGACTCTGGGCTCTGCCCCTCCAGTCCTGTCTGCTGCCACCAAGAGCTGGGCACAGCAAGGAGCTCTCCTGGAAGATTTGGTGCTTTTGGAGAAGAGGATGCCAGGAACCTGTGGAGCAGAACAGGACAGAGAGAGCAGCACTCAGAAGGGACTTTTTATATGGCAGAGAGTGGCAGGACAAGGGGGAATGGATTCCCACTGCCAGAGGGCAGGGTTAGATGGATTCCTCCCAGGAATTCCTCCCTGGGAGGGTGGGGATGCCCTGGCACAGGGTGCCCAGAGCAGCTGGGGCTGCCCCTGGATCCCTGGAAGTGTCCAAGGCCAGGCTGGATGGGGCTTGGAGCAACCTGGGACAGTGGGAGATGTCCCTGCCATGGCAGGGGTAGAATAGATGAGTGTAAAGTCCTTTCCAACCCAAACCATCCAGGGATTCTGGGATTTCAAGGAATGAGGAGCCTTTGGGGTCATTTCACTCATTCTCAGGACCTCCACCAGCAAGGAAACCTCATGGAAAACTTGAGACATCCAGAGACACAACTCCAGCCACAGCCAACTTCCATGTTCCAGCTGGGACTGGAGCCCCAAACCCTGCCTCCAGTCCAGCCTCCACTCTCCTTTGTCCAAACAAACCTGGCTGCAAGGCTCTGCTTCCACCTTCATCTTTCCTTCCTGACTCGGAAAATCCATCCCTCCCCCAGGATGGAGCCTCCATTCTTCCCCCACCTCCCCAAAAACCACGTGCACCCAAATGTGACCTCACTGCTCCCCAGCTGCAGGCTCAGGAAGTGGAAGTGTGGGGACAAAAGCTGCCTGAGACAAGAAAACAGAAATAGATAAAACCCCCACCAGCGAGGCTGAGATCAAAAAAGCAGAGGATGAAAGGGCAGGAAATTGGGTTTCCAATTGCAGGGAGCAGGTAGCAAAGGCAACAAAAACGTTTGGAAAGGAAGGAGTTGACCACTGAGCTGTGCTGGATCCTGGAATGCCTGGTGGAATGTGGTGCCCGTGGGTTTTACAGCAGCCACGTGATTCTGGCCCTGCTGAACTGCCCAGCTCAGGAATGGCCTCAGGGATTCACAGGAGAATCCAGCAGGATAAAAGGGTTTGGCCAAAGTCACCCAAAAACTCCTGACAGAGAAGTGTCAGTGCCCTGAGAGGTGCCTTTGCTCCCTGTCCTGGCTCCAGCACTGACTGTCACAGCCTCAGTGGAGCCCCAGCTGCTCCTCAGCAAGGATCCTGAGGGAACTGGGTCCTTAATCCCTTGCAAACAAGAATCTCAGCAGGAAAACAATCCTGAGCAGGTTATGGAGCAGGACCTGCCCCTTCAGATGTCACTGCAGGGCACAAGCAGCTCACGAGGGCAGGCAACCATGTCAGCAGCTGGCCCTGAGCTGGGGCAGAAATGCAGCTCCAGGAAGTCCTGTTTTGCCAGCCTGGAAGCAAACAAACCCATCTCCATCGTTTTTTCCAAGGTCCCAGCTGTGTTCCTGTGTCACCCACGTGCTGGGCCTGCTGTGACAAACACAGGGCAGCCCCTGGCAGGTCCCTCCCTGGGGCTGGTGGCCACGAGAGAGCACCTGGGCCTGGCTTTCCTGTCCCACAAGGTCAGCGGATCCGGTGGGGCAGCAGGGACAGGGACACCTGTCATGGAGCCACTGGGGATGTGCCTCACATGGCAGCTTTGTTCCACTTATGGGCTGGGAGGGAATTCATTGATAGTCAGAATTAGGCCAAAGAAAACACAAGGCTGGCCAGGCCAGAGACTGATGATAAAAAAATACACAATTATCTCTTAATTCCCCCCTGTTTCCTGCCCCATGAAGACACTCTCACTTCCCAAAATCCCAAAGAGGATTTTGGATTAACATGCTTACATACAACAAGGCAGTCCTGCAGTACCAACATTTCAAAATCCAAGTGGAAGGATATCAGATGCAGAATATCTGAGCCAGGCCTCTCCGTGGGATCATCTGTGTAGTGCAAGGCCAGGCACAATGTTCAAGTGATCTGAGCATTTACAGGGATGCAATAAACCACCCCATTGTGCTGAGTTAAAAACATCAATTAAAAGAGGCATGAAAAGCACCCTGGGAAAAGCTGCATGATTTGAATGTCACTTGTAAGACCCCCTGCCCTGTGAGCAACCCCTGAGTGCCAAAGAGCATTTTCCCTTTGTCCCCTGCCCCCTTGCTCTAACCACCCTTCCATGTGGTCATTTTCCTTCCTGCTGAGAAGTGACTGCAGCTTCCTCTGGGCCCCCCACCACAGCTCTGAGCTCAGCTCTGCAATCAGCAGAGGGATCTGCAGGGAGCAGGGCCCTCCCTTCCCCAGCCGAGCCCTTTATCTCTGCCTGCTGCTGCCCGGGAAGCTGTGGGAGTGGAAAGCTGAGCCAAGCCCCTGCTCCAGTGTCACACAGCCCTCCCTGAGCTGCCAGCCAGGAAAATCATCCCCTGGGCAGCACCTCTGCACCACTGCAGGCCCTGAGATGGTGGCACAGAGCTGCCAATGCTGCAGAGACCTCACAGCAGCACATCTCCAAAGAGCCTGAATTCGGGACTGAAGGGACAAAAATTCTGTAAAAGTTCCAGAGCACCAGCAAGGAGTGAAGAGATTGGCAAGATTTTGTGCAGGGTTCAAGCAGCACTGAAAACCAGAGAATCCAGGGTCACAGGCTGAGCTGCAGGGGAGGAATGCTGCTCTCTGACAGCCAAGGGCACCACAGGCTGTGGCTGAGCAGCCTCCAGGTTCTCCACAGCACTGAAAAAAGGGAAATTTTCACAGCACCTGCTGGAGAAAATGGATTTCAGCAGCTCCATGGAATAGCAAATGAAACAGCAAAAGAGGAGCCAAGAATCCAAGTGTCAAATGCAAAGCTGGAGGAAACAACTCTGTAAACACCTTGTTCCTCCAGCTCTGAGCCTGAACTCCCCACGGCCACTTGGGGCTGAAAATAAACCAAGTTCTGTCAAGGAGAGCCCAGCAACAGAGCTTTCTTTAGAAAATGCAGGTGTGGGATGTGACCTTTTCCCCACGGTGCAGCAGGCCCAGCTCAGCTGGCCCTCAGCAGCCTGACAAGTGCACACAGCTCACTTGGAGTCAGTGCTGCCACAAGAACATCAACGGTGTAGATTTGGGGGAAAAGGAAGTTGCTATGGATGTAATACACGCTGGAATTGGGCTAACACTGCTCCAATCACATCTGTCAGTATGAGTGAGTTACCTGAATTCAGAGCAGAAAATCAGGCTCTTCCTTCCTTCTCTGAGTCAGAGGTAATTGCTCTCCCTGCTCCAGGCACAGTGACTCACTGCAACACAAAAAGAATAGCTCCTGGAGTCATTCATCTGTGTTTTCATCATGTGCTTGGCACTCTCCAGTAACTGCTAACACCGTGCAAGCTTGGAGGTGATCTTTACAGAAAAGGCATCATTCCTATTATTGTTGTTATTGGTGGGAATTTCCCACTCCACTTAGGAAAAGATGTTTTCAGAAACATCTCCTGGCCAGGGAAATGGGGTGGGAAGGGATCTGTTCTGTCAGACACCAGTGACTCCCTGGAATTGTGTCACACAACCACGACCTGGCAGCAAATGTGATAAAATGAAGAGGCTTAAGAGCACAAAGGCAAAGCTGCCCCATGGAAAAAAGCAGGGATAGTCATCAGAAGGGACTGGGGAGATGGGTGAAGATGGAATGTGCTGTTTCCCCAGTGGCTCCTGCAGGACAGGGTGTGTCTAAAGCACTTGAGTGGCCCCTGAGGTTGCAGCAAAGCTCTGCTGAGCACGTCCCCAGTGCAGAAGCACTGCAAGATGAGCTGCACTTAATGAGCTCTGCAAGGAGCTGCCCCAGCCAAATCTCATGGCACACATTCACACAGGAGCTGCCAAACCCAGCCCTGCCTTCCCAGCACCCTCTGCCCTTCGCTGCTCCTTCAGCAGCAAAATGAATCTTTGTCTTTAAAGAAACAATCCTCACCAGAACAGAGGTGAGGGGGGTTTTGGCTGGGGGAAGATTACAGAATATAAAGATGCTTTATGTCTTTAGGACACATTTGCTGGTACAACAGGCAAGAAATCCCTCCTTCCACACCTCAACAGTGTGAACCAGGATTTTCACAACCTGTGCTCTCTCATGGGATTTTTTTTTCCCATTTTTCCAGTCCCTCTGACTGGCAGCACAACCATCAGCTGTTAAACAATATTGCCCCTCTACAGGCACAGCCAAAGCAAAGGCTTTAAACTCAGTTTTACAGAGATTTGCCAGAGAAAAAACAACAACAAATCCTCCTGTGCACCTCCCACTGCCAGGGCTGTGTTCCATTCAGTGCTGTGCCCTGACACATCACTTTTGCTGTGCCTGCACACAGGAGCTCACAGGAGCAGTGACACCTCCACAAAAGAGGCACAGACACGTGCCTGAACAAATCACAAAGTGCAGCAAACCAGAAAAGATGCAAACTATTTACTGCCCAACAATGCCTGGCCAGGGTGAGCTGATTTAGTGTAGAAAAGGCAGCAAAGATTAAAGCTGGCTGGAAAATAGCTGGGTTTGTTTTGATGGAAACTTTATGGATTGCTCAGGTGTGGAAATGACTTCACTGCAATTACACAGCTACATAAAAAGAAGAAATAATCATCAGAAAAGAATTCACATTCCTCATTTTATTAGATGATACTGTCAGTTTTGTTTCAATTATTCAGTGATACAGTTGGAGCCCTCTGGGCACAGTGATAAGATCAGACTACAAATAAATAAGAGAAGGGTGAACGGAAAGAATTGGGATCACAGTTCCATCAGTGTTTTTCAGGATACATTTCAGGGTATTTCCTGTACATTCCAGCACATTTCACAGTATGAATTTAGAGCAGAACATCCACCCATTCCAGTGCATTATTTAAGCTCTGAAAAACAGACGCATCTGTGCAGCAGGAGGTGCTGCACTGGTCCCTGCAGCACAGGCACTGTCACTGTCACACAGCAGCTTTCAGGCTTTTCTTTGGCTAACATCACTTTGTTAACTATTTATTGATAGAATTAATTTAATTAAATAAATTATTTGTCTAATTAATACTGGTAACCCCAACTGTCAAGGCCAAAGGAATGCTGAACCCTTTAGTGCTGTCATAGGTAGGCAAGAAGTGCAAGATGAAGCAGAGTCAACATCCATGGGCTGCCTTCCCCAGGATTCAGGCTTTTCTTTGGCTAACACCACTTTGTTAACTATTTATTGATAGAATTAATTTAATTAACTGATTAAATAAATTATTTGTCTAATTAATACTGGTAACCCCAACTGCCAAGGCCAAAGGAATGCTGAACCCTTTATGCTGTCCTAGGTAGGCAAGAAGCACAAGATGAAGCAGAGTTGGGCTGCCTTCCCCAGGATTCCCAAAAAACTGAGCAGGAAAGTGGAAGTTGCTTGCACTGGCAGTGAAGGAACAAACCTCTGAGCCCTCTGAAGAGCTTCACATCTTTCACAATTAAGTTCTCAGAAGAGCAAAGGAGAAGCATCAAGTGATTCAGTGAGAAAAGAGAGGAGCAGACAATAGGGATTTAATTCCTTATTTAAAGCTGCAATCCTTCGTTCTGACACCCAGGTGCACAACACACCCTGAGCCACACCACGAGTCAAGGAGGGAAAAAAAATCATCACTAAAAAGATGGACAGGAAAGTTTTCAGCACCTCCTCAGTTACAACAACATGGAAGTTCTGGAGTACCTGAAAATAGAGTCAGAAATCAGTGCAGCCATGGGAGTGAACACTGACCCTGGCTCAGAGTGCCATGGATCATCCCCTGGGAGAATGCCCTGGGAAGCAGCAGTGCCCAGCAGCAGTGCAAGAACCTCTCAGTGTGGCTGTAGCAGTGACAGGAACCCTTTCACACACCACAAACCCTCCCTGTGAGCTTCTGGCAGAGCCCTCACCTGAGAAAGATCCATTCACCATACAAAAGGAGTTTGTCAGAAGCACACAGGATGAGTTACCTTCTAGTACCTTCTAGTGGTGAGTGACTGCTGATTATAGCTTAGATTTTTAGTGATTACCAATTTCAGAGGTTTAAAGTGCTGAAAAAAATTAGTGCCAGATTAATGGCTGCCCATCAGACCATGGAGAGCAGCACTCAGGGTTATTTGTTGGGTTTGGCCACGTTCCTATCACACAGCCAGCACTTTTCCCATCTGTATGTAAACCACAATATAAAAAAACCCAAATTCCAGCTGTAGCTCAATACACAAGACACAACTCCATCTTCAGCCCCTCTCCCAGAGTCCACCTGCAGCTGCTCTTCCCAGAAGTCTCTCAGAGCTCGTGGGAGTTGGCGTGGGGCTCTGGAAGTGTCTCAATGTCACAGTTCTTGATCAGCTGAAAGAGGAACTCCACCTGTTTCTCGTAATTCTCAATGGAGATTCTCTCATTTAACCCATGGATCCTGAAAGAAAAAGGACATTTTTCAGTTCAGGGGGAATTTCTGACCCAACTGCACAAACCCAGCACCCTGCTTGGCTGTTGGCTTCATAAAGCAGTGCAAGACAGAAAAACACAGCAATATAGCCCAAAACCTGCACTGTAACCAACCCAAATGTACTGATTCAAAGGCTCAGAGCCCAACAGCTGAGTCTGGAAAAAATCTAAAAATCTAATCTTGAAAAAATCCTAAAGGCCCATTTCTTGGCCATTCCTGTACAGCCAGAACACAACTCCTGCATCATCTGCACCTCAATAAAATGAGAAATCTAAATAAGCAAACAATCCCTTGCATGATGATGTTGTTATCACATAACTTCAGGAAATTTCAAATCAATTCAGAGTGGCAAGTGTCCAAATATGTGGCTAAATCTGCAGGACAAGGCCAGCTACCAGAACAGCACCTCTCACACTGCTGCAGCACACAAAGGATCCGCTCAGCACCACAGAATCAAACACCTAAATGGACAAAGAGCCAGGGCTGCCACTGTCCCAGGGTAATTTCCATCCCCAGCACCCAAATCTGCAGGAAATGGTGGCATGACAGCATGGGAGGTACACAAGGCTGGGTTTCCTTCTGCTCATGGATCTCCTCTTTCCCTGGGCCCACCCCAAGAGCTGCCCATGTGCAGAGTCAGTACCTGGGGAGATCATCCTGTTTCAGGAGCAGAGGGTTGAACCTGTAAATGGCCTTGGTGACGTTGGTGAAGTGCCTGCTGTCCGTGTTTCCAATGCACGTGCCTGGAAAACAAACCTCAGGTTTGTTCTGCAGGAGAGGAACAACTGATCTTCAGAAAGTGCCCCACCTTTCCCCAGGAGAGAGGAAAAGCAAATGAAACAGTCCTGCACTGCCTGCACCAACAGCATCACTGCAAACATTGATTGGTACATGCTGGAGGACATTCTCTCCTCCAGGAGCAGGAGCTGAACACACAACTCAGCCCAAGAACAGCTTTGACACTCAGCCTCCCCAAAAATGCAAACTTCAAACTTCAATCCAACAATTGCAGAGCTAGGAAGGAGCTGCAAGAAAGGGAAGGGGCTGGGATCATAAGGAACAATACAGAAAAGCAGGAATGGCTTTGCCAGCTATGAAAACAATAAAAGAAGAACTAAAGCAAGAAGACCTCCTCCTCTCCCTCACAATCCCTTTCTTCCCTGAAGAGATTCCTTTGTATGTGCAGAGAGCCCAATTCAAGGCTCATTGTTTCTGTCAGCTTCCTGTTTGCTTTTTTACTTCCACTACTAAAAAACAACATTAAAACTTTTAAAGCATAAAGAGGGAAGGGGATAAAAAGAGGAAGAAACAGCTGTTTCCAGCAGTTAACAGCTGGGGGGGAGGAGTACACAGCAAATGGAAACAAGGCAGTGCTGGAGGAGGGAAAAGCAGAAGAGGAAACAATAATCATCATGCCTGCTGTCACCTGGGACTACACTGTCAACATCTGGGAAAGTGTCCAGGATGGTTCTTTGAAAAATATGGACTGCAAATGTCTGCTCATCCCAAGGACTGATGGGCAGGGGGTCAAAGGCCTCCACCACATCAATCTTCACTCTGTCATCAGCAATGGTGCTCCTGACTGTCTCCAGCACCTGTGGGTGAAACACAGAGACAAAAGGAGCACAAGAAATGAGAAAGCAGCCCTTAGAGACATCAGCAGATGTTCGGCTCTCCAGAAAACATCTGTCTGTGAGCTGTCAGTTGTGGCTGCAAACACAGGCTGAAAGTGTGGGTCAGCCCCTCTTCTGAGTGCATGGCTGACACTTCAGCTGAATTTTTTAATCAGATGCACATCTCTGTCTCAAGGTACTCCTGAACTGCTCAGCCCTGGAAGGCAGGAGCTCAGCCTGCTGCTCTTGGGAATTATGGCATCCAAATAATCCAGAAAAAGCTTCCAGAGAGAAACTTCCAGCAAAGGCTCGGGGAGGGAAGAGGTTTTGTTTCCCAGCTGCCCTGGGCTGGACAAGCCTGTCAGACCTCCTGAGGTGTGCAAGATCCCCAGAGTGTCCCAGGTCACAAACCCATTCCATATCCCAGATGATCCACGTGCTCTGGGCACAAAGGCTGAGCAGATCTGCCCAGGGCTACCTCAGCAGCTGTCTCAGCTGAGTGGATCCTGAAGTTCACTGTGGCTCTCGCAGAGGAAGGGATGACATTGACCTGGAAAAAAGGAAGGGCCAAAGTTTAAAAGGGAGTGAAAACCAGAATAAAATGCCAGCTGAAAACTCAGAACTGCTCAAACAACTGCAGGCCTCAGGTGCTCCACTGTTTGCACCAAGCCTGATGTCTCTTTCCGTGTTAAAACACTGTAAATCCTATTTAAAATGCAGATAAATACACAAAGAAATATTCATCAAATCAAGAGAAATGAAGTGACCTGTTACTTCTATAGAATTTTTTGTCTTGAGCTCAGCTTCTCCCTTCAGAAAATTTATACTGAGAAATTCTGAAACTCTGGATTTTTAAAGTGATATTTTTACCTCATTGTCACATTACATCCTTCACATTTAGGTAAATATAAGTCTCTTAACAACTGATTTTTATTGAACACATAACTCTTCTTATCTACAGACTGAATATCTACAACTCTGTTAAACAAAAACAAGTATAATCTTTAGAAAAAACCCCAAGGAACCAGGGTGTCACTTCCCTCCTGGCCACTCCGTGTCACTGTTCAGCCACTGCAGCTTCTCCTGCCCAGGGATGCTTTTCAGTCACAGATTTTTCCAGGGACACACCAAACACAGCCTGTTTGTTTTCCAGGGCTCCAGGATTTTTGGACAGCTCCACCTCCTTATCAGGGCAAGATCTGGCTGTTATCTCTCAGTCCAAGGTGCACATTTAACACACTTCAGGCAAACCCCAGACCTGTGCTGCAGATGTCTGGGTCAGGGAAGTGTCTGTGACTGGGACAGCTTCAAATATTGCCTTTGATACTTTGTAGGATTATGCAGAAGCCACATTTTCTTGTCTATGCTGAAATATTAAGAATTTTAACAGTGGTAGACAGAGATAAGATAGTTCTGAAAGAGATTTTCAATTGTTATTTTCAAATCCAAGCCACATCTGAGGAAAGAATGAGACTGTGGCACCACACAGGGCCCACACAGATCCTAGAACTGGATATAAATTATAAATAGGTGGAAATTGAATGTCCTAATTGTCTCATCACAATTACATGGAGAAAAACCCAAATGAAAGTACCTTGATTCCTGCATTAAACAGGGTGACTGCAGTGGTTGTTCGGATCAAGGCGTTCGTGGAAGGTTTCCAGGCAAGGACTCTACAAAAATAGAAACAAACAAACACAATTTTTCAAGTAAGTTGGATATTGCTAAAAAACAAGCACCATAATTCCACAGGCAATAAGCTGAATGATGGCTTATTCAATTAACAAAGTGGTTATTAACAGGAAACCACTGAATTATCTAAGCTATAAAATAACTGATTTCCTGGGAAGATTAAAAATGGCTTCATCTTTTAAGGGTGAGAGGCTGGGGATGTTTATCAAGGATCTCTCTTCTTACCTGCTGACAATAGGTGAGAACAGCCACAAATTGCTCATGATGATGTTGAGAGGAAACTTGAACTAAGGGGAAGAAACAAAACCACGAATCAGAAAGTTTTCATATGTCGAGAGCATGGTAGAGTTGCTTGAATATGGACAAAACAATTCCAGCAGGAACAATAATCTGGGAGAAAAACCAGCTTTATTATCCTTTCTACACATCTGAATTCTTCACTGGGTTATTCTTATGGAAATCTGGGACTGAAGTCCTGCCTGTCTCCTCACCTCTGCTGCGAGGTGCTCCATGGTCATGAGCTCTGGGCCGTAGCCAAACAGGTTGCGCAAGGGATTCTGCTCCAGCCTAGAAAACAAATTGTTAATGTTTTCAACACTGAAAAGGTTAAAAAGCAACTCTCTGGCTGTTATTGCTCCAGAAGGATGTCAGGAATTTGATTTGTGAAATGTATCTCTGTTACTGGAGATGCAATCACACTCTGCTCTCCTGGTAACTGCAAGTACAGCTCCACAGATTCCTGGGCATTCCAGTCACGTGCAAAGATTTCCTTTGAGAAACAGCAGAAAAATCCCAAAGCCTGGCTGCTATAAATACATGGAAATCCAGAAAAATAGCCCACAAATCCCACCAGGTCTGGACATACTAAGTTCTTCTAAAATATGTATTTCTTAGCCAATTTGGTATCTACACAGAGATGCAGAGAGCTGATTTCTGCAGTCACGTTATGACTCTATTCCATGTTCCCTGGCTTGGAGAATTCCCAGCTGAGGCAGCAGGGATGTGCAGGAACAAATTCCAGAGAAATCCTGCCACCCAAACAAAGGAATCTCTGTTGCTACAGAGGAAATTAGGGCAGACAGCACTTGTGTTGCTTTTAAAGAATTGGCTGACACTGGGAACAGCTGAAGTGCAAAGGCTCTGCAGACACCTGGCAATTGTTCCTTGGCTGGGAGTTTCATTTCTGCCCTTCAAAGCGAGCTACAAACTGCACTTCCAAATATAGAACAGCAGTTTGAGAAAGACTCCAAACACAAATATTTAAAAGGTCACATATTCAGGAGGTGATTCAGGAGGTTTTTTGACTGTTTTTGACACTGGGTGACAGGGAAGATCTCACCTGGACATGGCTGCTGCCAGAATGCCAATACTTGTCTCCTTAGGGGGAAAGGATGAATGCCCTGGCTCTTTTTCCACAGTGAAGTTCAGTGTCATTGAACCTTTTTCTGTGACAGCAATCCTGGACAATGATAAATTAATCGATTAATTAACAAATAAATGACTAATGTAATTCCAAACACACACGCACAGACTGTAGATAAAAATAACTACTCTGCATAGTTTTAGTATGATAAAAACCACTCAAGCAGCAACAACAAATCATTAACACAGTGTTTACATCTCTGCAGGACTGATGGCTGGGCTGCTTGGCAGTGAGCAGAGCTCTTCAGCACAGAATGAAAATGCTCAGTGGAACATTGTGCCTCTGTCAGCATGACTGTGCTGTGCTGGACAGCAGGCAGAGGCTGAAGGTCCCTGCCTTGCACTTTGTGCCACTGCTGCAGCTCCAGCAGCACCAACGCTGCCACACGTCCTGAAAACATTCTGCAATGATATCAACAATGTCATTTATCACTAATTAATGACTGAAAATGAATCACATTCTGGTGGTCACTCTTACATAGCCACTGGCTTCTTCACCCCTGCAATGATGCCATCCAGCACCGCGCTCCCCTCATCCAGCAGGAAGGAGAGTTTCACTCCTCTGGCTTCCAGCAGAGCTGCAATTTTCTTTGCTCCCTTCAGCCCAGACACCTGTGCAATCCAGGCAGAGGAACTGATCAGATCCAGCCAGAACACTGGGAGGAAAACTGGAAAGCACCTTGCTGTTGGCTACAGCACAAAGAATGCATGAAATCCCCTGGGGAACAGCTCCAGAGCAACATAAAAGATTCTTCCAGGAAAATTAATTGGAGATCGTTAATGGCCTGATAGCAGATGAATTTATAGCCATGATGAGGAGTGCTCTCATTGATGAGTCACTGACTGCTGCTTTCATTTTGATATCTCAGAGCTGTAAACTCACAGATTAGCAATTGCTGACCTCTTTATTCCAACTATTCAGAATTCTTTGTCTTTATTTTTTGACAGTGCCTAACCAAACCCACCTCCCCTGTCTCTCTGGACCACTGGAACACATTTACAGTTCTTCCTGAACATTTGGTACAACCATGTGAATCTCAACCCAGTTTCTCTTGTCTCCAAAATGGGATTCCTGCTGCACCTTCCTTGCAGAAAAGAATTTGAAGTAACACCCTCCAATGTTCTTTTGCTCATCACCCCAAATCCTTTGTGAATGTCACTCAAAGCCAAACAATCAATCCCTAACTGTGACCTGGGGCCTGACACAGTACATCCCCACAGAACCAAGAAAAACAGGAAAGACCTTCCAGCTAAACAATGTTTCAAAATTAAGCCCTGTTACCTAGAGGAACAATGCAAACAGGTTGTTGTTGTGAGGAAAGGAAAGAAAACACCTCCTCATCTTGGCCAATGCCAACATAGAAGGAGAGGTGGGGTCTGGAATTCCAGAGAGGGCAGAGAATCATGCCCTTGAATAGCCAAACTATTTCTGTAGAGCACAAAGAGTTTGCAATTTAGGCCTGCACAGAAATGCTGTCAGCTTTGGCTGACAGAATGAAAAGCTTTGGCAACAGAATGAAAATGGAGATCCACTGGAGAAAGCAGAGCCACGCCTCCCAAAGCAGGCTCCAAGTGCAACAGCCCATAATAAAATGCAATGAGGAGATGCTGGGTCCTGCCCCCAGAATGAGGGGCTGCAAAGAGGGAAGACTGCACTGACCCAGGGGTGACAACTGAATCCCATCACAGGGAGAGGGGAAAATGTAACAGTCAAGGACCTTCAGCCCTTCAACAGGGAAGGAAGACACAGGAAAGGGAGTGGGGAACAGCCTCAGCTCAAAATTTCCTTAGGGCTTTGTAAGGAAAAACCCCCAGGAGTGTGTTGCTGCAAGGGAAGGAAAGGAAATACCTCCTCATCATGGCCAATGCCAACGTAGAAGGAGCGGCGGGGTCTGTAATTCCTCCTCAGCAGGAATTCCAGAGCTTGCAGAATGCCCTGCAGGAAAAGCAGAACGTGCTGAACCATCCCTGGGTGGTGATCAGGAGAATAAATGCGACAGAATGCAGCGTGCTGGAAGAGAAGTGGGATGCTTCCACAGCCCTTGTGCTGTTCTCAGCTAAGCTTTGATTCCTACAGCTCCCACTGAGGATATACCCATTCCTTGGAAAAGTCACGGCAGTGGTTTTGATCAGTAATGCTCTGACAGGTGCCAGGGACATGAAATACAGAGCAACTGCTTCAGGGACAAACTGCACTGGGAGCCCCAGAGCCAGAATTATCCAGGAGTTCACTGCTCCCTTACAGTGCCTGTCACACACCCAGACTGGCTCTCTCTGCAGCTACCAAATCCAGGCAGTTTAAGGAGCTGCATGTTTTGTACAAGTGCCAAGATGACAGAAACAGAACAAGAAACTTAATCTGAAGGATGAGAAATCAAAAAATCAAATCTACCATTTGCTGTGACAATATATATATAAATACATTTGCTCTATTATTCCATCACTCTTTTTCAATTTAAATGACTTAATTTGTCACATATCATCTCAATATTGTCAGCACCCTTTTTTTTGCCATGTTCACTGAAATTACTGATTTTTTATTTTGGCCATTTGTGGAGTTACTTGTGCAGCTCACAGCAGAATGAAGCACCAACCCAAACTTTTAAGTTTCAAGGCTTTGAAATTGATGATTAAACATTCTGAAACTTTCTAGGAATGTGTCCTGTGTGACACTA
Organism: Leucosticte australis; assembly: GCA_025504685.1. NCBI lineage: Eukaryota > Metazoa > Chordata > Aves > Passeriformes > Fringillidae > Leucosticte > Leucosticte australis. The sequence continues at coordinate 281,463 of JANIJU010000005.1, forward strand.
AACATCTGTTCATATTTAAATACAGGGCTGCCATGGAAGTCATCATCCAAGTCACAAAGGGACATTTTCTTTAGTAATTTTTCAACCTTTTCCCCATGAGAAATCTTTCCCAATCTCTTCTGAATCCATTCCTCCCAAATGTGTTCAGCACAACAGCTCTTTGTTCTGCCACAGGCTGGACAAAAGATGCAGGTTTGTTTGCCTATCCTATTAAATAAACACATTTAATTTGAAACTCAAGCCTTTTCAAAGGGCCAGTTTTGGCTTGGAGTGCCTCTGTGACACCTGGCAAAAAGGACAAGGTTCCAAACACAGCATTTGACAGAGAATTATGGAATGATTTGGGTTGGAAGGGATCTTAAAGCTCATCCAGTGCCACAGGCAGGGAAACTTCCACTATCCCAGGCTGCTCCAGCCTGGCCTTGGACACTCCCAGGGACAAGGCAGCCACGGATTCTCTGGCCACCTGTGCCATAAAACTTTAACCTGGCATTTAGCCAAATACATCTGCATCTGTGAATATGATTCTGCTGATTCTTCACGAATTTTAACCCTCTTTTCTTCAGCAACAGTGAAGAATGAGTGAAAACATCACTCATTCCATCTTTAGGAAAAGTCGGGAGAAAACTGCAGGACTTGGAATTTATCCAAACTAGGAATTTATCCCTGGCAGAAAGAGGGGTGAGAAAGAGAACAGTGAATTCCAAGAGGATTGGGCTGCTCCCCTCTGCCTTTGCCAGGCTGTCTCTGTGTGGAAGGACATTACCAAGCACACGTACAATGGCAGAGTTTTTGTTATCCAGCGCTCCTCGTCCGTAGATGAAACCTTCGTGCTCTGCAGCTGAGAAAGGAGGGAAATGCCAGCCCTCGGGGGGAGCAGGCACCACATCCATGTGTGCCAGCAGCATATAGGGCAGCAGGCCAGGGGCAGAGCCCTGCACTGTAAACAGGTGGCTGTATTTCCCAACAATTTCATGTTGGATGAATTTTGAAGAAAATACAGCCGGGAATACTGTTAAGGAAAAAGAAAATTAAAGACACATGTGAAAGAAAAAATTAACAATAACAGCCAATTTTAGTATTATTGCAAAGAGCTGTCAGCTAGGTAGCATCAGGGGGGAAGTGTAAATAAGACTGGGCACAGCAGAGAATAGGAGTTCTCACACTTCTACCAATCCATCTCACTTGGGATTTGAAAGTCTCCTCAAGAAAACCAGAATTCTTGTTCAGCAGTGCTGCAGCTCTTTTGCAAGGAGCAATGATGGAACTGCCAAAAAATTAGGCTGAAGCAGCAGCAGTCATACTCTTGTATTTTTTTTTTTTATGGCATTTAACCATCTCAAGGACCAAAAACCATCATTACAAAAAGTCTTTGAACCTTTTGGGGCCATTGATACCACTGCTACAGAGGGGGCACACATGTGACATTTCTGACAGGCCTTTCTTCAGGAAAAATATAAAAATCTCTTTTATTCAGGAATGATACATGCTCTCTTCAATTTGTTTATAAAGACAGAGCAGCAGAAATTGCCAAGACTGAAAGTTCAGTACCTTTCTGAATGTAACTCCCAAATTCTGCCATGGCAGTTGTATTCAAATCCTCTGGAGACCAGGACACAGTTGGGATTTTAATGGCCCCTCCAAAGAAACACAGAACAGAAATCACTCAGCACCAACACCAAACAAAGCCCCAACTGCACTTCCAAAGTGGAAGCACATTTATGTTCCTGAGTGTTTTTCCAGGCTTTAAACATTATTTCACAGCACAGCACGAGCTGCCATGATCAAAAAGAGCCTGATGTGCTTCAGCTGGGCCGTGCACATGCAGCCACCAGCATTTCCTAACAGCTCAGCCAAGGTCTCTCTCCAGACAATTTGACTCCACTTTTCATGCTGAAGTGTTGAATGATATCCTTAGAAATGCTACTGTCCAGGAGCACCTGCAATTTGCTTGGGTGAACTGATTCCCCAGAGCCACAGGCTCCTCTGGCAGCTGCACAGGCAGCTGAGCTGGCAGCCCAAGGCTCTTTCTCAAGAGTTAAGCAGGTTGTGATGGTTATTACACCTCCATACTGCTTTATAAATTAACCTGTATAAACAGACAGGGCTTTTGTTGGCCCTTTTGGTCTGCCCTGGCATTCAAACAGGCTCTCCAACATCCAGTCCCTGTCCTGCAGAACATGGGAGTAACTCAGCCCCAGCTGCCTTTCCAAACAGCAGCTGCCAGGAGAGGTTATGGATTCTTTTGAGGTCGTGTGATTCATGAATTAACACAAAAATCTATTGTGAGCCTTCATTTTCCCATTAAAGAAGAATGCAAACACGATGTGCTAGGCAATAAATCCTACCAACCAGCAAGGTATGAGTTTTCTACACAGGGTTTTATCACCTGGTGCCAGATTGTGGTTTCCTGCACAGTGCCAGTCCTACTGAGAGCTAAACCCCTCAAATCTTCTATGTCAGACAGCACAAACAGCCCAGGACTGAGCATAGCAGTGGTGAGCAAGAACAAGAAAGGGAGAAAATCCCAACAGTGACTTATCCAGTGGACAAAGGGATGTCTGGAAACGCCTTGATGGGTGCCTGGCAAAATTCTGTGTGTACAAGCAGGAAACGATGGAGAAAATCAACACAGGGCAGGAGCTTGCTCAGGAGAAACACAGGATCACTGAGGCTGGAAAATCCCTGTGGGATCATCAAGTCCCAGCTGTGCCCCATCCCCACCCTGAGCACTCCAGGGACGGGCACTCCAAACCCCCTGGGCAGCCCCTTCCAGCCCTTTCCATGAGGAAATTCCTGCTGGTGTCCAGCCTGAGCCTCCCCAGCCCAGCCTGAGGCCGTTCCCTCTCCTCCTGTCCCTATTCCCTGGGAGAAGATCCCAAATCCCCCCCGGCTGTCCCCTCCTGGCAGGGAGTTGTGCAGAGCCAGAAATTCCCCCTGAGCCTCCTTTGCTCCAGGCTGAGCCCCTTCCCAGCTCCCTCAGCTCCTCCAAACCCTTCCCAGCTCCCTCAGGACTCTCCAAACCCTTCCCCAGCTCCCTCAGGACTCTCCAAACCCTTCCCCAGCTCCCTCAGGACTCTGCAAACCCTTCCCCAGCTCCCTCAGGACTCTCCAAACCCTTCCCCAGCTCCCTCAGGACTCTCCAAACCCTTCCCCAGCTCCCTCAGGACTCTCCAAACCCTTCCCCAGCTCCCTCAGGA
>JANIJU010000005.1:294083-316482 GCA_025504685.1 Leucosticte australis
CATCCATCCATCCATCCATCCATCCCTCATCCATGCATCCATCCATCCATCCTTCCATCCCTCATCCATGCATCCATGCATCTATCCATCCATCCATCCATCCATCCATCCCTCATCCATGCATCTATCCATCCATCCATCCATCCATCCATCCATCCATCCATCCATCCCTCCCTCATCCATCCATCCATCCATCCATCCATCCATCCATCCATCCATCCATCCATCCATCCATCCCTCATCCATCCATCCTTCCATCCATCCTTCCATCCCTCCATCCATAATTAGAATTAGCTGGAATTAGCTGTCCTGAAACACAACCAGCATTAAGGTGATGAACACCAAAGCTCTGACATCACCCAGGAATGGTGCTCCCCATTTTGGGCCAGGACACTGAATCTAGTTCAAATTCCAAGGAGATTAAGGTCAGGGGAATCCCGTTCACTCCATTGGCATCTGCCAGGATGTTCCTCAGGCAGCACCATCTATCTCCACTCAGTCCATGCTCAGGGCTCTGCCCAGGCTTTTGGGGTCTCTGGAGCCTGTGGGGTCCATCTGTGCTCTGGTAAAGGGGCAGCAGCTGAGCTGCCAGAGCCCACGGACCTCCCCTCTCACCCCACAGCAGCACAACCTGTTCAGAGATGTGCCCAAATTGATAACCCAGCTCTTCTCCAGCACTTGTTTGAGCAGGATTTTGGGAAAGCTCTTCATGGCTCGGGCCAGCCCCTCTGGACTCCTGATTGCCCTGATAAGGGGGTTTGTTGGGCCCTGACAGGATATTGGCTCCGTGTCCACACATGGCTCTTGGCCATGGGAGTCCTGTTCAAACACTGTCTTTTTATGTCAGACATTTCCAAATTCCGCTCTCACTCCCCCGCCACCCCCTGCCTGGGTTTATACATCAACCAGTGCCTGGAGTCCTTATCACTCTGAAGGGCTCTCCTCACCCTGGAGGGCCATTGTGTGAGTTTTTAAGTCATGACTCCCAGATATTGAGCAGGGCCGGTTTGGCTAGTTCTGGGCAAACAGGCTCCGCTCTTGATTGGCATTTAAACACAGCAGGTAAGAGTTCAGGCCTCTCTGATATGTGCTCTGAGCAGCAGCGTGCTCAGCTGGGCAGGACAGGCAGCACCAGCTCACCAAGAGAGCCAAACCCACCTCCTGCCAGGGACTCACACCCCAAAAACCCCACAAAAGACTTTTTTGGGCTCTGTCCTGCTCATCCTGCCCTGGCCAGGTGATGCCTCCCAGCAGCCCCAGGCACTCACACAGTCCAGCTTGCTCTTCTTCCACAGGTAGAAGGGATCAGCCAGCTGCTTGAGGGAGTTTTTCAGGTTCACAGCAATGAGGGCTCCCAGCACAGACTGTGGAGGACAGGGAATGGTGTCAGCCACACCTGGATGTGCCACGGGTGGCAGTGGATGCTTTCCTGCAGCATCTGCCTGCCTTGGGCCAGCCCCATCACAGGGGTGATGCTCACAAAGATCTCACCTGGATCTGAGCAGAGTCATTTGGATGATTCTTTCACTATAATTTACACTTATATTTGCTCAGAGAAGCTGTGGCTGCCCCATCCCTGCCCAAAGCCAGCTTGGACAGGGCTTGGAGCAACTTGGAACAGTGAAAAGTGTCACTGCCCGTGGCAGGGATGAGGTTTAAGGTCCCTTCCAACCCAAACCAGCCTGGAATTGTGTGATGGTGTGATTGTGTGATTCCAGCCAGCCCGTGCAGACAGGTCCCCAGGCCAGGAACAAACTGTCCCGTGCTGCTGTTTGCATCAGGGCTTTTTGGAGCGAGGCTGTGCCCGTGTTTGGGTGTGGAGAGTGGGTGTTGCAATGGCTCGGCCTGCACAGATGTTTGTGTTACCTTTGGAAGAGGCTCGAGGTAGATTCCCAGGGACAGCATTGTCACCATGACCACCAGAGCCACAAAGAAACTTGCCACCTGCAAAGAGGAAAGAAAAACACTTCTGCAAACATCAGGGCTTCTCAAAGCTCCCCTGGGTGTAGTCAGGGGCACAACTGGGCACTGCAGCATTTTATGGGAGAGGATGTTTGCCTCTGAAAACAGGCAGGGGTTTGCAGATCTCACAGATAACCCCAAACTTCCCTCACTGCCCAGTCCAGGGAGACAGAGTGGGACTGCAGGTTGAGATCCCTCCCTTCTGTGCCCAACCCAGAGAACCAAATCAGGGACCAAAATGGGCTCGGGGAGGGAGGAAATTCTGCTTCAACAGCAGCAGCCTGAAGCACTTGTGTGTGAAACTTCTCTGGAGCTGCACAGTCAGGCTGGCAGCTTGGGGCAGCTACAGCACTTTGTGCTCCAGAGGGAATGGAGAGAGGAGAGGAGGAGGAGGAGGAGGAGGAGGAGGAGGAGGAGGAGGAGGAGGAGGGGAGGAACTAACTTGGGATCTCGCTCCTGCCCCATCCACGGCAAGGGTGACAGAGAGAGCACAGCAGATCACATGGATTTTGAAGAAGGATCCAAAGAAGTTGCTGCAGCCCAGGGCCAGCATTTCCTGTGGAGATGTGGAGAATGGATCAGAAAGGATAGCTGCCCTTCCTGCTGACACACAGCAAGAGAGCAACGGCCTGAGGCTGGTTTGTGTGGCCAGGGCAGGCTCTGGGTTCCCTGCAGTGCATCCCAGACTCTTTCCTTCCAGTAAGATCTGGGATAGGCCCTGGTGTAGCAGGGAAACCTGGAAGCACAATTCCACATAAACACGTTGTCATCTGTTGACACACTCAGGGCAGGGCTCCATGTGGTATGTGTGGCTGTTGTTAAAAGCTGCCACTGTGCCAGGGATGACAAAAGAGGATTATCTAATGTCCTGTCTCTCAGAGTATCTAGGTGACACACCAGGAATCCAGGTATTTCTCTGCTCCCTGAGCAGTGCATGCACCTCACCGTGCTTCAGCAAGCTGCCAAAACACTGAGCCTGGAGGGGGAGCAAGGCAGAGAGCCCAGCCTAAAGCTCCTTTCCCTCTTCCAGCCTCTCTCCAGCCCACGGGACAGAGCTCTGCCGTGTCCTTTTGCCCCCTACATGGCACCAAGCCACGGACCCTCCTCGGGAGCAGCACGTCTGCTCCGAGCCCAGCACGTCTGAACGTCTTCCCTTCATGCTGTGAGCTCTTCCCTTCACGCCTGAGAGCAAAGGCAGCAGCCCCTGGCTGCCCCAGCCCCAGCAGTACCTGGTTGGGGTCCACGTTGTAGCCATGCTTGGCTGCCAGGGTCCTCCCCATGGCCAGGTTGATCACGTAGCCCACGATGGCAAGCGAGAATGCCGTGCCCACCATGTCCTTCCACTTGCTCACCAGGGGCAGGGTGGGCTCTGGGAACCTGCACGCAGAGCACAGGGGAGAAGTTGTGACAGCACTGTCTGAGGGGCTGGAGGGCTCAGGAATGACACAATCCCTGCCCACACTGCAGAGGATGGGGGTGGTTGTGTCACAGGGCACACTGACACTCCTGGAAGGGGACTCTGGGGTTGCGGGGAAGAGTGAGGTGTTTTCCAGGCTGGAGGAGGAGGAGGAGGAGGAAGGAAAACTGTCTGGAAGGTGAATCAGAGCTGCACAAGCTCTTACCCCATGCTGATTTTCCCCACTATTGGCATCCCGTACTTGTCGGGCATGTTGAAGCTGCCGGAGATTGCGGTGGCCACGATCACCTGCAAGGACAGGGAATGAAGAGCTGTGAGCAGGAAGAGCTGGGCTGGCTCACAGCATGAACCCTGCCACGCTCCCAGAGCTGACAGAATAAAAACAGCACCAAGTTTAGGCTGGGCAAGGTGAGGACAGTCCCAGCAGGGGTTATTTTCTTCACCCTCAGCATCAGCAGGATGCAGTGCAGCGATGAGCACGGGGCTGGCCCAGTTTCTGAGCCCAAACCATGTGGGGGCTGTGTCACACTCACTGTATGGATGCTCTAATGGTGGCCCTGCTGAGAGCAGCAGTGTCCCGGGGCCGTGAGGCCAGGGGAGGCTCCAGGGACAGCCCAGGTGTCACTTACAATGATGATCTCCATTGGGATGGGCATTCGGATCTTCTTCATGTACTTCAGGTTGAGCTCCTTGACCACGATCAGGAGCACAGCGCTGACCAAGGCATAGACCAGGGAGGCCAGGTTGGTTTGGGGCAGACCTTTACAAATGTCAATGAATGTCTGAAGGGGAGAGAACAGGAGGAGGGGTCACAGCGGGCCAGACACCCTGGACGACATGGACAGAACAACAGACAGCACTTGTTATCACAGTCAACACCCTGAGATGTCAGCAGTGCTAAAAAGCCTCTGCTGAGGGGCCAGCCCTGGGCCTGGGCTGGTGATCTAATGCAGTTCTGGCTGTATCAGCACAGGATGCACCCATGGAAGACACATGGAAATCCCAGGAATGGCCAAAGCTGCTCAGAGGAAACGTTCCTGCTGCTGACAACTCTGCAAGACTCCTGCTGCAAATCAACACAGCTCATACCCCCCAGATCCCAGTCCCATTTCATTATTCCTCACTAAAACCACAGGCAGGGCTCAGATAATGCTGGCTGGGGAACACAGAATCACAGAATCACAGAATCACAGAATCACCAGGTTGGGAGAGACCTTCAAGATCATCGAGTCCAACCCAGCCCCAGCACCTCAACCAAACCCTGGCACCCAGTGCCACATCCAGTCTGTTTTAAACATACCCAGATAATGCTGGCTGGGGAACACAGAACCACCAGGTTGGAAAAGACCTTCAAGATCATTGAGTCCAACCTCAACTAAACCCTGGCACCCAGTGCCACATCCAGGCTTTGTTAAACACATCCAGATAATGCTGGCTGGGGAACACAAAATTCACAGAATCACAGAATCACCAGGTTGGAAAAGACCTTCAAGATCATTGAGTCCAACCTCAACTAAACCCTGGCACCCAGGCTTGTTTTAAACACCCCCAGGGATGGTGACTCCAGAACCATTCCATACCTTTATCACCCTTTCCATGAAAAACTTTTCCCTAACATCCAAGCTATGCTGCTGGGGCAGGGATTCCCCTTTCCTCCCACCCTTTCCTGACCTCCTGGGCCCCGTTTCCCGGGCAGGGGTGGTGGTGCTGCCGGGCTGGGGGGAAAGGTGGCTGTGCAGAGCCCCCACTTACGTAGACGATAGCTAAGGGCCCGGTGTAAGACGGGACTGTCAAGCCGAAGACGTACTTGAGCACGGAGATGAGGATCTGCAGCCCCGCCGCCGTCATGAAGCCCCTGATGAAGGACTCTGACAGGTAGATGGCCACGAAGCCAAACTGCAGGAAGCCCAGGCATAGCTAGGGTGGGATAGAGGAGCCATGGTCAGAGCCCGTGTGGGGCAGGGGGATCCTCTGGGAGAGCACACACAGCTCTCTGACACACACGGGTGTCCCGGAGCAGGGAGGGGACAGCAGGGCTAAGAGTGACATTCTTGGATTGTCCACATGGAGAATTCCACCCCAAGACCAAAAATGCCCCAAAATCTCTATTTTGAGCCATAATCCACCCCCACCCAGGGCTAATGGATTGTCCACATGGAGAATTCCACCCAAGACCAAGAATCCCAAAAAAATCTCTATTTTGAGCCCCCACTCAGGGCTAAGAGTGACATTCTTGGATTGTCCCCATAGAGAATTCCACCCCAAGACCAAGAATCCCAAAAAAACCTCTATTTTGAGCCCCCACTCAGGGCTAATGGATTGTCCACATGGAGAATTCCACCCCAGGACCAAAAATGCCCAAAAATCTCTATTTTGAGTCATAATCCACCCCCACTCAGGGCTAATGGATTGTCCACATGGAAAATTCAACCCCAAGACCAAAAATGCCTGAAAATCTCTACTTTGAGCCCCCACTCAGGGCTAAGAGTGCCATTCTTGGATTGTCCCCATGGAGACCTCCACCCCAAGACCAAGAATCCCAAAAATGTCTATTTTGAGGCATCATCCACCCAGCAGTGGGGCCTCTTTGAGCATCTGCCCCCACCATCTGTGCTCTCAGGGACACAGCAGAGCCCTCACCTGAATGATGGCTGTCAGGCAGGCCAGGGTGGCAGAGATCTCCAGCCTGGCTGCCTCCAGGGCCGTGGTGTTCACCCTGCTCTCGTTGGTGCTGTGGTTGAAGTACTGGAAGTCCGACTCTGGGGCCAGCTCGTTGCAGATGTTGCCAACAATAATGCTGATGACAGCAAAAGTCCCTGCAGGCAGCACGGGGAGGTCAGGAGCTCCCTCTGGGGAGAGCCCTGTCCTGGAAGGCTCCTGGGCAGAAGCCATCAGCCCCTCCCCAGCCCCGTGGCAGGAGGTGGCACAGGGTCATTGGGGTGACAGAATCAGCGACCCCACAAACCCCTGGCAGAGCAAACAGCGCAGCTCTGGGACACTCCAGCACTGCCAGGCAGCATTTTCCTGCCCTGTGCAGGTCATTCCTCACCTGGCACCATCTGATGGATGCCCCCGAGGAAGAAGTAGGGGAGCAGGGGGAAGAAGGAGGAGTAGAGGCCGTTGACAGGAGGCAGATTGGCCAGGAGGGCAAAGGCCATCCCTGCAAAACACGAGGGACACACAGGGAAATACAGGGAGCTCCAGGCTGGAGGGAGAGCTTGGGGTCATCAGTAAAACACAAACCCCCTCCCAGCCTGGCACCAGCATCACCTGCAGAGCTTTGCTGGAGCTGGCAAGGTGCCATTCCCTCTTGGACACCCAGAGAGGGACGCTGCTCACCTTGTGGCACTTGGATTGTCCCTGCACTGAGCCCCCCCAGGACATCAGGCAGGATGTAGTCCTTGATTTTGTACTTGGGAAGCCACTCCAGTATGGGGAACAGGCAGAAGAGGGTGAGCTTGAGTCTGGAAGCTGAACATCTGGAAGGGAGATGAAAAATGAAAGCAAATTTGAAAGGTGAAGGATTTGAAAATGAAAGAAGGGAGGGAGCAAACGAGCTGGAAGGAAGGAAGGAAGGATCTTCCTAGGAATGGCTCAGCCTTTCTCCCTCAGCAGATCCTTCTCTTTCCTCTGTTATTACTTCCTTCTTGTGAGGAATGGAGACAGATTTCCAAGAAAGTGATCAGCAGGGTTATTAACCTTTGTTTACATAATTATAAGCCTTTCTTTAAGGTGGTATTGGTTTCAATCAGAAAGCTGAGAAAAGGAAATCTCAACTGGAAAGTGTAAAAAAAATTAATCCACACATCCCTACATCACCAATTGTGCTTTTTCCACTATTGAAAAACCAGGGAAACAGGACCCCAAATCCCAAATGCACCCAGTGCAAACTGCTCTGCTGAGAAAAGAGCCAGCAATTTCATTTTCTTCATCCCAGTTTGCATTTCTCCAATTTGCATTTCTCCTGTACCTTTCCTCCATCAAACCCCTGAAGACCACGATTCCCAGGATAAAAATGTGATCTGTATTCCCAGGTCTGAATTATACCCCTCCAATTCCTGACTAAATCTGGTTTACATTCTGCAGCACTCCCTGTTACCTGAAAAGGTTTCTCAGTTTCTCCCCAACGGGGTAAGCTCTGGTTTTCTTCTCAAACTCCTCGTCGAAGAGGCTGACAGAGTAGGCAGGGCGTTCGATGGCATAGCGAGGCCTGGCCTGGCTCATCTCTGCATCATTTGGGTTTTTCCCCAAAAAAAAGAAAAAGAAAAAAAATTACAGAAAATAGAAAGAGCAAAGCCAAGAATGTGGCTGGAGTTGGCCCAGAGCGGACACCTCCAGCGTCTGGAGCCCTCCCCGAGCTCCTCCACCCTAAATAGTTTCCCCGTGGCAGAGAGGCAGGTCCTGGGAGTGGCTTCTCCCAGCTCCAGGGGCTGCTGCTGCTCCCCGGCCCCGCAGCTTTCCCGGCTCCTCGGAGGTGATGCTAACGAGCGGTGCTAATGAGCGATGCTAATGAGCGGTGCTAATGAGCGGTGCCGTGCCAAGGGACCCGAGCCCGGCCTGGATCGCCCGGCAGGTGGGCAGGGTCAGGGTTAGGGTTAATCCCGGGTTAGGGTTCGGGGTGTTAATCCCGGCTCCGGGAGTGCCTTTTTCCCTCGGGCGAGGCACTTGACCTTTCCCATGGCTCGGTTTCACCATCGGTGGCGTTGGCAAGGCTTTGCCAGGCTGGCTGATACTGGCACCGGGATCATTGAGGGCTGGATCCCTTCCGAGGTGTTCCTGCCACACTGCCCAGCCTGCCCAGCATTCCAGAACCTTCCCAATTCTCGCTGGCCGAGGGTGAGTGCCCGAGCTCCTCTAGGAAGTGATGCTCGGGGAGATAACTGTTGCTAACTCATGGCAGTGATGAAGGTGCCAAAACATCCCGGCAGACCAGTCCTGCCCGGTATCTGGGTCTCACCAAAGGGATGATGAACTGCAGACATCCCTGATTTTACCGAGCCCAGAGATGTCTGGGGAGAGGGGAGAATCACCCGGGCTGGGAGGGCAGGGAGGGAGGAAGTGGTCAGATATAAACCGAGCATCTCGGTAATTATTTGTGTTTTGGTGTGTATCTAAGTGGGTCATTGCCCAACGCAGGAGGAGAAGAGGGGGTGGGAAAAGCTGGTGATTCAGGCAGGAGAATGCATCGAGAAGCAACATCCAGGCTGCTGAGAGTTCACAGAGTGATCTGGATGTGCCGGAGCCTCCCCTCCCCTCTCTGGGAGCTGCTGAAAGTCAGGACCCACCGGGATGAGCAAAATGCCCCTGCGCAGGACCGGAGAGAGCCCTGGCTGGTGCCCCGGAGTGGGGGACGGGAGGGGATTGTAGGAGAACAGGGCAGGAAGGAAAGGATGATGCAGGGAACTTTGAGGAGAATTTAGGTCAACAGAATCATTATGCAAATAGCAGCTAATGGGTCTAGAAAGGGAGATCATCAACCCTGTAGAGATCGCAGGGGCCATCAAGAGCACTCTGCTGTAAAACTGCCCCGGCCACGGGGTGTTTGTGATTCCAGCTCTGATCTGCACCCACGGGGCTTGGGAGGGACCCCAGCCCACGGCTTTGGAGCAAAGGGGAAACCCGTCCCTCTTCCTGCAGTGCCAGGTGCCTGATCCAGTGCCCTCTGCAGGGCATCCCTGCTGCTTCTTTTCCCCCGGAGATTCCCCTCCAAGAGCGAGGACAAGCTTTGCCTTTGGATAACAGTTCTAACCTGCGTCCTGGGCTCTTCCCAGTCCCTCATGCCAAAAGCCTGTCTGACAAACAGCCATGGTTTTCCCACGTTTCCAGTGATCCTGTGGCTGTTCCCAGCTTTCCTCTCAGCCCCACGGCTCTGCTCGGAATTTCCAGTTCCCCTTGGGAAATATTTTGTAGGTCCAGGCTCAGCAATAGTTTCTGAGGGCTGATAATCCCACCCCAGTTCCTGGGGGTCTCTCTGGTCTCCATCCCTTCTGCCAGCAGACAGACCCAAGCAGCCAATTAAATCCTAATTTTAATGAAATTCCCTGCTGAGTGAAAGTGCTGGCAATCAGAAAAAAATAATCAACAGAGCAGGGATAGAGGGGAAAATATCCCCATGATTAAATTCCGTCTTAAACAAACAGGCTCGTGATGTCAGCGTCCCGGACAGAGTCAAGTTCTTGACTTGGCTTATCACAGCCTTGCCCTAGATCAAACAGCAGCTGAAACCTCAGAGATTTGGGCATTAAAGAGCGCGAGGAGCTGCGTGGCTGCTCCTTGAACAAAAAGCAAATCCTGGTGCTGGTGGGATGAGCCCAAGGCAAGCTGCAGAGCTGGTTTAAACCCTGCAGCTGGGGCAGGACCCCGGAGCAATTCCAGGAGTGTGGAGGGGAGAGCGGAGTGCCAGACAGCTGCTGCATTGCAGGGACCAGGTTTTTCAAGATCTCTCATCCAGTTTGAGCGTGGAAATAAAGGACAAGGTCTGGGAGAAGAGCTCCAAGGGATCACAAGTTTTCAGGCAGCCCATCCCTGCAGGGAGTGATGCTCAGAAATGTAAGATTTGACCTCATTGAGTACACAAATGGGATGTGATACTCAGAGCAAACAACACACGAGAGCAGAGCTGTGCACCAGCAACGTGATGTGGGTGACCAACATGACATGAGTGTCCCCTCGGTCCAGACCTGGCTGATCCCAGCCCTGCCAGGCCCAGACCAGGCTGTGCATGCCAGGCACAGACCTTTTCTCCCAGGGTTTATTCTGCAAACACACTCACTGAGCTCTTATCTGCTGCCCCCGTGCTGGTGATAGCTGTGCTTGGGAAGAGGAAAGTCACATTGAGGTTCCTGGCTGGTGTTGATAGGAGCCACTGGCACAAAGCCACTTTCCTGTGCTGACGTAGGCACAGAACAGGAGCTCCAGTCCAAGGAATGAGTCAAAATTTGGTGGGAGAGCCGTCTGATCCCTGCCCTAGGTGTGACACAAGGGCTCAAACTGATCCCAGGGCTGGACATGGACAAATGTCCCATTCCACCAGCTGCTTCTTTCTTAACGTAGGGATTAAAAATCAGTGCTCTTGAAGTGACACTTCCTCCTTCGCCTGCCCCCTCTCCATCCCCCTTCTCCTTGCACGAGGCACACCCAGCCCTCTGTGCTGTTTGCTTCAGGACTGGGTTCAGAGGTCCAACCTCTTCCCAAGCCCGTGTGAATCTCCATCCAAAACAGCCCCTCCCGGCCCCATTGCCCAAGAAAGGGCCATAAAAGCAGCTCCCCCCTGTCCCCCAGACCAGGCACAGGTGCAAGGGTTTGGTTGCAACACCTGGACAAGGTCTTGACTCCCGTGCCCCTGGACCAGGCCCTTCAGGTGCCACAGGAGCCCTGGGGCGACACGGTGACAGGGCCCCCAGGGCCTGCAGGCTCAGCAGGGGAAGCCTCAGTTCCTCCCTGGGACCTGCCTGGCACAGGGGCTGCGCATCTGGCACAGGCGCCAGCTGTGGTGTGCCAGCTGTGGCAGTGCCAGATGTGGCGGTGCCAGGCTCTGCAGTGCCAGGTGCTCCCCCTGACTGAACTCTCCCCCACCCTCCTGCCCCACAGCCTCTCCCCTGTGCCCGAGGAGGAGGAGGCTCCTGCTGTCACTCACTCAGCTCAGGGATTTCAGAAGATGTTGTTTAATTCACCTCTGCCATCGGGCACTGGCGGATCCGCCCCTGCACTCCCCGGGCACTCCCTGCAGCCTCCTGGCACTGGGAATGTGCCAGGACTGAGTCCAGCTGATGGAACTGACCAGGAGCTGACCACCCAGGCACCCCAGAGTCTTCAGCTGGGCCACTGGGGCACAAATCTTTTTCTCACTTAGAATTTGGTTGATTTAGTTCTGTTTTATCTTTGGCTCTGGATGGCCAGAGGCCTCACCTACAAATGAACTGATTCAGGAAGAGAAGCTGGCACTGATAAGGACACATCTACATTTGTGGCATGAGTATTTTGGGGAAAAAATCATTCCCAGTAATCTGGGGAGGGGGAAGAAGCAGGGGCAGGGAAGCAGGGGTTGTATTCAGGGGGCTGATGCCATGCACTGGGCACACACGTTTGTCCCTGGGGTTTAACCTTTTCTTAACCTTTACCCATTAGAAATAGAAGAGGAAGACACCAGGAGAGCACATAAATCAGTTCTGAAAAATATCCATGCCTCAGAAGAGGCAGAATGCCAGAATCCATAAAGTTCAGTCAAAACTTTGCTGTTCCAGTCCTTTTTCCAGGAGGAGCCACAGTGATGGCTGTGGGTGGAACAGGAGCCAGAGGGGGAAGGGGGTGCCAGGAGGTGCTAACGGGCTCTGATGGATCTTGGGCGGGCAGGGAATGGGTCCTGTGCCACAGAGCAGGGCCGGGAGGAGATATCTCTGCTTCCCTCCAGCTCCCACCTCCCATCCCAGTGCCATGGGCTGCCCCTGGTCCCCCAGCATCCCCCAGCCCATTTTCCTGCACAGCAGGCATTCCACCAACATTTTCTTTCTGTTCAGATGCAAGATTTGGAGTATTCCAAGGTGATTTCCGTGAGCAGATGGTCCTTTTCTGGTTGGGAGTGACCCAGCCCAGCTCAGGCAGCGGGCAGAGCTCTTGTGCTGCTGCTGCTGGGCCGGTGCCAATGTTTGATGTACCACTTCACACGAGTTTCTAACCAAACTAGCTCTGTGCCTGGTAACCAGAATAATAAAATCTGCAGGCATCTGCCAGCTCCTGAGGGTGAAGCCGAAGTGTTTGGCTCACAGGGTGTTTCTGAAGTGAAATGTTTATACACAGCAGCTCGGCTCCTGTGCTTTGCTGTGAGGGAGCAAACTCTGTGGGCACGGGGGATCGGCCCTGCACTGACAGCAGGGCAGCAAAGCCCAGGCTGGACCCACTTCCCCTGGGATTTGTTTGATTTACCCACTTGTCCCAACCCCACCCCAACTCTTGGCTGCTGTCAGAATCTCATCAGCTCCGTAGCTCTGTGAGGAAGGGCTGGGCTGGGGCGAGGCATTGAGCACATGGCCTGGGCTGCTGCTTTGGGATGTCCATCCCAAAGTCTGTATGTCTGTAGGGACATCCCAAAAGCTTCCCTGCCCTGCTGTCCCCTCGAGCTGTCACTTGGCTGAGAGTGGCAGAGCAGTACCTGACCCCAACAGCCTCTCAGCCCAGTCCCTGGCAGTGCTGTCTCCATCCCCTTCCCGTGGAAAAGGCAGCTGGGATGGGCAGGAGGGAACTGGAAAGGGCATTTAAAGGAAGGAGAAGTGAGACTTTGCTGTCCCTCAGTGCCAAGGTCTCTGTTCTTCACCTGTCTCTGACACAGACCCTCGGAGAGCAGGTGGGCAAGGCAAATCCCAAGGAATTACAAAGTTTGCAGCGTTCCTGCAGCTCCTGCCAGCATGGATCTGGGATGGCTGCTGAGAGCTCACTCTTCCACATGCTCCCTCCCCTGTGGATCCACTCTGGGAGAAGGAAAAACACCCCTGGGGTCAGCCCGTCCATCCTGTCCCCGAGGTGGAGGATGGGACAGCATTTCTGTGCTGGGAATCTCTGACCCGGGGCAGAAACACTGCGTGACCAGGACAAATGTCACTGCAGGGACTTATCTCCAAGGGAGAGAAGGACAGGTCCCCAGCTCCAGGTTTCAGCCTGCTTACAAATAAGGTGTGGACAAATTTTATCAGGGCAGAGCAGAAAGCATCCCAGCTGCTGCAGTTTTCCACCATGGAGCAAGACTGAGGGGATGTTTCCTCTTGTTATATATGAAGGAGCCTGCCCAAACTGGAGCTAAACATCCCTTGGAAGGGCAGTGGGAGGAGCTGGAGACCCTGCAGGGGTCACAGCTGTCAGTGTGACAGGTCTCAGTCTGGGAGCACTCCTCATTCCCAGCTTTTTGATTCCCTCCTAACCTGGCTGTGAGCACAGGATGCTCTGTACAGCCAAATCCTCTTGCCTGGGTTGGATTCCAGAGCTTCCCAACCACTGCCTGCAGGCTCTGGGCTCCTCATCTCTCCCCTCTATCCCGGGATGTGCAACACCCAATTTGGGCTGCAGCATCCTCACTTTTCACAGCCCCATGCATAGAAAGTTCTGGTCATAACAGGGGTCCAGAAAGTGAATGTTTCTCATCAGTGCTGCCTGTCCTATATCAGGCAAATCCCTCCACACATCTCAGCTGGAACCAGGCAGGATAAGATGGCAGGATTTATTCTAGCAAGAATTAATTCGCATATTTGGCTCTTCCAGCTTCTCTCTTCATAATAAATCAAGGTGCTGGATGGTTGGTGTTGCTAATTCCTGAGTAAATCTGCCGCCGTAAATCCCCTTGGCGAAAGAAGGGAGGAAAAGAGAAGGGGGGAAAGAAAGAAGGAAAAAAAAAAGAGAAAAAAAAAGAAGTACCAGTTCTCCAAAGAGTGCGTCTCACACCCAGTGGCTGTGCAAGCGGAGTGTAAATCCCCCACGCCCACCCAGACAAAGAGCCCGATTGTTGGAGTTACCTGCGCCTCGGGAGGGCGGCCGGGGCTGCGGGGGTGCCGATGTGGCAGGAGAGGTGCTGCAGGAGCTGTGCAGAGGTCTGCGCTCCGAGCAGCCCGTGAGTCATTTATAAATCACCTCAGTCAAGGGGACCGAGGGCTGTGCTCGGCGCCTGATTGGCTTGAGGAGGTAATTGCGAGCAGGTACACCCAGGCTAAGCGCAGGAGATAGCCAGGGGAGATAAGGGGAGATCAGAAGAGGGAGAAGAGCTTTTTTGGATGTCCCCCCTCACCCCACCCCTTCCCGCTCTGGCCTGGCTTGTTTGATCCCCTCTGCGGGTCCCTCCGCGCTCTGGGTGACAATAACCCATATTCACGCCACCCCGGCCCCCTCCCTCGGCTGCCACGGGCCGGGGGCAGCAGGAGATGCTTTTGTGGGCCGCGGTGGGCAGCGCCTGCCCGGCCTTTGAGCTCCGGCCGACTCTCCGCCCCCGGGATGGACAATGGGGCGCTTTGTGCCAGCGCCCGACCCCGGCGCGCCGGCCTGCGAGGAGCGCTTGGCAGCGGAGAGCGGAGCCGCCGTCACTGCCAGGTTCAAAGGAATGGGAGCAGCGGGGACGAGAGGGGAAGCTCGGGCTTGGGGCTCCGCTGGGAGCTCTCAGGGATGTGCGGGAGCTGTGCTATCTGCCATCAGCCTGGCGGGCACGGTGCCGGCATGAGGCACACCTGGCCACGCGCTGGCCCGCTCGGGGTGTGACAGGTTCTTGTGACGCCCCTGGCGGGGACAGCGATGGGCAGGGAGGGGCCGGCCCGGAGCTGCAGCTCGGGAGCCACCCCTGAGGTGCTGCTCGATCTCCTGGCGTGGGAGCTGCCAGGGTTTTGGGAGAGGCTGCGTTTGAAACTGGAAAAGCTCCTGGGGCAGGTCAGGGAGCAGTAGGGGACGAGACTCATCCCATGGTGCCATCGTGTCCGACCCGCGGCAGCACCACTGTGCTGAGCTGGGGCCAGGACCCTGATGCTCTTCTTCAGGTTCCTGATCTCTCCTCTCCAGGATCCTGAGCTCCTCTCCTCTCCAGGATCCTGATCTCTATTCTCCAGGTTCCTGATCTCTCCAGGATCCTGATCTCCTTTCTTCTCTAGGATCCTGATCTCCTTTCTTCTCTAGGATCCTGATCTCCTCTCCTCTCCTCTCCAGGTTCCTGGACTCCTCTCTTCTCCAGGATCCTGGAATCCTCTCTTCTCCAGGCTCCCAGACTCCTCTCATGTCCAGGATCCCGATCTTCTCTCCAGGATCGTGATCTCCTCTCCTCTCCAGGATCCTGATTTCACTTCTCCAGGATCCTGATCTCCTCTCCTCCCAGAGGGATTTGAGAGTGCAGGAGCCGGGCACCAGCCAGGCTGCTGCAGGTGATGAGATGGACAGGGACATCAGCACGGAATGGGACAGGGACATGTCCCCAAGGAACTGGCCACCAGAAGGGAGCTGCGGGGGTTATTTGCCGTGGAGGAATTGATCCCTCGTGTTCCCGTTGTCCCCAAGGGCAGCTCGGCACGGGGGTGGCCCTGCTGCCCTCCCTCCTCCGGGTGTCACCGGGATGTGCTGCCACCTCGGAGCACTGGAGAGCGACGGGAAAAGGGACAGAAGGGCGGGGAAGGCACGGCCGGGGCGAGGGGAAGGGGGGAGGCAGCGGTGCGGGCCGTGCTCGCTCCCAGAGTAAAAATTCTCCTTTAAAATTTAGTTTGATATGAAATAAAATTCAAGATAAAGTTCTTAAGGCTTGATGTTCAGGCTTTTCAGAAAATAGGGAGTGCAAATAACTCTTGTCACTGTTATTTTTTTTTTTAATAGAAATAAAAAATTTAAATTACTGTTTTCTAAGGACTTATGGAAATCTATTGGTAGAGGTGATGAGACTGAAGAGTGTAATTAATCTGAAAAGAGAATATCATTTAGGTACCTCAGTTGTGTACAAGTTTTTTACCAGGAACTCCACTTTTAAACAGACTTAGGACACAACAGTTATCTCTGGGAATATTTTACTATGTATAGTACATTCATCTTTAAATAGCTCTGTTTTATAGTTATTAATTACATTTTAAATTTCATTTGAAAAGGAATATTTGTGCACACTCGAGGCATCGGCAGCTCCTGCCAGGAAACCTCATGGTATGGAAATCAATCATTGTGTCTGCAGCGCCGCAGAGGAACACCCTGCCCGGGGAGAAGGGGCTGATTCATCGCCATCTGACCCACAGAGGCAATCAGTGCCGAGCAGTTATCCTGTAAATATCATTAATAACTCCTATCGAGTGGGGTTTTTTTACAGACAGGCTGATATGAGCAGAGCCCTGCGGGACAGGAGCGGCGGCACGGCAGCGGGAGCAGCCCGCGGGTGTTCCCTGAGGCTCCTGTCACGGTGTGGAAAACGCCAATCATTGGGTTTAAAATTTTTAAAGTTTGATAGTAATAAAGTGGTTATAAAAATAGTAATATAATTAGAGTAATAATAATTTGGACAATTTGAATTAGGACAATATGAGACAATAGAAACAAAGAGTTACAGACTGGCCGGATGCCTCTTTCTGGGCAAAATAAGCCCGAAAAAGGCCCCACGTTAACAGAGGATTAACCCTTAAAAATGAATGAGGTGTATGAATATGCAACACTGCCTGTTGCATATTCATACACCTCATCCATGGTGCATCAATTCCACTCAAACACAGGATTCTGTCTGGGCAGTGTCAGCTTCTTCCTCTGAATCCTGACGGCGTCTCCAGGGCTGAGCGAGGCAGGAAGAAGTTCATTTCTCCTGATAATGGGGCAATAAATTCTCTTTCTCTGAAAGATTCAGGTGTCCTGTGGCTGCTATCTCGCTGCGAGTCCTTTCTTTAGAAAAAGTATCTTACATAGCATAGCTTCTATTTTAACATTTTGTTATAACCTAAACTATATTTAACACACTACTTAAGAGAATTAACACAGCATCACTTTCTAACAGAACACAAATAATATTCATTCGAATATTTGCGAAAAACCAATCATAAAATACGCATTTTTCACAACAGCAAATCCCAGGAACACAGAGCTCCAGCATCCACAGGGATCCTGCACCACGGAAAGAGGGGGAGCAGCATCCTAGATGATGCTAATTAACTTCCAGGGCTAATGTGCAGGGTTAATTAGCTGGAGCGTTCATGCCAAAAGGGAATTTTGCCAGCAGTAAAGGGCATTTTTCCTAGAGAAGCTCCACTGGGGAAAGACAAAAGGTAAAATTCCAAAGCTGGCTCCCAGCTGGTGCTGCTCCTCCGTGCATCAGGCACGGGGAGGGCCCAGCAAGGTCCATGCCAGGTCCATGGAATGCCACTGGCCCCTGGCACAGGCAGGAAAGCGCTCTGTGGGCACACTGGGATACAAAGCCACCCCAAAGTGACTCAGTGCTGCACTTGCTGGGGCTGGCACTGGGGTGCTGCAGGGCTGGAGCCCAGCTGGTTGGATTTTTGTCCCCCCCAGCACTCACAAAACCCAGTGAAGTTCTCCCCCATGTGAGAGGTTATTTTTCCACAGGGGATGATTGACACCAGACCTTCAGGCTGTCCCTGTCCCTTCCCAGCCCCACTGTCCCCCCTGCACAGATGGATTCCCTTTGATTTCCTGCTGCCTGTGGCAGGAGCTGCTATTCCAAAGTCCTGCTGGGTGTGATCAGGATAAAATGAAGTCTTGCCCTGCAGAGAACCCAGCCCTGTGCAGCCACCGATGGTCCTGGGGCATTTCTGGTCAAATTCCATTTTCAGTAATTATAAATACAACTCATTCTGCCTCTTTCTGCTCTGGCCAAACTCCCCACATGTGGCCTGAGGATGTGACCACCAACAGAGCATCCAGGATGGTGTGCAAGGCATGGATGAGTGTCTGGGAAGCACAGGGAAGCTGAGGAGTGCTGGGACATGGAAAGACACCCCAGGGACTCCCCAGGTCAGCCTGGGGTGCACAGAGTGCTGAGCTGGTTATCTCCTGGGCTGATAGCAGCATTCCACATGCTGGAATGTGTGGATTTGTTTGCAGATGATTAATTTTAGCAGATATGTTGCACTTAACAGGGCAATATTCAGTGGTGATAATTGAGTGGTAATAATTCAGTGGGAGGCCGAGGCTGGGGGCAGCAGGGACAGACAGCCATGCCCTGGGGCAGGAGGGTTGGTCCTGGGAGATTACGGGACCTGCAGGGAACTTTCTTTGCTCCATCCTTCCCTGTCATCCCCATCCCATCCCCATCCCATCCCATCCCATCCCATCCCCATCCCATCCCCATCCCATCCCCATCCCATCCCATCCCATCCCATCCCATCCCATCCCATCCCATCCCATCCCAGCCCTGCAGCCAGGGCTGCTCCTCCCTTTTGGGTGGTTTTGCAGAGGAATTGGGGCTGCTGCAGGCCCAGGTGTGGGAGGGAGGCAGGTTTGGGATGGAGATGCTGCAGGTGGAGCCTCTGAGGAGCAATCTGGGCCTCCCTGGGGATCTGGGAGTTGCTGGACAGGTTGGGAGGTTGTTCCTCATGGCTGATGTGCTGCTCAGGCTGTGACACCTCCGCAGGTGGGGTGTCCTGCTTCCCTGCCTGTCTGTCTGTCTGTCCCTTCAGGAGCGTTTCAAATCCCTCAGCCAGGTGGGAAAGCAGAGATCTGGGCTGCCAAATTCCCACGGGAACGAGGTGGCCATTCCTGGAGCAGGTGTTGGCCGTGCCCAGAGCTGCAGGGACGGTGGGCAGGGGCTGGCACTGCTGGTGCCACCACGGTCACCCACAGAGCTCTGACATTCCCAGGGCTGGCTGTCACCATTTCCTGCTCTCCCAGGAATGCAGGGCCCGGGCTGGATGCCACCATCCCTCTGGCAGAGCTGGCCTGGCCGTTGGCCCCGTGGTGCCAGAGCTGCCACCTGAAAGGAACCGCTGGCACTGCCACCCCCACCCGGTGCCACCCGCTGGCACAGGGGGCCTGATCCGGCCAGGAATGAGGAACAGCCCATCCCAGGGGAGGCAGCAGGATTATTTACAGCCCCAAAATGAAGGCTGGAATGCAGAAAGGCTTCGGGAGGTTCCAGCTGCCCCCGTGGCCTTTGGGGCCCTGCAGCTCCCGGGGCTGGGAGAGGCTCTGGGGCTTTGGGGTTCATCTCTGGGGGAATTGCTGGGGCACAGCTGCCCAGGGCCTTCCCAGCCTGCCCCAGCCCCCTGGGGACATCTCCAGAGGCAAGGGAAGGGCCACCCTCCTGCTGGGACCGTGTCACCTGCGTGTGGCTGTGGGGTCAGACCTGTCACAGCCCCTCTTCTCCACTGGGAGCTCCTCCTGGGGCTGCAGCAGCAGGGCTGGCACGGGCACATCCCCACATGGAAGGATTTGTGGGGTGAGACACCCTGGCCTGGGGAGCAGAGCCCGCTCTGGTGCTCAGAGCCAAGCCCACCAACCCAAATTCCTGCCTGGAGCACCACAAGGACCTGCAGAGGAGTTGTCACCCCCAAGAGACCCTGGCCAGCCCCAGAGAGCACCTGGCAGGGCTGTGTGTCCTCACCTGGGACTGGCCCGTGCTCTCTGGACAGCCCTCAAGTCACCTTGAGCAAGGGCTCTTATCTTATTTGTAAAATAGGTGTAAGATATCTGCCTTCTGCAGGGGAACTCCAAATGTGCTCAGCAAGGTCTGCCCAAGGCCTGGGGACACCAGCAGCTCCTGGGGCTGGGTGGGAGCATCCAGAATTCCAGCCTTAAAGGTCTGGGGGCCCCCAGGCCAAGGGGTGCCAGTGGAGCATCCCATTCTCCTGGAATTCAGGCTGGGGGCTGCCTGAATTCCAGGCACTGCCTCCCCCACCCCTCAAGGCTTTCTGCCCACCCTGACCCAGCAGAGACAGCCCCAAGGAGGCTTTTTCACTTAAACCCTTGAATTCCGAAGAGAGGTTTCCCAAACTGAAAAAAAAAAAAAAAAAAGAAAAAAAGAGAGAGGAATTTTCCCTCAAAAAAAAAAAAAAGTGGGAAGGTGTGTGGAGGAGAACTTGTGGCTTTCCTCGGGGGAAAGTGATTGTGGTCCCATCACTGCTGCTGTGTGCCCTTGGGCAACTCATTAAGGCCCAAAGGCTTCGATGGGAGGGAGATAAGCCCTGACATAAAGCTGAAATTGTTCAGGGCTCCGAGGTCAGTGCCTGCAGAGGAGCTCAAGTGTTGGACGTGAGGAGCTGGAGCAGGAGAGGCCCTGTCGCCCCTGGCCAGGGAGATCAGCAGGCAGATTTTAGATGAAAGCTCTGCCTGCTTTGCCTTTTTGAGGAGTTTTGGGAGTGCTGGTGCTGCAGCCATGAGGCCGGGGGGCAGCTGAGCTGTTAGTGGTTAAAGGGCATTAAAGTGAAATAAAGCATTTGGGATCAGAGGGATGCAGTGTCCAGGTGGAACCTGGTGGGAGAAGGATTCGCTGCCTGAGCCTCACCCAGGGCCTGAGGGAGGCTCTGCTGCTACCCTGGTGATACCAAAATGGGCCAGAATAATCTTTCTAACACAATTTGAAGTATTTCATCTTTGAACTCCATTCAGCAACTTCAGAAAAACTGGAATTTTCTATTCTCTGTGTTGTTCATCACTGATGGCCTCATGCAGACCTGGGGGAGCTCAACCAGGGCAGTGAGAGGAGACAAATCCACATTTCCCCTTTGCTCAGCACGAGTGCAGCTGCAGATCACCATTGTTTGTGTCTGTCCACACTCTGAGGAGCTGCTCCGGGGAATTTGGGATAGCGAGCTCCTCCTGGGCAGCAGGGACCCACCAGCTGCTGAGGCTGAGGCTGAGGCTGCTGCTGCTCCCCAGCTCACCTGGAATTCCCTCGGCAAGGTGGTGCCACCCCTGTGCCAGGGCCACCCCCCTCCCGTGGGAGCCCTGCTGTGGCTCGGTGCTGCCCCGGAGCTGCCACCCGGCCCTTGGCACGGGGACCATCCCAGCCTGATCAAACCAGTCCTGCAGGGCTTCCTGCAGCTGCTTCTGCCACTGCTGTCTCTGCCCCGGGCTCTGTCCCACGGGGGGATCCTCTCCACAGCGTTCAGCACCTCGGGGGGCTCTGCCAGGGGGGCTGGGACACTGGGGCAGCCTGGGCCAGGCTGGCAGGGCCACCCTGCCCAATCCACCCCACATCCTCATCCTGACCCTGACCCTGACCCTGACCCTGACCCTGATCCTGACCCTGATCATGATCCTGGTCCTGATCTTGGTCCAGATCCTGATCCTGGTCCTGATCTCAATCCTGATTCTAGTCTTGATCCTAATCCTGATCCTGATCCTGATCCTGACCCTGACCCTGATCCTGATCCCAATCCCAATCCTGATCCTGATCCTGACCCTGACCCTGACCCTGATCCTGATCCTGGTCCAAATCCTGATCCCAATCCTGATCCTGATCCTGACCCTGACCCTGACCCTGATCCTGATCCTGGTCCTCATCCAGATCCTGATCCTGGTCCTGATCTCAATCCTGATTCAAGTCCTGATCCTAATCCCGATCCTGATCCTGACCCTGATCCTGACCCTGACCCTGATCCTGGTCCCAATCCTGGTCCTGATCCTGACCCTGATCCCAATCCTGATCCTGACCCTGACCCTGATCCTGATCCTGGTCCAGATCCTGACCCTGATCCCAATCCTGACCCTGACCCTGACCCTGCTCCCAATCCTGACCCTGACCCTGACCCTGATCCTGATCCTGATCCTGGTCCAGATCCTGACCCTGATCCCAATCCTGATCCCGATCCTGCCCCTGACCCTGCTGCTGGCCCAGCTGTGGGGAGGCCGCCGGAGGCTGGGGCTAGCTCCTGACCTCAGCGTGTCCCAGCGCTGCCTGCCGGGCTGGCCACAGCCCCCAGCCCTCCCTGCGTGCTGCCCCTCAGCCCTGCCATGTCCCCAAAGCCCGCTGTCCCCACACAGCCCCACAAGTGGGTGTCCTCGGGAGTGGGACACGGGGACAGCACCTCCCGTGGGCTGGGCTGGACCGGCAGCACCGACATTGGCTGTGGGGGTGGGCAGGGAGGTAGAGGGTGAGGGGGTGGCTGTGCTCCAAACCTGGGCTGTCCCCTTTTGGGGACAGTCACACCTTGGGGGGACGGTCACACCAACCCCATCGGTGCCACCCCCTCGCTGCGGGGGAGATTGAGGAAAGGGACACCAATCATTCAGGTAATTCCCAGCACCGGGAGCGTTCTTGGAAAGGAATCCCGGTGTGCCACAGGCCAGGCCACCACCCCGAGCCCGTCACTGCCGGGTGACAGCGACCAGGAGTGGCCGCGGTGGCCCCGGGCTGTGCTGACACCTCCGGAGGTGTTTACTGCCCTGCGGCCCGCTGGCACCACGGGGCAGAGATAAGGCTTTGCGTGATGCCCTGGCTTTGTTTGTCACATCTGACGCCTTCGAAAGGTCACCTGGAACTTTGAACCCCTGGTGTTTATCAGGGTGGCTTTGAAGTGGCTGAAGCCACTGCAGTTACCCCAGCTCCAGGTTAATGGGGTTTCTGCTTCCAAACAGGAAAACTTG
>JANIJU010000005.1:330837-356902 GCA_025504685.1 Leucosticte australis
CCCAATTCCCTGTGAGAGCCAGTCCCATTCCCCAATTCCCTGTGAGAGCCAGTCCCATTCCCCAATTCCCTGCAGGATCCAGTCTCATTCCCAATTCCTGCTGGGCTCCAGGGCAGCCCTGGGGCTGCTCTGGGATGCTCTGGTCCCTCTGGGCTCTCTGGAGCTGGCTGATCTCTGACAGCTCCAAAAAGCCACGTTTGTCCCCTGCCGAGCTGTCACCCCCTGCTTTCACCCCTGGATTTCTGTCACTGTTAGGAGGGTCCCCATGGCCTTGGGGCTGGTGGCCTGTGGCCTCTCTGGGGTCAGGGGCTCCCCACTCACTGCAGGCTTTGCTGACACAGTAGACAGAAGGCACCCAGAGGTTGGAGGAGCCCGTGTCGAACACCACGGTGAAATTCTGGGGGGGTGTCCCGATGGAGATCTGCCCAAAATACTCCATCTGCCAAAGAGGGGGGCAGAGAGCACCGTGAGCCACCAGCACAGCCAGAAATGCCAGCAAAACAGAGCCTGGGGTGTCTGCAGGGCACGGATGGGGCTCAGTGTTTGATCTGTTCCGTGCCAGGTGGAATAAAGGAGACAAATATTTAAGGAACAACAATGGAGACTGAGAACAAAAGGCAGCATGTTGGGTACAGGCCTCTGCCTCTTCCTGGCAAGGCTGGCCCTGAAGCGACCCTTGTCACCAGGCAGGGCTTTGGGGATGGGGGAATTGGGGAATGGGATTGTCCTGGGGAGTTCCTTCCACCTCTGTGGGGAACTCCGCCCCGAATAACTTAAATTTTGGAGTAAATCTGTCCCCAGGGGGGCGGGCAGAGGGAGGGAAGGGGCTGGCAGTGCCTGCCATGAATGCCCTCCCTTATCCTCCTGACATCCCCGGGGACAAAGGGCCGGGCAGGCGGCGAGCCCCGGCACGCCGGGCACCGCCTGGAGCCGCGGGGTTTGTGGGCAGCGTTTGGGCCTCGGGCACTGCTCGGGCAAACTGAGGGTGCTCCCAGCCCGCGGTGCCGCCCTGCTCACGTCCAGGTAGTTGATGAGGGGCTCGTTGATCTCCGATAAGGCGGCGCAGTCCTCGCTGCTCGCGTCCGGCGCGTTCCGGGCCCTCCAGAGGTGCGAGAGCTGCCCCCGCTCCCTCAGCAGCTTCCGCAGCGAGCGGCGCCGGCTCAGGGGCACCCTGCGGGAAGGGCCCGGTCACTGCCGGGCTGCTGAGCCTACCCTGAGGGTGCTGTGCCCTCCCTGAGGGTGCTGTGCCCACCCTGAGAGCCCAGTCACTGCCCTGGGTGCTTGTGCCCACCCTGAGGGTGCTGTGCCCACCCTGAGGGTACTGGGCCCACCCTGAGGGTGCTGTGCCCACCCTGAGAGCCCAGTCACTGCTGTGGGTGCTGTGCCCACCCTGAGGGTGCTGGGCGCTGCCCTGGGTGCTGTGCCTGCCCTGAGAGCCCGGTCACTGCCCTGGGTGCTCGTGCCCACCCTGAGGGCCCACCCGGAGAGCTGGTCACTCCTGTGGGTGCTGTCCCCACCCTGAGGGTGCTGGGCACTGCCATGGGTGTTGTCCCCACCCTGAGGGTACTGTGCCCACCCTGAGGGTGTCGTGCCCACCCTGAGGGCCCTGGTCACTCCTGTGGGTCCTGTACCAACCCTGAGGGTCCTGGTCACTCCCATGGGTGCTGCCCACATCCTGGTCACTCCCATAGGTGCTGCCCATATTCTGTGCCCACCCTGAGGGTCCTGGTCACTCCCGTGGGTGCTGCCCATGTCCTGTGCCCACCCTGAGGGTCCTGGCACTGCCAGGATGTAGATTCAGAGCCCACATCCCCCCGCTGCAACAATTTCCAGCTGAGGCACAGCAGAAGAGGCGCCCTGGATGTGTTTTTGGGCCCAGGGAATCAAGGGCAGAGGTGGCAGGAGAGTGTCCTAGCACGGGCTGTCACTGTCCCGGTGCCACCGAGGGGAAGGCCCTTGGGGCTGGGCAGGGCGAGCAGGGCCAAGAGGAATCCAGGCTGGTTTTTTCTGCCCTCCCTGCTTGCACAAGCCCCTTTGCAGCCCCTCCTGCTGCTGCCAGGGCATTGCTGACACAGCAGACAGAGGGATGGAGCACCCCCAAATCCCAGCGTGGTGCCACAGGCTGAGCTCTGCCACCCGTCACAGCCCTGGCAGTGACCCCCCCCAGACCCTGGGGACCCTGGGGACCCCCTTACCTCCTCAAGGCGCTGGCCAGGGCCAGGCAGAGCGCAGCGAGGAGCAGCAGGCGCCTCATGGCGGGGATGGTGGCTGTGCCCGCCGCGGTGCCGCTCTTATACCCACGGTGCCAAGCTCGATAACAGCCCTGCCAGAGTCAACACCGGGCTCGGGCACCCACAATGAATCACTGGCCACGGCCCAGGCAAGGCTGAGCGGGCGCTCCGGGGTCACGTTTGCTTTTCTGGGTGAGGACGGTGCTGGGGGGCCTGTGGGAGCAGAGCAGGGGCTGGTTTGGCTGATTTTGGAGCAGTGGAGATCCCACAGAGGGAGCAGAACGGGGTCTCCATCCCAGCACCAGCTCCTTATCCACTGGTGGAAACCCCCCAAAATGCTTTGGAGGAACATTTCCCTTCTCCTTCACCCCACAGCCCCACCCCAGGGAGCTGCCTGTGGCCGTGGGGTGCCCCAAAGCCCGGCAGCTGCAGGGAGGTGCAGGAAAGGGATGTGTTTGTACCACCAACCTACTTTTAAAAGGCAAAGCGTAATTAGAGGTGATGAACAGCTTGGGAATCCTCAACTTTCCCTTCCAAAGGCCAGGAAGGAGCAGCTTTCCATGGGAGACAGCTCCTGATGCTCTGCAGGCATTAATGCGCTGGTCCTCTGTGGGTTTTGTTTTACCCAGGACGGGCTCTCATTAAAGCCTCAGCGAGTGCAAACAGAAAATGCTGATGAACAAATAAAGCCTTCAGACATGGGGGGAGTGAGTGGGGGCAGGCAAGGTTTTTCCTGCTGCCACCATCTCCCAGGCCCTTATTTTCCATGCTGTCCATGGGTTTGGGTGCTAAAGGGGGTGTTCTGCTCAGCGAGCCCCATTCACGTGATTTACAGGCTTTAGCACCGTGCTAATCAATTTTTTTGTTTGTCCCAGTGAGCCTGTTTTATCTAATTATGAAATTTTATCTAATTAAAGCCCTCGCCCAGGAAATTAAAGTCCTCATCTGTGAGGCACAGGTACTGAGGGTGGCTGGGGACAGCTGAGTCATGTCCTGCTGTCACCGGGATCTTGTGTCCCCATCCCTGGAGATGCTGTCAGGCCTCTCCTCTCCCCAGCTTTGTGGGCAGATTAAGCTTTAAAAAATCCATCAAATATTTCTCAATATGAGCAGGAAAGCGTTGGGCACAGCACAGTTGATGCCGATGGCAAATGCAGCTGTTTTTTGAAAACAAATGAAAATTCCCTTCATTCCCCCACGCTGCAATAATTTTTTTTAAACAAGTGGCTTTTATACAAATTTATTCTCTATTTCCCCTTTTGAGATGCAGTTTAATGTACCAGCCTCCCTCCTTGTCCTAATCACATATTCATGGATTAGAAAGAAACTTCCTAAAACAAAAGCAGCTGCAGCAAGTGCCAGATAAGCAAGTGGATTGTTCCAGACATGGTTTATAACCCGAAAATCCTATCAGAAAACCCAGCCTGAAGGGTCACTGGGCTTTGGAGATAAATGTGAGGGTGAGCAGCAGCACAGACACGCCAAACACTTAAAGTGAAATAGTTTATTTTGTGGAAAAGATCCCCCAATTGGATCATCATAATCTGCAAACTCCTGGCAGTGGATTCAGCATTAAAATAGGAAGATGAAAGTCATAACGAGGCCAGAACATTCATTTAGAAATTTTTGCAGCTAAGCAAATCTATTTCGACTTTTGAGTTATTTTAGAAGCAATTTTAAAAGCTCAGCTCTTAGGAGCACTTCAAAATTGTTATTTCAAGTAGAACAAAGTGGTGTTTTTTTTTTTTTTTCCTCTGTGTTTTGGGAGCAACTGGGCTGGATTTGCACAGAAAATTGGGTCCAAAAGTCTTTGTTTCATGCATGTTCCAGCTGTATCTCAGTGTGTGGAATGCAGAGGGAGGAGATGCCCAGTTTCCAAGCCTTGCTGTCCCTCAGCTTGGCAGGGCCAGCCTGCTCTGGAGAAATTGAGGAAAGGTGACCCCAGCTGCTGCAACATCCCAGCCTGGTGAGAAAGGAATGGCCTCTGCCTGGCAGGGCCTGTCCCCAGCTCTGTCCCACCCCTCCAGGGCCACACAGTTGGATCAGAAATGGGCTTTGCCCCTTGGGTAGAAAAAATACCTCTCACCAGCTCTGTGTGAAGTGTTTTCTTTGTTTAAAAAACCTGTTCTCGGGCTAAAAACGTGTTATCTGTGTTCCTTCTTACACATTTCCTTTAGTGGAGCCACTGCCCCAGCTGATTCACACCGTGCCCCAGCAGAGTTTTATAAAAAACCCTTTTTTCCTGCCTTTATCAGACACTTCTCCCACCTGTTAATCTGTTTATCCACCACCCAGCACTTGAAAGCGCTGCAGCAGCAAACTTTCACCTGAAAGAAAAATCAACAAACAAGGAAGTTTCAGTTAAATAAACCCCAAAATATTTACCTGGGGTGCAGCAGCTGTGAGGAGAGCAGGACCAACTTCTGATGACACAGCTGGTGGATGGTGGGAGCAGTCCCAGGGATGAAGGGGAATTTGGGAAGTGACCCCAACTTGTGATGCAGCTCCAGGGGTAGGTGATGCTTTTTGAAATCTTCTTTTTGCTTTTAGATAATCCAGGGAGATTCTTTGGGATGTTATATCCCTGGGACAGGATTGCTGTGGGCTGGTGGAGATGCTGAAAGGTGAGCAGGCACCATCCCCATGAGTCAGGCACCTTGAAACAAAGGGAATTTCTTGTTCCTTTCTGCCAGGGCACTTCCAGAGCTACAAACCCCACAGTTTCTAAGAACCAGCAGCGTCCCAAACCTCCTGGGAACTCTCCCAAACCTTCTGGGAACTCTCAGGATGGGATCTGCCAGGCTGCTGCTTGCACCCCAAAGCTTGCAGAATGTTTTCCAGAGTGTGGGCAGGTGGAGGCCCAGCCACCCCCAGCAGCCATGGAGCCAGGTGGTGTAAAATGCTTCATCCCTGTGGAAAATGTTTGCTTGGAAGCACCCAGAGCTCGTTTTGGGTGGCAGCTGAGTTGAGCTGTGCACAGCTCCCCCAGCACCGCTCAGCTCCAAGGAAGCTCAGCTCAATTTTGGGACAAAGCTGCTGGAAGACAGAGAATTGATAGAGGGGTGCAGCAGCAAAACAGCTGCAGAACAGCAGAGAAACACCCCAATATATTTAAATGAGGCTGCTGACAGAGGGGAGGTGTCATGGAACTCGTGTGGGCTCCTTGGTGCCTCTGACCTGGGGGTAGAGCGTGACCGCATCCGGCATCGCCGCGCTGCCAGACCCGGCTCTGCACCCAAATCCTGCTGAAACGGCCCCAAATCCTGCTGAAACAGCCCCAGATCCTGCTGCCTGAACTGCCCCAGCTGCCCCAAGCCGTGGGGAAGGGAAGGTTGGAAAGCTCTGAGAGCCCAGGTAAGGCCGCGTTGGGCACCGCGCTCTGCGTGCGATGGCGCAGGAAGCAGAGGGTGGAACAGCGGGGACAGAGCTGGACTGGGAATCCCCCTGGGCACATTTTGGTGCCATCCTGAGCTCCAGAGAGCCAGCTGGGCCTGGCTCAAGTGGGATT
Source organism: Leucosticte australis (assembly GCA_025504685.1). NCBI lineage: Eukaryota > Metazoa > Chordata > Aves > Passeriformes > Fringillidae > Leucosticte > Leucosticte australis. The sequence continues at coordinate 336,577 of JANIJU010000005.1, forward strand.
AAAATAATTTGGGGCATTCTGGAGCTTTCACTCACGTTTAGCCAAGCGCAGATGCCTCAGGTTGACCCTCGCTGCCCGGCCGAGGAGCAGCTCCCTGCAAGCCTTGATTTCAGCATTTTCTTGAGAAAGGGTTCAAGTCCTGGAGGCTGCAGGCTCACAGAACTTCCCTGAGGCCCCCAAAAAAGCACATTTGGTGCCTGGCTCTCACTGGCTGCTGTCTCAAATCAGATTTTTTGATACCCACCCGATATCTGTGCCTTCATCTCGCTGTACCCACCTTGGCACAGAAGCTACTGAGAGTTGGATTTGGGGCTTATTTTGCAATTTCCTTTTGAACAGCTCATTTTTCAGATCCTTATCTGCTGCTGCAGCAGCGTCTCCTGCCCCACAGTAGGAAATGAGCCTTTCAAGAGAGGCAGCCCTTTGAGAAGGATATTTGGGGACAGATTTATTCAGTAAAGGAGGGGGAAAATTTCTGCAAAAAATGAACTTTCAGCTTGGCAGTCATCAAACTGTTTGCATGAGTGGAATTTTGCAGGAGATTGGTGGTTATCAGGAAAGCTTTTGATGAATTAGGCTCAGAAATGTGTCATAGAGGAAATGATAGAATCTGTTCCACAGGATGGATAATGCCTTTGCTCTATCAATTTATCCATCAGTCTATCAATCAAATTATCATGGCTGCTTTAATCACTGTATCAAAGCCTCAGCTGAAGATCTCTCCCTATCAGCCATTTATAAATAGCAAGTGTGTAACACTGAGAGAGAATTTAAAGTGCTTTTTTGCAAGTGAAAGCTCACAAAAGGAACAGCCCACTGCTATTTTTACAAAATGAGCACCCATATCTTTTATTATAAATCCCTTGAGTGTTATGGCCAGAAGTCCCAAGCCAAGGGGCCCAGCCCAGGCATTGGTGTTTTCTGATTTTCTGCCTTAAACCCTCTTAACCTCAGCAGGATTGAAGCTCTCACAGTATTAAATCTGAGGTGTTTCAGACACTGAGGTGTTGTAGTGCCTCTGATATTTCTGTCTGGACCCTGACTGATGCAAGAGTCTCACACCAACCCACGACCTTCCTTTGGTTACTTTATCCATGGATTTTTTTTCTTCATCTTGTAGTTTTCTTCTTTTTTTTTTTTTTGGGGGGGGGGTGTATTAAAAAGAGAAAATGAAAAAACGAACCATGAAAGAGGATTAAAGCAAGAAGAACAAATTTCAATTCTGTTGTGGTGGGGCCCAGAAAGTCCAGACAAGTCTCAGATATGAGCATGTATAAAGCCATTAATTCAGTGATAAGGGAAGGCCTGTGGCTCTGTGAGGGTGTGAACCACAGGGATTCTCACAGGGGGAGGGCTGGGATAAAATAAAAACCTTTATTTCACATCTGCAACATCCAACCAGTGCTTCCAAGTGCTGAGCCTGATCTCCAGCTGGTGTGGAACAGCGTGAGGCTCAATGGGACCATTTCTTTGGTTGCCACCAGGTCCTGCTGCCTGTCTGTGTCCCCCCAGGCCCTGGAGACGCCTCAGCAGGAAGATGAACCTTTGTGCATGGTGAGTGCAGCACCCTGGGGCACAGAGCCCTTCACAGCCCCCCTGGGACCACCCCAGGCCAGGCTGGACGGGGCTCTGAGCAACCTGGTCTGGCTGAAAATGTCCCTGCTCATGGCAGGGGGTGACCTCCTAAGGTCCCAACCCATTCCATCATTCCACAATTCTATAATTCCATCATATCTGTCATGTCTCTCTCCCCTCCAGCACCACATAAACCCCCTGGAGGTTTTTGAAAACCCTTCTGGGGACAGGCTCCAAAAATGAGGGGCAACGAACTCAAATCATTCTTGAAAACCAAACCCCACATTTTGGGCCACATCATCCCAAAACCAAAAAGCAAAACCAAAAGCTACCAGCAAACCTGAGTCTAAAATGTGCCTTGAAGCCATGGGGGGATTGAAAAATTTTGATTTCAGTGAGACTGAATGGTTTTCTCTCATTCAGCTGGATTCCTGCTGTCACCTCATTTGCCACCTTGATACTCTACCCTCTCCTCTTGCTGGCCCTTTACACCATGCTCAGCAGGAAAATTGGTAATTAAAAAATGGCTTTCCCTGGTGATTTCCTGGTTTGAGTGGGTGTGGGATGGGAAAGGGGCAGGGCAGGGCTGGGCTGGGCTGGCTGTGGTGACATGGGTGACATGGCTGTACACATCAGCGAGGGTTGTACAACCTTGTGTTGCTTCAAAACCATTTTCTTTTATTGCTTTTTTAGCAAAGTGCTGGGCAAATACCAAGAATCAGCTCACAGAGTATTGATTCAGATGAAGCTGCAATTTCTAGCAGGGAATACTTTCACACCAAATGCTGCTCACAATAGCACAAAGCCCAGCTCTGCTTTGGGTCAAAATCATTCCAAACTTGCAAGAAGAGGCCCTGACACTGTGATTTGTCACTGGAGGCTCTCCTGGTGTGAGAGCAGGGCCCTGGATCATCTCAGTAATTGAACTGATGGATATGAGCCTGTTCCAGTGCACAGCAGTCATTCTTTTGGGGTGGGCTGGTTTGTACTGGGGGGACTGGAGCAGGGTGGGGTGCTCTGAGCACAGCAGGGACCAGGGCTCACTCTCCTCTTGGTCACAGCCCAGCATTCCTGCAGGATGCAGGTGAGAAGCAGCCCTGGGGAGCATCCTAGCCCTCAGCCCACCCCAGCTCCAGCCTCAGCACCGGGAGGGGACACGGCACAAAACCAGCCTGGGGCACAGAAACAGCCTGGGGCACAAAACCCATCCCCAGCCTATGCAGGTAAGGGGCTCTGCAGCAATGGGGCATTGTCCTGGCACAGGCATGGGAATTTTGGGGTGCCATTTGTGTGATGTCTCTTCCTGTGGACAACCTGGGGTGGGAGGATGGCCAAGCAGGAGCTGCCTCCTGTTCCCATTGCTCCCCCCCAGCTGGGCTCTCCCTGCCCTTTTCTCCCAGGGAAGTGAGGCTGGGAGGGATCAAAGTGATGCTTTGTGGATCAGAATTTTCACTTGTGAGCATGTTTGCTTTTTGTCCCTTGGTCCTTTTTTCCCTGTAACCCTCTGGGAAGTGCTGGGGTGGTAAATATTTTGTGTTTTTAAGGGAGCAGTGACACATCTTCAGACACCTCAGAGGACTCAGACAGCCCTTCCTGCCCTCAGGTACCACGGGAAAATCATCCCCAGCCCACCTGGTGCTGTGTCCAGCTCTGGAGCAGCATCAGGAGGGGCAAATCCATCAAACCCCATTGAAATTCTATAAGTAAGGGCTGGGGTGGTTGTTGTCCACTGTCACACACAGCATTCCAGTGTCCCCTGTTCAGAGGGAAGCATCCCCGGGCACTTCAGGAAAATTAGGAAACAAAATCTTCTCTGAGGGTGGGCAGGCCCTGGCACAGGGTGCCCAGAGCAGCTGGGGCTGCCCCTGGATCCCTGGCAGTGCCCAAGGCCAGGCTGGATGGGGCTTGGAGCAACCTGGGACACTGGAAGGTCCCTGGCCATGGCAGGGGGAATGGGATGGGCTTTAAAGTCCCTTCCAACCCAACCCATTCCATCATTCCCTGAACTGGTGCATGGGCTTGAGGGCAAAGGCTCCTGGGCAGGTGCTGGTGCCTGACCTGGCCTTCATTTTGCTCCTGCAGGGCCATGGCTCAGAGGAAAACATCAATTACACATCCCTGGTGTTCCCAGGGAAAGGCCCCGAGCCAGGCTCTGCCCGGGACTACGAGAACGTGAAGTCTGGGATGGATTATGTCAATGTGGACCCAAAGAAGAGGAAAACACATTTCTGGCCCTTCTCCAGCCCCAGGGCATCCAAGGGTGTGGAGTACACCGAGGTGAAGCTGTGACACTGCTGTGGAGCTGTGACACTGATGTGAAGCTGTCACACCAGGGTGAAGCTGTCACACCAGGGTGCTGCTGCTCAGAGGTGCCCAGAGCCCCCAGCAGCTGCACAGCTGGCACTCTCCCCTTCCCCCGGGGCACTGCCTGGCACGGGCTGCAGCCCTTGTACCACCCCACCCGCAGGCACAGCTTCCTTGGCTTTTCCTTAAAGGCTGCACTGTTCCTGAGGGCTGCAGGGTAGAGCAGGGGAAGGCTCCTCCCAGCCAGGCTGGAATCAGCTCTCCTCTTCTGTGTCATGGCCTTTTTCCCTTCATTCCATGAAAGCAAAAGAAACATCCCCCCCTTGCCACCTCAAAGTGGGCAGTTCAGGGAGGGAGATGCAGTGATCCTCAAACCTGCACTGAGCTGGCTGGCAGCTCCTCAGTGATGTTGTTTTGCTCATCAGCCTCATAAAATCCTTTTAAATACAAATTTTCTGCTGGCTTTTCCCTCTCCCTGTCTCCCACCTTTTGCTTTCCCTGCTTTGTCCCTGCTCCAGGTGCTGGGGCTGGTCTCCCACCTGGGCCATGTCCCTGCTCCTCACTCTGTATTTTGTTACTTCTGAATTTTCCAGAAATAAACTTCCAAAGTGCCTGGGAATGGGAACAGTGCCCCAGTGGGAGCTGTGTGAGAGGGATGGAGCTGCTGCCTCCCCTTCCTCAGGGCTGGAGCTGCCCCAAGTATGTTTTAAATGGGCTGAGTGATGCTGAGATTTAATGAAAGGTTGTGAGACCGTTGATTTGGGATTGATCAGTGGCAGGGGGAGCCAGGCGCTCCTGCTTTCATGACCTCATGGACCCAGCTTGAAGGGCACGTGAAGGAAAATGTTCCAAAAACCCCCAACAATTCCTGGGTAACGTTGGAAAACCCTGGAGAAGTGTGATTATGGGATTGGAGGTGAGGCCAAAACCAGTGAGAGGAAGCTTCTGAGAAATCTGATTTAAATGCCTGGCAATTAAAAAGTGAAAATATTGAAGATTTCAAAATATTTTACTCTTAATGTTTTATTTTTACAGCTTTAGCCTGGGATAGTGGAAGGAATAATGGCCATGGCTCGCAGGGAATTTGGAACCTTCACTGGGACACCTGTACCTCACCCTCAGCAGCTTTTGAGCTCAGCTGAGCTAATGGATGCTCTTTCCTGCCTCATCTGTGATTTATTCCTGCACAAAACAGTTCCTGGGAGCAGGGCAGGGGCCAGGCTGGGACTGCAGGGGAGCTGAGTTCCCTGCTCCCCGAGCCCAGGGTGGTTTTGGGCCCCTGATCTCTGCAAAATCAGCCAAAAGCAGCAGCAGCAGGGTGAGAGCCGCTCCCTGGGATGCAGCAGAAGTTGAGCACGGGGTGGGGGTGGGAGCAGAGCTGATGGGAGAGGGCACGGGGGGAGTCAGGATGTGCCCGGCTGAGCTGGAGCGGGGCCAGGGCTGCTCCCAGCAGCTCCTCGGGGGGGCCAGTGCCGCATTTGGGGCGCTCCAGCGGGCACAGCGTGGGGCAGGACAGCTGTGCCTAGCGCCAGGGGACGCGACAGCCCCGTCCCTGGCTCGGGGGAGGTGGCAGGGGGACACTTCCAGGCCAGAGGAGCTCTGCAGCCCCGCGGGGGCACAGCTCTGTCCCCGCTGTCTGCTCGACCAGCAACGCCCCGAGGATGCGAGAGGAGGAAGCGGCGGCGACTCTGGAGCAGATGGAGCCGCGTTGCCGCCTGCCGTGCTCCGGCTGCTTTGCTGGCAGCTGGGAACGCAAAACTCGGGGACCTCCAGGAGGATTTTGTGGATGTAGCATCCCCTGATCCCAAAGGATGCAGGATTCCCTGATCCCAAAGGATGCAGGATCCCTCCCCGAAGGGTGCAGGATCCCTCCCCGAAGGGTGCAGGATCCCTCCCCGGAAGAGAGCAGCCAGAGGTTTCCCTAAACACGGGTAGGGGGGGATGCTGTGGTCAGGCAGCGGCCGGAGGGGCTCTGTCCATCCCCCGGCACGCACGGCAGCGAGGACAAGGCGGACGCGACGCTTTTCTGGGTGAAACATTCCGATTTCTGCAAAACGCGGTGCCACCAGGTGGGGGGAACCGCGCTCTGCAGCGAGAGCGAGCGGTGTCACACCTGGCGGTGTCACACCTGGCGGTGTCGCAGCCTAGAGCGTGCCCGACTCTGTCACGCCCTCGTCGCAGGGCGGGTACAGCTCCCTGGCGCTGTCCCCGTGCAGGGGGACCCCGGCCTGGTGGCTGTGGCTCAGGATCGTGGTTTTCCTGCTGCACAGGCTCCCGGTGGAGTTGGGTCTGTGCAGCCCGGCCCGGGGGCGGCCCCAACAGCCCCGGCAGCGCCCGGCGTCCTGCAGAAGGTGCCCGCTGAAGAACAGGTAGATCCAGGGGTTGCAGCAGCTGCTGAGGCTGGCCAGCAGCATGGTGATGCTGAAAGCCACGTTGGTGGACTCTGGCGAGGCAAGAGAGAGAGGTGAAACATCCCCAGGGGCTGGGCAGGGGTGGGGTGGGCAGTGGGCAGGAGCTGGGGGCTCTCCTGGCTCACATTCCCGTCCCATGGCATTCCTGGGGGTGGAAAGCTGGCAGAGCCAGAACCCTCCAGGTTCTGCAGTGCCAATGTGCTGGAGCACATCCTCTGAGAGCTGAGACCCAGCAGCTTCTGGGCTTTCCTTCAGCCTCTCTGATGCCCAAAGCATCTCCCAGAGGACTTCCAATCTTGGGTGAAGTCCCTTTTTCTAGGAGTAGTACTGCTTCAGTAGTTAGGAAAACTACTGAAGATTTACCGGGGAAAAAAATTCAACAAATGAACTCAGAAATCCACTTCTGAAACCTCTGAAAATTCCCGGAGGAGAGGAAAGACACACATGGCAAAGATGTCTTTGCACATCCCTATGGATGATGGCCAGAAATGGTCACTTCTCAGTGCTTTTTTCTGAAAGGAAAGATTTGACTCTGAAAATTGCATTTTATACATTTACAGGGGAGGAAACCTGAATTGTATTTTATACATTTACAGGGGAGGAAATTTTATGCATTACAGAGGAGGAAACCTGTAGCCTTTCCCATGATTTTTATCATGTAAAAACCTGTAGCCTCCCCATTTATTTTTAAATGACAAGACGTCAGCCAGCTCTCTTTTGTTAAATACCCAACTGCATTCCTGGCATTCCCAGGGCTCCGTGCCCCACTCCCCTCACCACTCACCATCATCAGGAGCATCCTGGTCCCACACTGACCACATCTGCACGCTGAAGAAGGGCGCCCAGCAGGTGACATAGGCGGCCACGATGACGAAGGTCATCTTCACCGTGCGGATCTTGGCGCGGGAGATGGTGCGCACGCTGCTCACCCGCGAGGGCTGCCCGCCCTTCCCTGCGGCGCTGGCACCAACAGGGGCACCCACCACGGCTCCCCCCGTGCCAGGGGCACCGCTCTGGGTCTTGACCTTGAGGTTCTTGCAGATCTCGTGGCAGATGAGGCTGTAGCAGACGCTGAGGACGCCCACGGGCAGCACGAAGATGCACAGCGTGGTCCAGGTGATGTAGGCGCGCGCTCCCCACGGGTACCCGAAATCCGCCCAGCAATCCAGCACCCCCGAGCCCGGGCGCACCTCCCGCAGGGAGAAGATGAACACCTGGGGCAGGCTGAGCAGGCAGCTGAGCAGCCAGGTGGCCCCGATCATGGTGTAAGCCTGGCGGCTGGGCTGCTGCAGCGACTGCAGGGGGTGGCACACGGCCAGGTAGCGGTCCAGGGTCATCACCATCAGCATGTAGGTGGAGGCGAACATGCTGAGCACCTGCAGGTACTTGACGGCCCTGCAGAGGAGGTCGGGCCCCAGGAAGCGGTAGGTGACCTTCCAGAGGAGCTGCGGCAGCACCTGGAACAGGGCCACGCCCAGGTCGCTCAGCCCCAGGTGCAGGATGAAGAGGTGCATGCGGCTCATCTTCCTCCTCAGCCGGTACATGGCCAGCAGCACGCCCAGGTTGCCCACGGTGGCCACGGCCAGGATGGTGCCCAGCACGCCGACCTCAGCCTTGGCCAGCTCCTCGTCCCGGGTGTGCAGCACCGTCAGGTTGGGGCGCCCTGCCAGGCTCAGCAGCCCCTGGCCGTGCCCAGGTGGGCTCTGGTGGGAGCTGTTCCAGCCCCAGCCGGGCTCCATCCCTCTGGGAGGCTCTGCAGGAGCACAGAGCTCCACGGCTCCTCTCTGATGTCCTGTTGTCCCCTTCCCTGTTTCTTCTGAGCTCCAGCTTCTCTGCCCCTGCCTGGGGGGCTGGATATGCCTCCTCCAGCAGTCCCCAACACCAGGACAGGTTGTCACCTGTCCCCTGTCACACTAACCCTGTGTTAGGCAGCTGCAATTCCTTCTCTGCCTGGGCTGAAAATATTCCTGTGGAGCAGAGAGGTGCAAGAGCCCCTGGTTCAGCCCTTGGTGCTTCTCTTGTCTGCACTGAGAGTTCCCAAATCCCTGGTTCAGTCTTTGATGCTTCTCTTCACTGAACATTCCCAAATCCCTGGTTCAGCCCTCGATATTCCTCTCTTTTCCACAAAACCTTCCCAAATCCCTGTTTCTCCCTGCACTGCTCACCCTGTGCATCCCCTGTGCAGGTAAATCCGAGGGGAAAGAGAAATTCTCCTTAAAAGCAGCAGAAAACTTTTCATCCCCCGGAGAGCAGCCAGGTGAGCGTGTCCCAGCCTTGTCTCTAGGTGTCCCCAGGCTGGGCTTTATATCCTGGCAGGTCCCTCCCCGATGTTCCCGAGCTAGGTTTGACACCTGGCAGGTCCCTCCCCGATGTCCCCGTGTGTGAGCTCTGTCCCCGGGCTCGGTTTTACCCCTGCCAGGTCCCTCCCGGTGTCCCCAGGCTGGGTTTTATCCCTGCCAGGTCCCTCCCGGTGTCCCCAGGCTGGGTTTTAGCCGTGGCAGGTCCCTCCCGGTGTCCCCAGGCTGGGTTTTACCCCTGCCAGGTCCCTCCCCATGTCCCCAGGCTGGGTTTTACCCCTGCCGGGTCCCTCCCGGTGTCCCCAGGCTGGGTATTACACCTGGCATGTCCCTCCCCAATGTCCCCGGGCTGGGTTTTAACCCCTGCTGGGTCCCTTCCCCGATGTCCCCGGGGATTTTTTTTTCTTTTTTTCCAATGAGGAATATTTTTTTTTTTCCAGTGGGGGAAATCCAGGTGAGTCTGGAGCTGAAAGGCTCTTGGATTTCACCTTCCTGAGAATTTGGGCATCTCCTCACCTTCCCTTCTGTCCACACAATTCCAGTTCTGTTTGGCAACATCCAGCCTTTGTTTCCCCTCCTGGTTTCTAAATTATGGCAAGAAGAAGTGAAATTAATCTATTTTCAGACCTTTTTTCCTTTCTCTGTGAGGAAAAGATGATCCAAAAATCACCTGGTGTGGCTTTTGTCCCACCTGGTGTGTGCTGGGCATGGCTCTGCTTCTCCGGCTGCTGCTCTTCCATGGAAATTCCCTGTACCAAAAGCTGTCATTTGCTGAATAAATTTGCAGATCACCTCTAATAACCCTAAATGAGCTCAGTTTGTGTCTAATTAAAAGACATTCATCCTTATGAGGCCCCGTGGATATAAAGTACCCATCAGAGAGTGCCTGGTGGAGGTGCTGGGCACGGGAAGGGCGTTGGTGGATAATTTGATTTTCTGTGTTTGTGATCAGCTGTCTCATTTTCAGGAAGATTAATAGAGGGCAGTGTGAAAAAAAAAAAACAACCTTCCAAAGCAGTGAAAAGTTGAGATGGAAGGGCAGAGTCTGCAGAGAGAAAGAAACACTGAGAGGGTTTTGAGGGCAAAGTTGTTTTTTTTTTCCTGGCAGGATTTTGATTTGGGAGCAATTCCCTTGCAGTCAGAACTTTTACTCCAGATTTTCCTGAGTTTAGTTACAAGGAGAATTCTTTTCCAAGAGAAAAGAAAATTGAGCTAATTTTTTTTGTTTGTTTGTTTAGAGGAAAATGGAGCTAATCCCCAACTAAACCGCCCCCTTGGAACCTGGAAATTCAATTTTCTTTAGAGGGAGAGATGTCACCACAGGAAAGATTTTGGTTTTTTCTTTTGGAGCAGATGGAATGGAACTCAAAATGTTCAGCAAACTCATTTGTGAGTTTGCTGAACATTTTGAGGCACCAGCAGCAGCTCCTGGGCTTCAGCACCACCAGGGCTGGGATTTCCAGCATGGAATTCCTGCCTGAGGGATCGTTCCAGCCTGGGCAGCCCAGGTCAGGCTGTTCCCCCTAAGCCAGGCCTTGGCAGCAGAGGCTGCAGGAGCTGTGGGATGAGGAAAAACCCTGCAGGTTTTGGGAAAGGCAGGTTTGATGTCCAGGGAGAGCACCTGGGCAGGGCTGGGGTAAATTCCAGCCCTGTGCTCCTGGATATTCCTGCTGAAAAATTACTGGGAGCCCTCGCTGACCCCTGGGAGAGGCTCAGGGACCTCAGCTCTGCATTTCCAGGCTCCCAAATTTGGGTTATCAGGCTAACAGTGTGTCACCGTCATCCCTCGGCCAGGATTTCTTCTCCTGGGAAGCTGAGAAGCCTCAGAGAGAAATGAAAACAACAATTTCATGATCTGATTGCTGCTCCTGTGTTTGCTGCTTTGGAACGTGGTCTGGAGATTGTTTAGCACCTGGTCATTGTTTGATTGGGTTCATGTGAATTGTTTTTAATTAATGACCAATCTCAGCCAGCTGTGTCCGACTCTGAGGAGTCACTCACCAGTTTTTCATTCTCTCCATTATTTTCCATTCCGTTATTTTCATTATTTTCATTCTTGTTAAACCTTCTGTCTGTATCCTTCTCTTTCTTTAGTATAGTCTTAGTATAACATTATATAATGTAATATAATGTAATCTAATGTAATATAATATACAACATATACTATAATATACAATATATACTAGAATATATACTATAATATATAATATATAATGTAATATAATATGTAATATAATGTAATATAATATAATAAATAATATAATGTAATATAATAAAATAATACAATAATAATATAATATAATATAATATAATATAATATAATATAATATAATATAATATAATATAATATAATATAATATAATATAATATAATATATATACTATACCATACTATAATATAATATATTTCTATATATTATATAATATTTATTTGTTTGTTTGTTTGTTTGTTTGTTTATCAGCCTTCTAAGAAGATGAAATCGAATTCTCATCTGTCACCTCACAAACTCCACACCGGGGCACTGCACTGCTCATTTTTGCAGCTCTAGACCCCAGCCCAGCCCAGCAAATGCTGCTCCTGCTCAGCTGGCACCCCGGGCTCCCTCTGGGCAGCTCAGGCAGGGGTTCTGTGCTTGCTGAATACTTGGCACAGCACTGGTGACTTTGTTTTGTGGGCAGCTCGCTGGTTAAATAAATAAAATGTGCTGGCTGGGCTTTATGTGCTGCTCTGGCTGCCTTCTCAACACCACTATTTCATTTGTGGTATGTGATGCTGTTAAATTTTATTGCTGACAGCACGGAGAAGGCTTGGGCTGTCTTTAGCATTTAATCACTGAAATGTTTGCTGTGGTTCAGGTCAGGAAAAGCCAGATTTGGTCATTTTCTGCTGCTTCAGATGCCATAAAATTAATGGTGTTGCAACTATCCTGGGGTTGTCTCCTTGGAAAGGCCGAGGGCAGTAATGAGGGCTGGGAATTCCTGCTGTCTCCTGTTGGATTAAATGCCAGTTTCTGTCAAAATGAAGCCATGAGTGGGCTCCCCCTCCACCTCCTGAAAACATCAACTGCTGAATCTTCAAAGCCCAGCCTGCTCTTGCTGTTGACCTGTCTTTTGTCCTTTTTTTTTCCCCACTCAAATTTGGACAGTTTGGATGCTGAAATCTTGATGTAATTCTGATTTTTGTTTGTGGCTCGCAATGTTTGTGAAGTCAGAAAAGTCACTTTGTGGTGTCTGCCTGGGGGAAACAAATTTCATGGACCAGGGAATGTGAGATTTGGGGGTCTAAAAGGATTCAAACCAGTCCTGGTCCATCCTAAAACCTCAGGAAATGCCCCAAAAATGTTAAATTGCCTCTAAATATTCACCTGGCACTGAAGAGGAGCTTCTAGCATTTAAAGCCAGAAGTGAAACCTTTTCCAGCCTCACCTTTTCCAGCCTCACCCTGTTCCCTTGCTCAGAACTGGGTTTTTTCCACTTAATTAAAACCCCTGCTCCTTATTAATATATTAGAGAGCACAAATAAATCTGCTGAGCACACGGGGAGTGCCCAAGAGTGGGGCCTGCTGGGCAGAAGGAGAATTTTCATGGAAAATCCATGGGAAGCTGTGAAAATTGGTGAGCAGAGCAACAAAAGCTGACGGGGTTGTGCCAAAAATTGCATTTTAAAGGATCAGGGCTCAAAATGTTGCCTGGAACATCAGCTGAGCTGGAGGGGCTGTGTCCAAGCTGGGGGTTCAAAACACCCCTCCCCTCATCCTGCCTGCTCTTCCTGATATTTGGGACAGCCTTGACCACCCAAACACCCCAAATCTTCCCAAATCATCCCCAAAATCACAGGTGAGACCCCACAGAGGCCAGTCCTGGCCCATTCAAACCAGTTCTGGTCCATTTCAAAACCTCAGGAAATGGGGAATTTAAAACATCCCTCCCCTCATCCTGCCTGCTCTTCCTGATGTTTGGGACAGCCTTGACCACCCAAACACCCCAAATCTCCCCAAATCACCCTCAAAATCACAGGTGAGACCCCACAGAGGCCAGTCCTGGTCCATTCAAACCAGTCCTGGCCGATTTTAAAACCTCAGGAAATGGGGGATTTAAAACATCCTCCCCTCATCCTGCCTGCTCTTCCTGATGTTTGGGATATCCCTGGCCACCCAAACACGCCAAATCTCTCCAAATCACCCCCAAAATCACAGGTGAGACCCCACAGACCCCACTGACTCCACAGCAGTTGGGTTTGGAGCCTCCTGTGCCTGGCACAGTCTGTGATGATCCAAAAAACATCCTCCCAGGTTGGTAAAGAACATCAGGAGCTTCCTGTTGAATAAACCAAACCCAATCCCAGGCTGTTCTTGCAGCTGATAATAAATATAACTCAATAATAATAATAATAATAATAATAATAATAATAATAATAATAATAACAACAACAACAACAACAACAACAACAACAACTCCAGAGTTCACCTTTTCCTTCTTGTTTTGTTGGGTATTTTCATTTTGACCCACATGTGTGGAAAGCTGCTCAAAGAGAGGCAACTGCCAGAGGTAAAATTGAAGCTACAGACGCTCAAGACAGCAAATTACTTGTTTATCATCCTTAAGCTCTCCCTGTTGGTTTCCTTGTGTAGCCAGGGATGTTTAAAGACTTTGGTAGTGTGAAATGCTTCAATTTCCTGCCCTGCTCCCTCATCTCCTTTCGCTGTTACATTAGCATTTAAAAACCAGACACAGCTTTACAACCTTAAAATCAATAATGGAAAAAAAAAAAAAAGAGAGAGCAACAACCAAAATTACATTTCAAGGCTGGAAATAAATGGCTTTTTCCTGTCCTCTGCTGTGGGGGTAATTTGTGTGTGTGTTTGCTGGGGTGTGGACAGACAGAGGGGAAAAGAGGATTCACCCGGGCCAGAATTCCCACCCAGGTACAGTGGCCAGGCTGGAAAAGCTGCTTGGGACATGGAAATTGCAGGTAAATACAAAGGGAAAGAGAAATTCTCCTTAAAAGCAGCAGAAAACTCCACATCCCTTTGGATTTTCATCCCAAGGAGAGCAGCCAGGTGAGCGTGTCCCAGCCCTGTCTTGCTACCTTTTTAATATAAAAATGAGTTATTAAAATAAATATATTAATTAGATCAATATTTATTAATTATATCAATATTCATTAATTTTATTATATTAATTACATCAATACTTATTAATATAATATAATATAATATAATATAATATAATATAATATAATATAAATGTATAACAATTATATTTTAATTTATATTAATACTTATCAAGAATACTTCTATATAAGTATTCTCACATATATTCTTACATATATATATATATATCAAGTATATTCTCATATACCTGAAATAATATTAGATTCTTATTAAATAATACTTATTAAAATAATTAAAGATAATAAAATATTTAAAAATAATTTATTTATTTTACTCAATATTTAAAATATTACAAATAATATTGAAAATGAGCTATTATTTGTCTCAATAACCCAAATTAAGCCTCATTTTTGTAGTTCCACTCGCAGTTTAGCTCGCTGTGCTCAATAGAGAAGAAGCCCAGCAGAATTGTTACCTTCAGGAAATGGGTTGGGTATTTTTTTTTTTTTTTCCCTCCCCATCAGTGTGTGAAAATCTCCTTGGAAACAGAGCTGGGATGGGATGGGGATGGGGATGGGGATGGGGATGGGGATGGGGATGGGATGGGATGGGATGGGGAAGGGATGGGCTTGCTGCGAGCGCAGCAGAGAGCGGAGCCCTCGGAAAATGCCAGGGGCAGGAGGGGCTGGCACTGGGCATGGGGAGGTGGCACTGGGTATGGGGAGGTGGCACCGGGATGTCCCCTGGGTTTGGGATTCCCAGCTCCCCGCGGTTCACTCCCGTGCTCTGGTGGCACTGCCGTGGTGGGGATTGCCAGGTGGAGGTTCCAGACGTGGAGCAGTGTGGCATTCACATTCTCTGAAATAATCCCTTCGCCCAGGAGTTTTCTCCTGGGAAGCTGAGAAGCCTCAGAGAAAAGGGAAACAATTCTTATCTCATTTGCTTCTCCTGTGTTTTGCTCATGTGGAATGAGTTTGGAGATTGTTCACCCACAGGTGATTGTGTCATTGGATTCTGCTGGGAGTTGTTTTCACTCTTTGGCCAATCAGGGCCAAGCTGTGTCAGGGCTCTGGAAAGAGTTAGGAGTTTTCATTATTATCTTTTAGCCTTCTGTCTGTATCCTTTCTGTACTCTTTAGTATAGTTTAGTTTAGTATTCTCTAATATAATACAGTTTCATAAAATAATAAATTTGCCTTCTGAGAACATGGAGTCAGATGCATCATTCCTGCCCTCATTGGGACATTCCCAGCAAATACAATAGTGCAGCACAGCTGTGCACCCCAAAATGCCAGATGTGTTCTGGGGGCAGATCCCCAGCTCTGTTCTGGGGGAGCAGATCCCCAGATGTGTTTTAGGAAGCAGATACCCAGATGTGTTCTAGAGGAGCAGATCCCCAGATCTGTTCTGGGGGGCAGATCCCCAGATGTGTTCTAGAGGGGGAGATCCCCAGCTGTGTTCGAGGGGAGCAGATCTCCCTGGAGGGAGCCAGGAGAACCCAGTTCTCAGCCCTCTGGAGAACCTCCATGGTTTTGGGACAGGTGACCCCTCCCCAAAACACCTCCCCTGCCCCCCAAGCTGCTGTGCCAAGGTTTGGTTGGAAATGGGCACCAGCTCCAGGGAGCTCTTCCCTGCTTCCCTCCAGCCCCCGCACCCCTCCCTGTCCCTCGGGGAGAACAGAGGAGCTAATCCTCAATCTGCTCCCATCTGGGCTGCCTGGCAGGCGGAACGAGGGGCCGGGAGCCTCGGCCAGGGCAGTTAATGCTCCTTAATCCCCTGCCAGGCTGAGGTGTCTGAGCAGAAGGTGACAAAGTACAGCGGTGGCACAGCGCGTCCTGCGGGGCTGCGGCGGGGGCTGGGCCGGCTGGGGACAGGGACAGGAACGTGAGGGACCAGCCCTGGGGAAAGAAAAAGGGTTAGGAACATGTGGGGTCAGCCCTGGGGAAAAGGGAAGGGATCAGGAACATGTGGGGTCAAGGGCAGGAATCTGTGGGGTCAGGGGCAGGAACGTGTGGGACCAGCCCTAGGGGAAAGGAAGGGCTTAGAAACCTGTGGGGTTAAGGGCGGAAATGTGTGGGACCAGCCCTAGGGAAATGGAAAGGTTTAGGAACATGTGGGTTCAAGGGCAGAAACGTGGGAGCAGCTCTGGGGAGGGGGTTAGGGACATGTGGGAGCAGCCCTAGGGAAAGAAAAAGGGGTCAGGAACATGTGGGAGCAGCCCTGGGGGAAGGGGTTAGGAACTTGTGGGACCAGCCCTGGGGAAGGGAAAGGGGTTCGGAACATGTGGGGTCAAGGGCATAAACATATGGGAGCAGCCCCAGGGAAAGGAAAAGGGATCAGGAACATGTGGGAGCAGCCCTGGGGAAAGAAAAGGGGTTAGGAGCATGTGGGATCAAGGGCAGGAATCTGTGGGGTCAGGGGCAGGAACGTGAGGGACCAGCCCTAGGGAAAGGAAAGGTGTCAGGAACATGTGGGACAAAGGGGTTAGGGACATGTGGGACCAGCCCTGGAGATGGATTCTGCCTGGCCCCGAGCTCTGCTGTCCCTGCCCTGCCCTGGGTGCTCTGAAGTCCCCCTGGACGCCATTCCCATGCTCTGGGATGCTGAGCAGGCATTATTTGAGACAATTCCCACTCCCGTTGGTGGGGCAGGCAGGGATGGCCCAGCTCAGGTGTGCTCCAGTGCTCAGCTCTGAGGGAAATCAGCTTTAAAACTCCCAACAGCTGAATTAACTTCTCATCTCCATTTCTAATTTTCCTTGTGAAGCTGAAGGTCTGATTTCCTTTTGGTATTTTATCATGAAACAGATTCTCCGAGGAACTCTTGCAGAGCAGGAATTCTCAGCTGGGAGAAGAGGGAATGGTGACTTTGATGGCAAAGAGCTCTGATAAAAGCAAATCCTTCCACCTCATCCTCATTATCCGCCAAGAAATTCCAGCAGCACGGAATAGGAGTGCTGAATCCTCCTCAAAATCTGATTTTAACCACCTGGCTGGGTGCCTCTAAGTGTCTGATAACGCTGAACCAAGGGGAGTGCAACCCCTGTTTTCCAGGCAGATCATAGACCGAGAGGATTCTTTTAGCCAGAGGCTGGATCAAGCTGTGGCAGTCGGTCTGTGCCTCCAAAAAATCGTTTAACTCCGCCAGACAATGGCTTTGTCTCTGCTTGGTGTTAATTGCCGAGCATTTCACAGCACATCTGAGAGGCAGCAGGATGTGTTTAGCACTGCTGCAAGATGGAATTGTTGCCCTTTGTGGCAGAAAAATGGCATTTTGGAGCCTGCCGAGGTCACGGGTCTGTCACCTGTAGCTCAGCTGGGCTCAGAGATCCCCAGGCTCCTCTGGTCACCTCTTGGGAACCTTGGCCTCCAGACACCTTTGCCAGATGTGTCAGCCACAACTGGAGGTGCAGAGCAGCTCTTTGGGGGCAATTAAAAGGAATTTTTAGCAGCTTGCCCAGAGGAGCCATGGCTGCCCCATCCCTGGAAGAGCCCACACCTGCGCTTGTGGCTGTGATGGATCATCCCTCCCTCAGCCAGCCCGTGGTTCCTCCACTGGTGGAGGAAAAGGAACAAAACCCTGACACAGGGGGGCATGCCCGGGTGATTTGTCCCTGGTGTTTCTGGATGTGGGGATTGTGGCCCAGCTCTCTTCACAGAGAGCAGCAGGCACAACTTCTCCAAGGATTTTTCCTGGGGAAAGCAGTGAGAAGCTCAGAGAAGAAGAGAAAACGCTTATCTCCATTCGCCGCTCCTGTTGTTTGGCACACGCGGAATGTTTCATGGAGATTGTTTATGGCACACGTGGAATGTGCTATGGAGATTGTTTATGGCACGTGTGGAGTGTGCCATGGAGATTGTTTATGGGACGTGTGGAATTTTATGGAGATTGTTAACTGAAAGTGATCTGTTAATTGGATTCTGCTGAGTTGTTTGGATTGATTGGCCACTTGGGTCAGAGCTGTGTCCTGATTGTCTCCAGACAGTCATGGGTTTTTCTGTAGTATCTTTTTAGTGTAGTATCTCTTCAGTATAGTTATAATATATATTATTAGGGTAATATAGCTTAATAAAGATTTTGTTCGCTCCTGCATCATGGAGTCAGAGCACTTTATTCCCTGGCTGGGGCCTCTCCTGTTTCTACAACAGGGGATTGCTGTGGGAGCAGCAAAGTCGTGGTTTCTGCAGCCTGGGCTCCTCCTGGGGTGGGGAGTGTGAGGAGTCCCAGCCTGGTTTAGGTGGGGATGGCACAGAGAGATGCTTGGGGGTCTGTGCCTTGAGGTTTTGTGTGTGTTTGAGGTTTTACATAGGTTCATTGGCAAAGGAACAAAAAAACAAACCCCAAAACTCAGAGAGCCCATATCTGATCACAGCTCTGCTTCCAGGTTGGATGGGGTTTTGTGTGGCTCTGCCTCAGCCCATTCAGATCCCTGGTTTTGGTGGCTATTCTGTGCCTGGCTCTGTCTGGGGAGCTCTGCCCTTCCTAACAAGCCCCAAAGAGCTCAGCCCCAAGCCTGGGACAGCTCCTGGAGCTGCTGCCCTTCCTCACAGACAATTCCCATCAATCCAGGGCATCAAATCCCACCCTGGGGCTTAATGAGCCCTGCTGCTGTCACAGCGAGGTGAGAGCCGCCTGCCCCAGCGAGGGGCAGATTTACAGCTCAGTGTTGGATTAAGATGAGATGTGAAAATCACTGCTAAACCCCAGAGAGGCTCCAGCAGCCCTGGTGAGCCCCAGCCCCGGGGGCTGTGATCGTTGGCCTCGTAAAAATAATTAAATTAATTCTTAAATCCTCAAAAGCTAATTGGGACAGGATTATCCCAGGAGGAAACCAGAGATGCTGGGGACAAGGGATCATTCCCTGGAGTGACCTGTGCTGGGGGATGAGCCAGATGCTGTTTTCCCTCCTGGAAACAGAGATCCAGGCTGGGGGCTCCTCTGATCACCTCTTGGGAACCTTGGCCTCCAGACACCTTTGCCAGATGTGTCAGCCACAGCTGGAGGTGCAGAGCAGCTCTTTGGGGGCAATTAAAAGGAATTATTAGCAGCTTGCCCAGAGAAGCCGTGGCTGCCCCATCCCTGGAAGTGCCCAAGGCCAGGTTGGAGAATGTGGGACAGTGGGAGGTGTCCCTGCCCTTGGCAGGGGGTGGAACTGGATGAGCTTTAAGGTCCCTTCCACCCAAACCATCCTGGAATTCTCTAATTTTATAACGCTGGGGGTTTTCTGCAGCATCTGTTGACATCTGACCTAATCTGTGTATAATTTTTCAAATGTGCATTTATCCAAGAGTGGGAGCAACCCCTCTGCCTTTATCAGGAGCCAGCGCAGCCTTCTGCTCCTCCAGGGATAATTCTGCCACTCCTGAACCATTCCCTGCAGGGAGCCACCCCTTCCCTTCCCACCCACCCCACTTAAAAAGCCACAACCAGAACATCAGAGCACCAGGATTTGCTTGGGAAGTTAAAGCTCCCCAGAGCCCTCAGCAGCCCCATCCAGCGTTAAATATCCCAACTTTTGACAACCAATATCCACCGTCCTGCCCCCAAACTAATTAATTTTATGCATGATTGAGTTGAACACCATCGTTTAGCTCTGTCTGCCGGCAGAGGCTTTGAAGTGCAAACCGATTATGCAGGGAACAAGCTGGGAGCTGGTTAATAAGTCCCAGCAAAGTGTTCACTGCTGGGAGCCTGTGTTGGGCTCCGTGTAGGATTTTATTGTTGTTTTGTCTTGGACTTCAGCTTGGAGAGGAGTGGAGCAGCAGAGTCTGTCAGCAGAGAGAGAGAGAGAGAGCAGCAATGGCACTGCTGGGAAATGTTTAAAGCTCCCTAAGTGTGAATGAACAGGAGCTGACTCTGCTGCCTCTGAAAATCTCATCCTTGCCCTCATTTGCCCGGTTTTGCCTCACTTCAGGCAGGCTGGGAGGGAATCAGAGGAAATCAGCTCAGGAGGGAGGGAGTGCAGCCCGTGAGGTCCTGAGGTCTCAGAGTGGTGCAGATTTAAATCCTGTTAAATTCTGAGCACTGCTTTGGGGTGTTCCAAACCCTGGGGCCCACGACTGTCTCTGCTAAAGGTCCTTCCCCTGGGTGACCCCTCAAGAGCTGCTCCTTCCTTTTTCTTATAGAGCCAGGTAGGAAATTTAATTTCATTTTAATGGCCTTTCATTAGCTTTTATCCCCTTCTGCAGGAAAACAGGCCCGTAAGCATCCACTGAGCTCCAGCACAAGTGCCAAGAGCAGAGCTTTGCCAATGGGAAGCCAAATTCCAGAGATTGGGTTCTCTGGGCGTTGTCTCAGTTTGGCCAGTGAAGGACAGATAATGGGACTTTTAGAGTGTTTTAAATCTGTTTTGGTGAAGGATTTTCCACAGCCACAAAGTTCAAACACAGCTGCAAAAAGCTTTGTAAACTCAATGAAAATACCAACCAGAAAACTTCAGCAAAGGCTTTAACTGATCCATTTCTGGTGCTCTGCCGATTATTTTCCTCTTGATTTTCTAGCTGGATAATGGGGAATGACCTCAGAAGGGCTTGAGGGACAATTCAGGGAGAAAGGGAGGATGCAAATCCCAAACTGCCCTGGCTGATGGGATGGACTGATGGGAGCAGCATCAGAGGCCAGGGCCGT